>VYZT01015240.1:0-62128 GCA_013400735.1 Pomatostomus ruficeps | reverse complement strand
CGAGGCCTGAGATGATTAAACAATAACATTATTGAGGTGGCTTAATTTACAGTCCAAAGTTCCAGTCAGGCATCTGCAGGGAGGATTCTTTGGTTGTAGCTTCTTTATAAAGTTTTTGTTATAATGGGCAAAACTCTTTTATACCAATGTTTGAGGCATGAACTATTTCTGTCTCTGACACAGGGTATCTCAGAGGCATACTGCAGAGAGGACTCCTGCCCTTATCCTTCATGGACTGCTTAAAATGCTTTCAAGAGACTGCTGCCTGTAAAGGAAAAAGGTACTGGAAAAGGCACTGGGAGGCCTGTACGGTGCCTGACACTCCCCATTGGCTTGGTTTAGGTGATGCTCATATTTATGTGGTAACCCAGATGTGTGCATCAGCAGCAGGAGGCCTGACTGCTGCCGTGGGGGGAATTTTTTGTTGTGCTGGGACAGCAGGAAGATGAACCTTTGCACATGGTGGCCTCAGGACCTGCATGGAGGAGTTGGCACTTCCCTTCCAGCTTCAGTGCTGCATCAGCAGCACCAACTCGGCTCAGTGGCACCACTCCTCTGCAGCACAAGGAACAAGCTGGGCAACTTCCTGGGATTGCTAGCACTGGCACCATGAAGCTACAGCCATTCAGGTACATTTTCTAAGCTCTTTTCCCAGTTTTCTTTTCACATCTATGCCATGAACACATGCACCCGGAATCACTCTGGAGTTCCTTGCATACACAAAACCCAAAACTTGTTGAGATGAGCACATAAGATGTGCTACTGCAGGCTGAGCCATCATTGCCTGAGCTTCCCGCACTTTCCCCTATCCAAGCCACTGCTCCTGACATATAACTCAGCAGCCTCTTCTCCCTCCCCAGCCAGTTCTCCTGCAACATCATCTCTGTCATATGCACGTCCTGCCCCTTCTTTCCTCCTCCTTGCTTCTGCTTTGCAAGCTGAACTACATCGTATTAGGTATCATACATATATCCGGTTTTCCCAAATATCCTGCTCCATTGTAGCTATTTTTAAGGGACAATTCTTTAAAGCACATCTTGTTTGAAGCTGTTTTCATGTGATGATTTGCCACATAACAAGCCAAAGTCAGGCAAACACAAGCAATTACAGCAGTAATGGAGAAATGGCAGGGAAAGAGGAAATGCTCTGCTCCTGAGCATCAAGGCGTCTGCAGAAGTGAGCAATAAAGGAAATATAAGCGTTACCCAAGGAACAGATGACCTGATTGCAACCTCTCTGAATGGGAGTCAGGAATAATGCCTGTGGGGCTGGAACAGCAAACTGGGACTGTCCAAGAGGCTGGAGGCTGAAAAGTCATAGAAAGGATTAAAAATATAGAGGACACCATCTATTGTCATGTCTTACGTGTGTGGGAAACAAAGGTACCCAGCAGGTCTGCAGGCAACTCACAGATCTGGCTCCTGCTCCTCATCTGTCACTGATCTTGAAATAACCTGTCTTGGGGGGTCTCTCCTGCTGAGATGCTGCCCCAGCCTGAGCTGCTGGTCTTCTCCTTTGGCCACCAGCATTCCTCCAGCAAGAAAGTCCCAAACAGTACCTCCCATACAGCCCTGCTCAGCTTGTGCTCTCACAGCTCTTACCCATGGTCCAGGACAATCAATTCCCAGTTCCAATGGTTTTCATAAAAAAAAAATCCAAAAAACCCCCTCAAACACTTCTTACTTAGCACACCCACCCACTGTGCTCAGCACTGAATCCTCCCTTCAGCTAGCTTACTCCCTGAAATCTTCATAAAAACCGAAAGTATCTTAACATGTTGCTTTCAAAAGGTTTTTCCTCCTTTTTTTTTTTTTTTTTAAGATGTCAGCAGTGTCACCTCCTTTTGAACAATTAAAATGGAAGCATGGACTCTGTTTGAGCTTTAAACACTAATACAAGCTCTCAATGAGGTCCTGCAACTCAATACCTACAGCTTCTGGACCCCCTGTTCAATGTCAGAGGGGTCCTTTGAAAGGGGTAACAAGTGTAGTGAGAAAGGAGCAACATGTGTGACAACATTTACAGTAAAATATTAAATGGCTCTCTGGCTATCAGCAACCACAACAAACAAAAAGACAGAAGCAATCCCTGTTTCCATCCAAGTCAGAGGATAAACGAGACAGGTAATGTTTTCTAATACTATCAAGATAAGCCATATTTGGGAAAGTTTCTGGCATTACAACCCAGGGCAAACCAAAACAAGCTGACAATTCTTCTGCTAGAAAGTCAAAATCATACTTATACTTTGCATGCAGTTTGTATTTAATGTATCACCTGTGTGGAGTCAGACTTCATATCCCTGAGAGGGTCAAATGCATTTCTAAATTGCTCTGTTTAATATCTCCAGTGCCTGAGGAGTGAGATTCAGTACTATTGATTTACCTTGCTCCTTTGCTGGTGAGGTTTCACCTCAAGGAACATGATCTCACTGCTGCACACGATTATCATCTTTAACAGAGGAGGGAGAGAAATCCTCGTGGTCAGAGAGAAGCTGCTTTGCCACTGATGGAGTCTGGTGGTCAACAAAACACATGCACAGCACTCAGGGAATAACCATCACCCCCCAGCTATCCCTGTTTCCATGCCCTTGGTTGGTACACTGGACACTGTCAGTGATTTGCCCAAATTAAGCCCATACTAAGCAGCACCTCAGCTCAGAGTAATGGCCCCCCCTCACCCTGACAAGAAGCCAACCTCCTGGGAATTCCCCACTCCAAGTTATTTTGGGTAAAAGAAATATGGCCTTTTGTTAAATAAAAAGGAATGCAAAACAAACCCCAGGAAAATGAAGGGTCCTGGGTAGCAATGCACAGGTGCACTCAGGGAGCATTTTAGACCATGAACTGGTGGCATGATTTAACCCCAGCTGTCAATTAAGTCTCACACAACCGCTTGCTCACTCCCCCTCATCCTCAGTGGGAGGGGGAGCAGAATCAGAAAAAAAAAAAGAAAAGAAAAAGTAAAAAAACATGTAACACCCTCCTCCCCCAAACCTTGGGTTGAGATAAGAACAGTTTAATAACTAAAACGAATTAAAATAATAATGAAAATACATTAAAAAAATGAAGAAAGACAGCTGATGCATGATACAATTGCTCATGACCCACTGACCAACACCCATCCGATTTCTAAAGAGTGATTGGCCCCTTTCTGGGTAACTCCTCACAGTTTATATCCTGGGATGATGTTCTGTAGTAAGGGACATCCTTTTGACCAGTTTGGGTCCACTGTCCTGGCCATATTCTCTCCAAGCTTTCTGTGCACTTCTTCACTGGCAGTGCCTGGGGTACTGTGAAGTCCTTTCTTTTTAGGGTAAGCACTACCGAACAGCAGCCAACACATCAATGTGTTATCAATGTTATACTAAACCCAGAACACAGTATTGACTCTATCCCAGATGAAACAAGGACAACTGAGCAGACTACCCCAGAAAGGGACAACCAGCTTCAGGAAAAACATATATTTTCCTACCACTTAAAACACAGGCAAGTCCTTAACACCCCGAAGAACAGTGCCTCAGCATTGCTCTGAGTCTTTTTCTTCTGTCAAAAAGAAGGTGAACAAAGGCTAGGCACAGCTAGCAAAAGGTAAACAAACAAGTGGTACTCCCATTTTGCAAGCTCAATGGGTCTGTACCACCAGCTTGCAGAGCATATCCCTCCCATGCACCTGGTTCAGCAGGAACGGCCCCAGCTGGTCATTGCCAACATGTATCTGGGGAATTTGGCCAGCTGCTTGTATTTAAGACTTGGCTAAGTGTAAGCAAAGTACGAAGTGGTTTGGAGTTTTTTCTTTTCCTTGGCACTAATGATCCTTTTTAAAGCAGTTTTGCAGCTGAAAGTCAGTCGGGGTAAATTTTCCGTAGGAAAATCCCCTGCACTATTGTCCTTAAGGACAATTAATTTTAAGCCACCACCCTCAGCAAAGCAGCACTGTAGCCAACACACCTCTGTGCAATTCTCCTCACCTGCTCTTTAGTATTTTCTGACTCTCACACTCTAGCCAGGCTGAAAGCAAAACTCATGTCTTGCCTCCCTGGGTGTGAACAGCCTCCCCTGCTCCCAGGCAGCGCTGCTGGGAGGAGGGAGCTGGTGACAGGCACCTCTCTGCTGGAGAATAAATGCTGGGGGTGTCACCGAGGCTGCGGAAAAAATAAAAACTTTCCAACATTTTTAGTGTCAGGGAATCAAGACATTACTTTATTCTGACCAGGATGTGCAACAAAAATCATTTCATCCACACATGGCCCGGGTGTGCAGAGAAAATAATTCCATGACACGTGATTTTTACTAGATTTTTCACAAACTTTATACAGTTAAAACCCATAGAGATTCATTGATTCAATGTTCGTCGGTCCCAAGTTACGCAGTTCTTAGTATTTGGTTTCCTATTGGAGACGGATTTCTTCGTCTCCGATGCTAATTGGGTCCTCATTCTTATCTCTCCTTTCCCAGGTCAGCCATCTCCGACCATGCCAGAGGGTGTTGTTTGGAGCTGATGTTCATTAATAGTCGTTGATGACCGCTGATGGTCGCTATCTCTTGTGTGTTTTCTGTGCTACTCCGTTTCTATTGAGATGTTAAGTTCATCAGGCCTCACCTGGTGGAACAACGCTCTGGAAAGAAACTTCAACTCCCTTCCTCTGGGCAAAGGTGAACATAGGTTGGACTTGATAATTTCAAAATCTTTCCCAAACTGGTTCATTCTGTGATTCTGTAAAAACTGACTAAAGTTACATAAAACAAAAAAATTAAATTTCATATCATCTCGAACAGGGGGACGAAGTAATTCACACCCTGAAGCTGTACCACCAGCCTGTGTTGTACCTCGGGGACATGAAACAGCCTGGCGAGGTGGGCGTGATGGCTGAGCTGATGAATGGCACTGAATTAGAGCTGGTGTTGGAGTGGTGAAGGTGACCCCCGGTGGTGGGCTGACTCCAAAATCTGAAAAGGCAGCTGTAACCTGACCCTGCTTACCTGGGCAGACCTCTGACCCCACCTCTCTCCCCATCCTGCTGTACTGACCCCACACCTTGTCCCCACCCCCCTGTTTGTATCCTTTATAAATCCAGGCCATGCTGGCCTCACTCTCTTTCACTCCTGGCTGCCCTTCAGCAACAGAAATAAAGCCTTGCTAGAATTTGCCATATGAGAGGGCCCTCCACTCCTTGCCTCTGACTGTGCGTGAGTTATCCGGAACACGTGGGTGAGAATTCAGTGCCCTCCCAGGCACGGATGGGTAGGAAGCAGACCTGCTTCTGTGTATGGGACACAGCCGGCCTTCTCTATCTCCCCACAGCAGGACAGAGAAGTAGCCTGGACCGCATTAGCCCCTTCCCCCACCAAACCCCCACAAGATGCACCAACCTGAAATATACAAGCTGGTGGAACTGTGTCCAGTTAAAAGTGTCCGTGTACAGATGGAGACCTCTCATGGTTGGGCTGAAATAGGGCGTGAGATCCAGTACGCTATAATGGCTATCTTGCTCTAATTAGGGATTTTACCTGCCTGAAAATTCCACTCCCATCTAAGTGCAACACTCTGGCAATTTATGTCTGGACCTGTTCCTGCACAGTCTGATCCATAGCCCAAGTCATGCCAAAATAACCTGCTTTTAAATTGTTTAAATGCATGCACAAACAAATGTTTTTAAGCAATTTACTTAAAAAACATCTTTTAGTCCAAGTGTAGCTGAAATGTGCAATTTCCTTCTCTCATGGAATCTGGCTGTGGTGGGGCCGCAGTCCTGGTCTCCAGTCCCACTTTTGTCCCTGTCCTTCTGCTCACCTCCTGCTGAAGTCACTGTCACCATGTATCGTGGCTAGGTTTTGCTTCGTTTTCCCTGGCTATGACCCTGAGTAGCACTCCTGCTCGCCTCCACCAAATCTGCTGGCTACTGGGCAAGACACACAGCTTTCCTGGGCTTCCCTTCAAATACACCCTGGGTGACCCGGGGATCTCACTGAGTGGCTGACAAGGGCTAATTGCAGCCTTTTAATTAAGAGACCTGCAGCCCTCAGTCCTCATCCCGCCGGTGCTGTGCTACTCCAGAATATGTAGCGACTCACACCCCAAACCTGGAGGGGATGGTTTGGTGGCTGCCTGCACTTCCTAGCCCCCTCTGAGACGGTCAGAGGAAGCTTTTCTCCACCGATACGAAGGAAACGAGGGAGTATCCCGGGCTGTGCGCAAGGGGGAACGTTCCAGGGAAACCCCCCCCCTGCAGTGGGACTTTTCACTTGTTTAACACGGTAAATAATCCCTGATTTGGCTCAATAAATAAAGCCAGGCCCGGGTGGGTGCCAGAGACACCGTGGCAAGTGTAGCCTTCCCGAGGCTGGGCAATGGATTCGCGAGGCGGGAGAGCCTCCTGCTGGAGAGACACGGCGCGGGATGTAGGATGCCGGATGTGGGTTGCCTCTGCCCACTGCCGCCACGGAGCGACAAACACCCTTTACCTCTCATTTTTGGAATCACTTTCTCCTCAGTTCTTAAGGCTGCGCCCCTGCCTCCCTTCCTCTCCTCCAAACGTTATTCTTTTGCCTCCAGGAGCTGAGGCTTGGCACCTCGGGGCACCTCTGGAGAAGCCCCCAGATGCCCAGATGGGGGGCACCGCTGGTGCTCAAGGCTGGGCATGCAAGTAACATCCAAAACCCGTGGGAGTGGGGAGTGTTCCCTGGTGTAGTGCTGGGCTATACCTTGGCTGTGTTACTGCCACGGGGCTTGTCTCCATCCTCCTTTCCTGACATTGTGCTCTGCCTGGGACCCCACGCCATGCAGTTAAGGAAGGGGCAGTGAGGTCTGGAGAAAGGCAGTGAGGACAAAGAATCATAGAGTTATGGAATTGTTAAGGCTGAAAAAGACCTCTAAGATCATTAAGTCCAACCATTAACCCAGTACTGCCAAGCCCACCACTAAACCATGTCTCTCAGTGCCACATCTACATCTTTTTGAACCCTTCCAGTGATGGTTAATTCCACCACTTCTCTGGGCAGCCTATTCCAATGCCTGAGCACCCCTTCAGCAAAGAAATTTCTCCTAACATCCAATCTAAACCTCCCCTGCTGCAACTTGAGGACATTTCCTCTGTCCTGTCACTTGTTGCCTGGGAGAAAAAACCAAATGCCACCTGGCTAAACCCTCCTTTCAGGGAGTTGTAGAGTGTGATAAAATCTTCCCCGGGCCTCCTTTCCTCCAGGGTAAAACCCCACCAGCTGCCTCAGCTGCTCCTCATAGGCCTTGTGTTCCAGACCCTTCCCCATCTTTGTTGCCCTTCTCAGGTCATGCTCCAGCACCTCTATGTCTTTCCTGCAGTGAGGTGCCCAAAACTGAACACGCTAAGGCATGGAACACCATCCCACAGAATAAGACTCAGTGAGCTCAGCCCCTGCAGCCAGGCAGCACTGACACCTGTTTTAGCAGTTGAACTTGATGATCTTGGAGGTGGTTTTGAACCTCAAGAATTCTATGATTCCATAATATAGTAGACCTTTTCAAAACCAGGTGTAGTGTGAAGGTAGGTGACTTGTCCTGGTGTTACTCCTTTGTAGGTGTCTGCTCCCAGCCCTAGTTGAGTCAGACCAAGTGGGCTGTTGGTTGGAGCTAGCACAGCTGCCCTGAGCAGGGGCAGAGAAACAACTTCATCTGAGCTCTGACAGATGAGTGCTGGGGTTCTGCCAACACATCTAAGGCATTACCGCTCCCAGATGGCTGCTCTGTCCCTCTGCCAGGAGGGACATACTTCCTAGCTGGAGCAGGAGGAGGGACATCTGCCTGGGGTTCGGCTACCAGGAGTTGTTGCTGGCCTCCCTGTGCAAGCTTGCCTTTGCTCTCAGGTGAGAGGATGGACCGTAAAGCCAAGCTGCAGATGCAGATGTCCAGGAGGATGTCCAGAAGAGCCACGCAGCAGCCTGCAGCAGGGAGTGGCTCAGGCATGTGAGGGTGGTGACACTTTGCCCACTTCCACTGCTGCCAGGACTTGCCAGCAACTTGTTTGCACAGAGATCAAAGCTGAGGAATGAGCATTTTGCAAAATTATAGGCTCACCTATTAAGCACTGATTTCCTACAGCTGAATTCTCATAAATGCACTAGCTCATTAGATTTCTTTTGGGCCATGAAGTCTTATTCCCTTAGGGATGCCCCCAAACCTGATCTCCCTGTGCTAGAGTTGCCTTCACAGTGTTTTTTTCCAGAGTAGCTTCCCAAAACCCAGCACAGGTGAATGCATCTTCTTTTTGGACACCCTAAAAGTACGTTTTCTTTCTGGTTTGGATATCATGGGACCCTGCGTTGTACATACTGCTGTGCAGTACAAACCTGGATAAATTCCCTTTGAATCCCACATCCTCTCCATTGACTGTGATGCGTCTGAGAGTCACCTCCTTGAATCAGAGGAGTGAGTATAATTAGCCTTATTCCTTCTGGAAAAAACCCCACAAAACAACAGGGCACAGAGCAGCACAGCTTTATTTCCATATTTTGACCAGAAATTAATTCCATATAGAGCAGAGAGTGATGTAACACGAGCCCCAAGTATGTGCTTGCATCCTGGAGTGAATTGCCTGACGCCCTTCGTTATTTATAGCCCTGGTGGCGTTGCCGGCAGCTCCGCGTAGCGCTGCTTCTGCTGCGCTGCTCCCGCGCTGCCCCTGCCTCCCGCCAGCTGTGCTGTGTGTGCAGCTCACACGGCAACTGCGCACAGCTGCCTGCCAAGGAAAACCGGCCCCGTTCCACCCCCCCCGAGCCAGCTAGGAAATGCAGGCAGAGAACAAAGCAGCTGGCAGGCAGGGACATGCGTGAGGAAGAGTGAGACCAGATTTCTTGGCTAGCAAGGCATAAATCCTCTTTCCGAAGGCAGTCCAGGGTTTGTTTTGGTGTGGAGGGCTTCTGCCCTTGGAGCAGGGCTGGTGGGATGGGAGCTTGAGGCTGTGCTGCTGACTGGCTGACATGAGTTGGGAGGAGAAAAGTAATTCCTGGCGTTGCTGATAAAGCCACGTTAAACCGCACGCAGTTTTCCTGCTCTGAGCCAGCTGCTGCCCCTCTGTCGTGGACAGAGCAAAGATGAACGGGGTGGGGGTGGCTGCATAGGAGCAAGGAGGCAGCAGGGTCTGGGGACCTGAGTGTGAACTGGCCCACAGCTGCTGCCTTCCTGGCTCCAGCCAATTTGGCATGTTGTCACCTCGAACGCCGCGCTGCGGCTGGAAAAGAGAGGTGTCTGTGCTGGCAGCACCAGCCAGAAAGCACAAAACTTGGGCCAGGATGGGGGCGGGCTGGGACCCGTGGCACGGCTGTAGCATGAGCCAAGAGTTGGCTCCTTCAGGTATTTCTCTTTGCCTTCTTTTGCATCTACCGGAAAACTTTTCTGTAAGTCTCTTAAATTACATTTAGGCAGGATTTTTACTGTGCCTCAAACCTCTTGTAAGCAGCACACCTATGCTGGCTGACACAAAAACTCCTGGGCTCTCCCCCTCCCTCTGCTCCCAGGGATGCATAGTGATGTCTGACAAGGAAAGGGAAGAGCAGCTGGATGACCCTTCACAGCAGTGGTGCAATTCCCACTGAGGCATGGCAGAGCAGTCATCTTTTAAAGCTGACTTAACACATCATGTCCAGCATCGGAGCTGAGGCAGCAGCTCTCCCTTGAGGTAGTAGAGGCATTTACCTCTCACACAGCTGCTGCTTTCTGATTAGAAGCAATTGAAGGTCAGAGGGGACCAGAGCAGTAACAAGTTGGAAAGGTGTCACTAAGGCCAGGCTGTCACTTGGGTCCCTTCCCACTGTACCTTCTGCCTCCTGTGAATACCAAAGTTTGTAGTGGCTGAGCTCAGGAAGAAACAACCCACAATTTTCACACATCAGAAAATTCCAGGTTTACACAGGCTGTTAGAAAATACATACGACACAATAATTAGATTTGTTTTATTAAAAAACTTGCAATAAAATTCCTTGGAATTCACCATCTTTACCTTGAGAGTTGCAATATTTTACTAGTACGTAATAACACAGTCTCACATATTTACATTATAATCCTCTATATAACAAAAATAGCCATGTTGTACTACTGAATAATGCTTCCAAGTATTAGCATCAACATTTCGGTATTTCCCCCAGCTGAGTCACTGTCTATGCTTTTAGCATTTACAGTATCTAACAAAGCAAAAAGGACACAAAATAATAAAAAGTGTGTCTTGATGTCAGGCAAATCTCTTTAAGATGGTAGTTCTCCGACTCCTATATTTTTCAAGAGAGATAAAGTGCATTGGAGAGGAAGATGTATACGTTATAAAATGTCAGCAAAGAGTTAAAAGTTTATTTGCAAGACTGTAGAGGAGGGAAAAAAGGCCAAAAAAATCTTCACAAACTGCTACTGCACAGTTTTGGCAGCACGTCACAGGTAGCAGGGAAAGGAAGGGAATGAAAAAGCCAACTACAAGAAAAAGGATGGCCCATGCAAATGCCACAGTGTGACTTTGCCATGGCCTTTTGGTAGGTGTTTCCCAAACCAAAGCTGCAGCACAGCCAGAGCCACAGTGCAGGAGTGTAACAACCCTGTGTCCCCCAGCTTGCTGAAGCTGGTGGCTCTGCCAGGCAGGGCCAGAGGACTGAAGCCTCCCAGCAAATCTGTTCTTGCTGTCCAGAGCAAGACTGATTACCTTGGAGAATTTCACTGGGACAGACCATTGTCTCTGAACTGGAAGTTATTTTTATTTATTTATTTATTAAGTTGAGCACTGATCCACGTTGTATTTCTTTCGTTTGGGATTTTTATTCCCTTTATAACACTGGCATTTGCTGGTATGGATCTGCTGCATGGGAGAAGAGACATGGCTGTAAAAAGCTTTGTAGCCATCACTGAAAACCAGGATACCACTGCTCTGTTCAGGAACTGCATACAAGTGGGATGCCACATTTTTATTTGTTTGCTTATAAACTACTCTAAATAGAAACAATTCTCTTCTGGAAATGGATGGAATGTATATTTTGACAAGTACAAAACAATTTTAAATGTTCCCTAAATACAAGGAACATCTTGTTATAAAAATAACAGACCCTCCCACCCACTGTCCCCTCTTTACATATCCAATTACAAAATGGTACAGTCATTTCAGGTTCCTAACATGAAACAAGAATTGAGGATGGCATTACATACATATACAAAACATTTAGATATTTGACATCTGAAATAACTGTATACATTCAAAGCAAACAAGCATCTTCATCTGGCTATTGTGTTTAATGCTACACAGGAATGAAGAATCAAGAAATAAACAAAAAAGGGAAAACACTATTTCTCCTTTTTTCTCTCTCATTTCTTTTTCCATTCACTACAGAAAGAAGTAACTTTCACCAATCCGCATTTAAAATACTCGAGAGAGACAAGATTAATTTCAGATGGAAAAATCATCCATTGGCTTTTCATTCAAAATTCACATCTTTCATTTCTTTATTTCTCCCTTTGAAATCAGCTCCTGCTTAGAAGGGTGTTTCCTTGAAAAAGAAATGGACACATAAAGGGGCCAAATGGGTGTTCAGCCCAGTAGGGCAAGCGGCATGGCAGACGGGCAGCCCTCACCCTCACTCTCCATCCCAACCTGCAGCTGCCATCTGCTTCACAAACAAATTCTCCCTCTGAACAGTCCATCTAGTGTTCCTCATTCTCTGAAATTATCAATTAGTTCAGGTAACAGCTTGGTAAAATGAAAGAAGTGCTTATTTTGGATCAATTACCCCTATTTAGGAAGCCTGTGAAAGCAACACCGCCAGCCTCGTTTTCCCTCAGCCCTAAAATACACCAGATTGTGTTTCCTGCTTGAGCTAACCAAGCCGATTCTCTGCCGTCATGCTGCCTGCCCCAAATACACTCACACATTTTGCATCCACAAAACAAATGAATCCATATGGCCTCAGTGTTCATCAACAAATTTTCAGTCCCAGGGTCAGCACTGGCCATGAAGAAGCTTGGCTGTCCCAAACATGCTGAAAGCCCATGGCCTGCTATTCACCAAGCCCTGGAGCTGAACTTGGGCCAGCTCCTCTCCCTTCTCCAACCTGGTCCAAGAGATACCGGCAGCACTGTAAAAGTTTGATCCCACAATGTCCTTCACTTGCAACAAAGGCTCACGCTTGGGCAAACACTTATGAGACAGGCTGGGAAGGAACAGGCTGGACTTCTCTGCCATTTTAGTCCTGCGAAAGGGATGCACCCCAACATCAATGCCCTTCATGCAATGACTTCCTTGGGATTTGATCCAGGAGTCATTAGTGAGATCCAAGGGACCACTTATCATATGTGATTTCAATAATTTATTTTTCTAAATTGCCTCTATAAAGCCTTTTTCTCTAGTGCCACAGTGTCCCTCAAATAAAAGGCCTAAAAATGACAACTGCTTCTGATTTCACTACAGTACAGTTTCCATACTCACTTTTATATGCATACAGGTCAATTTAATTCTATAGAGTGCTTAAAAAATGAACTGCAGTGCTATGATAGTCCTGATCCTGGTTTTGAGGCTCTAAAGCAGTCAGAAAATAAAAAACCCCAAACCCTCAGTAAGTGCCAGATCTGTATCCCCATCAGAACAGCTGTGGGGAGGGGGTGTAGACCTGATGCCTTGCACATCTGCATGCACACATCAGGTTGTTTGTGAGTGCAAAATTCTGCCTGTGTAACTTTCTGTGCATCCTACCTATTGAATAGACCTTTGGGAAAGCAGCTTAGTGAAATCCAAGAAAATCCAAGTATATTCTGAGCGCAGTTTCTGTCTGACCAAGCTTCATCCTGCAACCCAGCCTGAGTGATGATTAGCCTCACTAAGGCAAATGCTTCTCCCACCTATCACTTGCTCATGGAAGAGAAAAGCACTTCAGATGACAAGACAGGAATTGCTGGGAGAGGCACAGGATCAGCTTAATGACAAGAGTGCCTTTTCCTGGGAGCCACACAATCCCCTGGCCACTGCCCCTGTGCAGGAGGTGCCTCCCCTGCTCAGTCATGGCACCAGCCTGCAGAATTGTATCCATGAGCACTTGCTTGTCAGAGGGCTCTAGAGGATTTTGTTCTTTCCTGGCTGCATGCTAAAGGCTGCTCTCCCTTCTGAACAGCCGGTAATGTGCCCCCAGCAGCTGAACTCATGTACTTAATGCCCAAGCTTAGTAGGCAGCAGTACCAAGGTGTGCATGGGCACGCAGATCTGCAGAATTAAGGCTTTCATACATGTTACAAACACACATCAGGGGGTCTTAATGTTTATAAAGCACCTCAAATTCCCAAGGCAGCTCACAGGTTATATATACAAAGAATATTGTCAGTCAGATCAAGCTTTAGGAAAACATTTCCTTTTGACACAGGGACTTAATTATGCTCATAGAAGACCTGTTGAAAATAACACGATTTTGGTACAAGTCCAAAATTAGTCATAAGTGCTTTTTTTGAAGAAGGATGGAATAAAACATTTACTTAAGTGCTTTCCTAAGTTCAGGCTTTAGTGATGTGTAACCTGGCTTTGCCTTCAGCATCACTTAGCAGTGCTCAGAGCTGCAGAACACCTGAGGACAGGGATGGAACAACATCTTCCCTGAGTGAACCTGCAGGCAGAACTGGGAAAACAAAAGCAGAAAGACTCCTGACCCAGATTTGCTAGGATGCCCCTTCTGAAAGGCATACCACTAATTGGTGGTATGTCAAAACCACTCACCTGGCCTGGCACTCTGCCTCTTCCAGTGGTCACCTGTGGACCCTGAGGGACCAGATCTAATATGGGATATTTAGGAAAAGTGAGTGCACAGTGTGATACCTCTTCATTAACTCCCAGAAATATGTACAGGGTCTCAATTACTGAATCTGTGATGCCTTTTTGAGCACAGTTCCCTTTAATGATTTTGCTGGGCAAAGGACCCAGCTCAGTATCAGCTGGGAGTTTCCCCTCCTGCCTTGCTTTTCCACAGACTTTGCTTGTTCTGCTGTGCCGTGGGTGGCAACAGCTAATTGGTCAATCTATCCATTGACATCAACTTAATTCAGTTCATGAAATAAAATGAAGACTCTGTGACAGCTCCTCTGAAACCCAAGCAGTCTGGCCAGGAGTTCTCTGCCTCTGTGCTGAGCTACAGTGGGCATATGTGAAAGGATCACTGACAACTCGGACATCGTGTTTGTGATGTTCCTGTGACATGTAGCACCCAGGCTCCAGTGCTAGAGAAGAAATTGTACCAGTGTGAGTACTTTCTATAAGGAGCTCTGACTGTGTATAACCAGCTTCACTCCTTCCCCTGCAGTCATTTGAAATGAACTTCATTCCTGGATCAAAATTTGGTGTAAGCACCACTTAAATCCCATTTCAGCATTATTTACAAAGCCTAAGTGGAGCTGATGCAGTACCTTGTGCAAACTCTCTTGTGTAGGGGTCAATTTCAACATTGATGTGTCAGGCCTTTCCCACAGCAGCAAGGAATAGAGAAGACACACAAGAATAAGGAAAACAAGATTACAGAACCACAAATATTGTCAAGACTGACCTAGTGTACCCTGTTGAACAGTCTGTAAATTTTTTTAAAATCAAGATTTCCAGCTGCCTGTATCTCTTTAATTGAAAAAAGATTTTCATTCCAATGGCTTCTAAAGATTTAACAGCACACTTATGGATCATTTTCATAGAATCATTGAATGGCTTGGGTTGGAAGGGACCTTAAAGATCATCTAGTTCCAAACCATCTGCCATGGCCAGGGACAGCTTTCACTAGACCAGGCTGCTCAGAGCTCCATCCAGCCTGGCCTTGAATACTTCCAGGGATGGGGCATCAACAGATTCTCTGGGCAACCTCTTTCAGTGCCTCACCACTCTCACAGTAATAGTTTTTTTCTAGTATCTAATCTAAATCTGCCCTCTTTCAGTTTAAAACCTTTACCTCAAGATTACCTTGCAATTTAGGGACTAAGAACATAAAACAAAATTAAACTAAATATTTAATTAGTTCTAAATGGACAAAAGAACATGGAGAATATTTTTTCCTTCTTTCTGTACTAAAGAAGCAAGTCAGCCAAAATTTTAGGGATAGTTCTAAACACATTTGTTCCTGAATAAAATCTGACAAACACACATTTTGGCTGGAAGCTGGTTTCCACATTTAACAAGTAAATCCACAAGGAGATTAAATGCAGCAAGAGCCCCCACATTTGCATTTTAAGATGTTGCCATGACATTGCCAAGCCAAAATGTTTGACCTCTGCATGAAATTTCAATGTAAGATGAATTGTTGATTCTTAGACTGACTCAGGAGGCAGTAATGTGATTCAAATCATTTGACTTTCAACAGAAACCATGTAACTCTTGTGTAACAGTAAGTTTCTTCACAATTGAGTGTTTTGACTGAAAAACCAAATCACGCACTGAACAATTAACAATGAGCTTTTACCTGGAAAGCAGAGCTCAGGATGAACTAAATGATTATGTCAGAGCATTATTATTTAGGTGTTTTGGTTTATGTTGGTTCCTTTATTTTCAAATTCCCTCCCCAAATACCCTCCCCAATATATTTTGGTCTATGTATCTGTATACAAATTGCAAGTATTCCGTTATGCTTCCAACAATGTTGACAGAGACTCTGTAGGGCAACAGACCACCTGAACTCTTGCGTTAGATAACAAGCAGACAAAAACTGCTGTCAAAATGTAAGAAATGAAACACGCTAAGGGAAAAGACCCAAAGCAAACCAGGAATTAAACATTTCAAATGGCTGCCTCCATTAGCAATTTCTGACACTGATAGCAGTATCTCCAGACCCTTTTTAAGAATATTGTTACCCGCTTAATGCAGAACTGTTAATAAGCAGCCTCTGGAAACCTCTCAGATGCTTCTTTAGCCCACTGCTAGGAAAAGACATCATGATGTACTAGATCTTCTTTTCTAGAAACTGAATTGTCACTTGAAGGATAGCCACTAATGTACTGACACCTGCTAATAGCATAAAATACAAGACAGGACTACACGAACAGAGTGACGCTTTAAGCTTTTCTTTCTCTCCTTCATGCTGTACAATACTTGTCTAGAACAGAGCTCTAAGTAAAAGACAACCTAATGCAGTTTTAACCCAAACCTCTGCTAATTCAGAGCTCTCTTACAAATAAAGTCCTTCAGAATATACCATTTCCAAGCCTCCCACTTAATGAAAGCAGGCTTTACAGTAATGCAGGGTGCTGGTGCACCATCCTTCTGAAGCCAGCCACATATACTTCATGCAGAAACAAGAAGACAATGATAAATCCTGGTCAGATCATGAAGTGACCGGCAAATGGGAATTCAGATTTCTGGATTGAACTCTTGAAAAAGCTGGGATCAGTCAACAAAAACAGTGTCCATCCATAACAAACTATAAACAAACAAACAAATAAAATAAACATATGCCTTTTAAAAAAAAAACCCAACAAAAATTTGATTGAACAAGTGTAGAAAACACTCAAGCTGTCATTTCAGTTGCATTTTTATGAGCCCCTGGAGAGTTCCGTGACTGCTCTCAAGCACATGGGTAAACTGGAAGTATCCATTCCCCATGTGAACCAAACGAAGGTGTGTAGATGATGAAACCGCATCCAGGTAGACACAGCTGTTGCTATTGCTTTTCATAACCATCTCAGTATGGAGTGTGCAGGAGTGACAGTGCTCTGGAGGCATGTGCATGACTGGTCCAAATCCTAGAAAGCTGACTCGGTCCCTACCTGTGACCCTCCCCTGTAGTTTAGTGTTGGATCTCTATAATTTTTCAAGATTTCACCTCTTCACAGTCTTGATCAGTGGAAAGTTCCACATCGGACAGTCCAACCTCCATTGCCATAATCAATGAAATATCTGAATCACTGCTGACTGCTGGCTCCTGTTCATCTGTGAGGGTAGAAAAGACAGGAAAAGGTCATGTCTTTCTGTTAACATATTATTAGTTTTTAGTTCTGCAGGTGGAACCCAGAGGTCGCTCCACCATTGAGGTTGTGATTAGATTCCAAACTTTGCTCTTATTCAATATATGTCTAAACCACTTCAAAAATATCACAAAATTCAAGGCATTCATAGTGAAAAACACAATAAAAATGAGCCTGGATGGGTAACACTTTCTTCTCTTAATCCTCACAGAGCTTTATATCCAGGTCCTTAAGAAACCTCCTCCCACCACCTGAGAATTTCCCTCTCTGTCCCCTTTCACTTCCTCAGACTGGCATCATCCTACTCTCCCCACAAAGATATGAAGTTAAGAACAAAGCCACAGGCACCTAGTGGAGCAACTCAGCCATCAGGAAAACATTCCCAATAGGAAAAAATCTGCCCAAACGCTCATTAGGTGACAGAATCTCAGAGGACATTTTTAAGGGGGCACTAGTCTAATGTCAGGAAGTAGCAACATGGGCATTGGACCAGGACAAAACAAATCCAGAAATTTGGACCAATCTACCTGCCTTCACAAGTGGCTTCTATAGTCCTTTTCTAGTCTCTTTAATTCACTCTTTCCTCTGATTTGAAGATACCTTGCAGGTTCTTGATCCAGGTGAAAGGGATTTACCCTAATGCACCAAATACACTAAGAGTAGTATTATTGACTTCTGCCAAACTGCAAATCACATCAAAACTACAAGCATAGAAAGAGCAACTTCTTTTTGTTTTGATTGCACAGCACTTACCATATGTATATTTAGCAGAAAATAAAGCCAACAGATTTTAAAGGACTAAAAGCTAATTTTCTTCCAAGAACAATCAGGAGAAGCAAAACACACTCGGGAGATTTTCAAAGGCACAAAACCCTCATAGGTGGCTGAGTCCCTGAGAGAAAAATTTGATGGTTCATATTTTCAAGTGGTTTAATTACAATGATGGCATTTATACTGTAACAATGCAATGTATTTAAATCTGTGGCAGTTTTTCCTTTACATATTTTATTTTTCAGACAATAGAAGCCGAGCCTGATTGATGCTAAAAAGTCTAGAAGTTGAATATCTAAGAATTAATAAGTAAGAAACATTACAGAGGAGCCAGGAAAATAATAACTCCTCACAGTTTAATTATTCACTTGAAGGTAAGTGAGCACTATTAGTCACCTCTCAAGAGCTGCATGATTTTTAAATCTTTTCTAGAAAACCTCCCACATGTGTTTACTTGTGCTGGGATTAGACCTCATGTTCTGTGGAGAAAGCTTGAATGGGATCTGCGTTATTCAAACTGAAAGAGTCAGTGTCTTCCTTCACAATTCTTCCCAGTTTTCACCCTGGATTATTGTTATACATTCTGGACTGCAAGACAAATAAATAATGCACACAACATCTTTACATCTCTATCTTTTTTTGTCCTTTCAATATGACAGTAGTGAACATTTCAAGGCATTGCTTCTAACTACAAATGTTTCCACTGGAGGTCGAGGAAGTATTTACAAGCTGAACGATACATCCTGCAGACTTCAGTGGGTTTCAATGACATTGAACCTTTAGGTGAACTGCTAGGTCCTAGAGTATATCAGAGCATCTCATAAACCTCCAACACCTAAAGCGTCATCTTTAGGGGTAACAGCTCCCTGAGGCAGAATAATGTGGTTTCAGACCACTGGATTATTTATCATTCCTCTATAATTAATAGGATTCTTAAAAACAATGAAAATTATGCTTAAGAGCAAATTTATATTTGCAAGACAGAGTTCCTGAGGCTTAGTCATTGTTAAACAGCCACTTGGAGTACTCTTGAGAGCCAAGGTATTTTCCATCTGAACTAGCTGTGCAGAAGAAAAGGACTGGCTGAATGGTGACAGCCAGATGCATGCTGAAGAGGCAGGCAGAGCTGCCAACACCAAACGTCAGAGCATCAAACAGGCAGTGTTTAATAGTGCTGAAATGTTATTTCAAGAATTGTTGTTTCTTCCAGGGTTGCACAGCAGAAAGAATCTCAACTGAGTTCACAACAGGCAGATAGAACAGGACCAGATTTGCAGCTCACCTACCTAATGTCTGATGGAGGAACAGCAGCACCCACTCTCTAAACCAGCAAACTTGAGTTTTACACTACCAACCCTATACAATTATTCAAATTCTTGGACCTTAGTCTTTGCAAAGTGTAGGCTTTTTAGTTTGTCTTCTTTGGAACAGAAGTGCAGGTCGGCAGGAACAAGGAACAAAAGGAAGATCCTAAAAATGCCCATGCCTGTGCTCTGGCATTGCTTTCCCAGTGCTGTGATAGTGCCTAGAAACTCCACCTTCCTTACTTGCTACCAGTGCAGCAGTTCAAAATCTTAAAGCTACAGCTTCGGCAGAGTGGGAGAACAGCTTGGACGTCACCATCCTTACACCTTCCTTTTCAGGGAAGGCCACCACCCTTACACCTTCCTTTTCAGGGAAGGCGTCAGCACTGGCATTTCTTTGGATGCTGTAGACAACATAAGGAAATTAATGGATTCCTCAGCATTACCTGTTGGCTCGTGTAAACAGGAGTCCTACTACTGACCCCAACACACAGAGGATGAAACTCTGGGAGGCTGCAGAAGTTACATCAGACACAAATCAGCTGTAGGTAACTCTGGCTGCAAGGTCTGCAAACTGTCTCACCGTGGCTCACCCACACAACATAGGCTTGCCAGACTGTGCTGGTTTGTTTTGTTGGGTTTTTTTGGCTGGATGCTCTATAACACAAGCCAGCGCAGCTACTGTTATTTGTTAAAGATAAGCAAACCTCAACTACGTTGCAAGTGCCAGGAGCTTAGCCTGCATTTTGCATCCCTGCCTTTTAGATCCCATTTACAATGACAAAGCTTATACAATCACACGGCTTGTACAGAAGATACCTGACTCACTGTTAACAACCTCCATGACCCTTTTGCAAGTTTTTTGTAATTTGCTGTTCTTAAAGCCCTGAAGTCAGATGAGGATCTCAACTTTCAGTGAAGATCTCAGCTTTCACTTAAAAATAAATGAAGCTTAAGAAGCAAAAAGAGTTTTAAAAATGACATCTCTTATTTTTAGACAGATTTTATGCTGGAATATCTGACTTGTGATTTTAGATACTTGAGACTGGCAACCCTGTCTAACCACACACACTATAATACACTGTGTTTCATGGCACTTCTTGCCACAGGCAAAAAGCCTTTTGCTTAATGAAGCAAAAGGCACATCCCAAGCTGCTTTCCAGACAGAGTCTTAGTGCCTACAGCAGGGAACTGTAGACCTCCCTGCCACATTCCTCTCATGTCAGTGAAACATAACACACCACAGCATGCTGCCTGTCCAGACAGACTTTTTCCACTCACTTGTATTTCCTGACACACATTTGTTTGAGAGGTGAAATTAACCAAACTCCTTCTCTAGCCAATATTATTTTAAATCTGTTACGCTAGCATGGGAAGAATATTACCAGGTAAATTTGGAAGTGGCCTGCACAAAAGTGGTACAGCCCTTATGTCCTGGGGTGATTTTTATGTTCTGGTTTNTTTTTTTTTTTTTTTTGCCTTTTTTTGGACTGTTTGGCTTGTTTTTTCCTATCCGAAAAAAATCAGACCATCTCCAGGGGAGACAGTCGGTGGGACCCTCGCCAGGAGCTGCCGGACACCCCGGCCCAGCCGGGCCAAATCTCCAGGAGGAGTTGAACTAGAGAAAGGAGAGACTCTGAAAAAATCCACCATCTTTCTCCATGGTAGAGAAGATTTACAGTCTAATATTATTCAAGTTTTGTTTTGTTTTTTTTTGCCTGCGTGCACCTTGCTTGTTAAATAAACAGTTCTTTTTTCACGTCCCTCCAAGAAGATTTTAATTCTGAACCTTGGCTGGGGGGAGGGGCTGTAATTCTGCCTTTTTAGAGGAGACACCCTTTTGGAGTCTCCTCCCCAAATCTGTCTCAAACCGGGACACCTTACTTCTTGAAAAGTGCATCAAGTGATGCTTACATTTGAATATTACTGCAATCAAACACGGATGAAAATAGCTAATTACTCTGGTGCTTTAAAAACAGTAAGACTGCACACTAGAAATAGTTATCTACAGCTGCTGCTATTCCTAACCATTGCTGTAAATCTGTAGCTGTTGTACACTAATAAATATTCCAAACGAAAGAGGTCAGACAATGGGTTTCTAAGAATTTGATACTGTTTTCAAGAGGCTTGGGAGGGAGCTAAGCACTGAACAGTGAGTGAAAAGTGCATTTACAAACCCATTCCTCTGCCTAGCACACAGGCGTGGGCACCAGCTGAGATACACTTGCAATGACCCACTCAAGGCTCAGAAACAAGCTGATGAAACTCTGGTGGACTTTGCACTCATAGAGGCCTCACTCCTGCTCACTGCTGTGCTCCTCCCGAGCAGGCTACCTCCCATACTATCCTTTGATGTCCCTAGGACACGGACAGTGCGAAAATTGCTTTGGCTCGCCTCAGAGGCTGAGATTTCCCCCAACCTCACCGAGCTGGAAAAGCTGTAAAAGCCTATGACTGGGCTAAAACGTTCATAAGCAATTTGCATCCAGGAAATCAGCAGAAAAATGAGACCACACTAAAATGTTAATAACAAAAGCTTCTCAGCCTTAAATACATATAACTTTGTCTAAGATGGCACTTTTGTCCTTCTCCGGACCTTTGGATAGCTCTCTGTTATTACACCAATTTGTGAATAAGCAGAGAAGTACTACTACTCATTTCACATCCTCACTATGGTGAAATATACCTTATTTCAGAGCTCTTCAGATTCTGAAGACAGATTTAAACAAAAACATGAAATCCATGGTGTTAGTTATGTTCTCAGATCTAGACAAGTATCTGAAATGCATGCATTACCATGAACCTTATTCCAGTCTGGGGCTCATCTCTTCTAAGAAAAACATCCAGCTATGTCTAGGTGGACTTTGTTTCATAAGAAACCAGAAATGTGACCATCTCCTAGAGCTCTGAGGACCTGATCAGAAAATATATCCAGGGTTACTGGAGGCATTGATATGGGATCTTTATCAAAGCACATTCTGCTCTGCTTGAAGCCACAGAAAAATGCCAATGCAAGCAGTGCTATTTAGATTTTCTTTCCAGTATCAGAATCAGGACACAATTCATCACATTTGATTTATGAGAGAGATATATATATCTAGAGTCCTCTATTTTTCTTTGTCTGCCTAAGAATGCACTTTACCATTACAGAGTTTATTGTTACATCCTACTGCAGCCTTGCCACTGCATCACTTCGCTGTTTATAGTCTAAGAGGAAGAGCATCTTATGAAATTATGACCTCAAATGGCAACTCCTTTCACAACAATACTAATTAAATTTATCACTAAGATTCCTTCCTTTAAAAGCATTACTGATAGTTAAAATTATTCTCAAATTAATCATCCCATGCTTCTCCTTGGATCATTTTACAAGTCTCAAATTCCTTCCATATCATCTTGAGAATTGTAACATTTTAGAATGGGCCATAACTGCACTAACATAACATAAAATAAAATACCTGTAAAAAATGCTTATAAAATCTCTAATGCAAAAGAAAAAGTGGGAATATGTTTGAGGAGAAATGTTTATAAACCCCCCTGCTACTAATGCAGTCCTTCTGTACACAGAGGCTAATAAAATGGATGAAGAAGTTTGGCTGGCTACAATTGAGAACAGAGCACTGGGGAAATGTTTTATTGCTGTTCCCTAGCATCAGAAGGAGATTTATCTCGGCAGCAAGGGGAACAAGTACTTGAGTGTGGTAACTGCTTTTGGAAGGAAAGGTTACAGTCTCTTCTGTAAATAACAAGCCAGAGCTCTGTCAATGTACTAACAGCAACAGGGCTTCTTCCAGGAGGTAAAGCAGATGATGCCTGAAACACTTTGCAAAGAATACCCAGACATCAGCACACAGGGAAAGAACCACATGCCACGACCTGGCAAGATTAATTCAAGAGGACACTTCAAAAATATGTTTACCTGCACCAAACCCCTAAGTGGTTGAGAGATGTGACAGATGGGTCTGGATACGACGTAAAACACTAGAGACTCTCCCAAAGTAAACTTGGGTTTTTTTCCTTACTACTGAATAAAATGGTGACAAAATTTCTTCCCTTTATCTTTTTCTAGGATATGTGGTTTGGGAGAACATACAACATCTCTTAATGGAAAACAGCCAAAGACCTAGTTCCTTGTCTTCCAACATCCTGCAGTATGAAGGGCTAACATCATCATCATCTGGAATTCACACCCCAGTATCTCAAGCCAAGCATCAAAATGGAGAATTTATAGTAATATAACTAATTTTCTGAAGCCTAAATTTGGAGCATGTTGTACTTAAGCAATAAACGTTAACACCAGTTACCTGAGAAGACATTTTGTGCTTTGGCAAGACCAATAAACTCATTTTCAGACACGGTGCAGGAAGTATCATCACCCAAATGCTTTCCTCACAAGAAAGAAAAAAAAATCTGTCCATATAAGGATATATAACACACAGAGCAGACAGCAAACACATTTGCAGAAAGCTGAGTAAAAAAAGGGAAGAACACATACCAGATGTTACTGTATGGAAGCAGTTGGGCCCAACTGGCTGGAAAAGTAAAACTTTTTTTTTTCATTGTGTATATATATATATATGTATATCTATCTTTAATGAGCATATACTAAATCCTTGGGATTTTACCCAGGAATCAGAACACTCAGCCTTTGAAAATCACATCTCATACACACTTTGGAGATCAGTGTCCTCTCTGTGAGAGACTGGCTGACATTTTGGGAACTCTTGGTCAGCTGTCTTAGTGGGGAGCTGCCAAACCTCTCTGTGATACATCAAACATGCCTCTGCTAGGTATAACACAAGAAAATCTAATACTTTTGCTTTCAGTATGATTTCCTGTTTGTCCTTACTCTTACAGGTCATGCTCATCATATTCCTGCCTTGGGACCAGCAGGGAAACGCCTTCTGTGGCCTAGGTATCTTTGGTCTGGAAGAACCCATGAAACACATCCTGGGTCACCAGGAAAGTAGTAGAAGAGCATTATGGGTTTGTGAACTGCGGGACCTGTCAGAGGTGAGAAACACTGTTTGTTACCTTAAAAGGTATTGTTTACCTGTTACCATAAAAGGTAATACTCTGAAACAGAATTGGTGTTTGGGATACACTGTGGTGTAGAGTTACTTCCTGTTTGTATGATAGTATATAAGGATTTTTCACTGCGCAATAAACGTCTTTGCATACCACAATCTTGTGAAATCCGTGACCCCTCATCAATCACTGCACTTTCCCACTGGAAACTCAGTCTGAATTTGGTCACAAAGATTACCAGAACAGTCAGTGGAGTCATCACACTGTCTCTTACACTTTATGCTCTGGGATCAGCTCATTCCCATATTCAAGATCCTTCACAGTTTATCTGCACATCTGGTCTTCACAGAATCATGGAGAGGCTTGGGTTGGAAGGGACCTTAAAGATCATCTAGTTCCAACCCCATGCCATAGGCAGGGATGCCACCTATTAGATTTCATTCAATCCAAAGTTTTTTATTCCATCTTTAACCCCATTCCTCAGTGCCACACTCTCCTCTTGTTTCACCGACAGACAAGAACCACTCTACCTCCTTCACAATAGGGCATCCAGCCTCTTAAACCTTTGCAAAGCTGCTTTTCCTTCCTCCCTCCAGGCCTTCCCACTGTCTAGGAGAGAGGGACAGTTCGATGCTGCTGCACACCCTCCTTTACTGTTCACCACTGCCCATCCTCAGTGCCCAGTGCACCAGGTGCACCTCTGGTCAGGACATCATGTTCTTCCGATCACACAGGAAGTTTCATAAATAAATGTATTTCATTCAATGTACCAACCGGTACAAATTATTATTATTTAGAACATGCAAAATTATTCACATACTTGATTGAAAATCAAAAAATTATATCTCCCATAAGAAGGGAAAAGATTAAAAACCACTGAAGCACAGGGCTGCAAGTACATGACAGTTTTGATTGTCAAGTAGCTTAGCTGCCTTTGGCGATATATTACTGCATTCAACACCTGCAAGCTGTCCCTGCAGTAACCATGCTGTTATACATCTAAACATCAGGTGTGGTATGGGGACTATTTTTTACTTGGCTTTCTTAGCAGCTTCTGAATGACCAGGACTCCTTGGTGTTACTGCAAAACAATGAGCATGGAGTGATAAAGTTACAGAAAAATCATGTTAACTGTGTCTAAGGGATTTTGCTAGGATTATCCCAGTAGCCAAGGTGAGATGTGGAGAGACAAACACCCTCTGAACAGTGAGCAAACACCTTTAGTCACACTGCCAGCCATTCAAAACTCTAAAGGGACAGCAGATGTGAGACAAAAGCAGAGCTAAACGCTGTATGTACTAGTGTGAGTACAACACATGGCCTATTGGCAGGCTGGCAGAATAAAGAGACTTTTACATCCAAGAAGTATAATCCCATGATTTAATCCCATGCATCTCAGCTTTCATGGGCTATCCTGGGGACTGCTACTGTGACTGAACTTTCTATCTGTATTATAAAGGCCTGTGTCAGCAGTGTGCTCTGCTTCCAGCAAGCTTGAAAGAAGGAAATTACAACCTCACTCAGATACTGGATTGAATGAGCAAGAGTGTAAAGGTGAGAGAAATTTCAGTTCTTATGTTCCTAAGGAACACCACGAAGAACATTTTTGGAAGGGGTGATTTAGAGATGAACTGCCAACACTGCATAAATGCCTCAGAGGAATCGTGCTGCAGAGGTATCACAGTACTCCCCAGCTGGATACAATATTAAACCACAAGATTCATGTGGCAGTGGACCAACCAGCTGCCTCCATGAGAGCTGGAGAAATAATTTGGGCAGATTTTCCTTCCCAGGATAGTGAAGCTGAAAAAGATGGAGGCAGCATGCTTGGGGGAAATTCCCTCTCTGCCATGTTTTAACCTTGTCAATCATAGATTTTGTTCCACCTCTGTTATTTTAATATTCATCACACTATATTACTATTCAAGAGTTACTAGAAACTTCTGCTGTTCTGTAATGTTCATAGGTTAATGCAAATATGTTCTGCCCTTGCCCAGAACTCATTGGAAAACTGTCATCCCATGTCAATCTGTGATTTGATAAGAACCCTGGACCCTACCTTATGACCACCCCTTCCCTTTCCCTATAAAACCCTGTGTAACAAACCCCTCAGGGTCTCTCTGATAGCCTCGGATCCTGAAGAAACAATAAAAGTCTGGGTACTGCTATCGAAGAGTCTGTTCTCTCTTCTTTGCCTCTACCTGCTTTGTTGACATCGGGTTCTCTGCTTTACACTGTGGAGGCAAAACCTCAGTACATAGATAAGCAAAGAGATAGCAGTGTCAAAGTGCTTATCTAACCAGGGTGCTGGATAGATTGCACTGCAGAAATCCGGGCAGTACTGCAGACCTCAGAAAGCGATAGATTCAATGTAAGGTAGTGGTTTCCAAAACCTTTCTCTCTGGTCTGATCATGCTGCAGAGCCGTGACCTCTCCTTGGGGAACTCCATGGCAGAAAGCAGTTGCACAAAGCCAGCTGAGATTGCTCCTCCTCAGGACTGCAGGGAAATGCAAGAAAGTGTTTGGTGCTTGGAAGACCAACCTACCACGGGCACAACATGAGACTAGGATATGGAAGTGGACATGTAGCTTTTTATAGTATGTTAGAAACTTCTCACTCCTTCTTAAGGTCATGTACAAAGTGGCTACTAGACAGTGAAAATTCACACAGGAGCAATTAATTCTGAGAACTAGATGTAAAACGTAAGACTGCTGTGACAAACAAAACCCCCATATTTCTGCCTAATCACTATGAACTGCTTCTTCAATTACAAGTATGCACACAGCTATAACAGAGAACAACAGCTTGCCTCAAAGACAACTCCTGTTTATTTTTGAATAAGGGGGTTGGAAAAGCTCACATAAATCTCCCTGAGTTTGTCTGTCATGGCAGCATGTGCATGATTTTCCAATCTGTCTCTTTAAATACCTTCTACTGTATAAGCTCTCAAAAACCCCAGGTCACCAGCAAAGCACAATTCTGAGGAATCAGATACTGAACTCTCAAGACCAGATACACCAAACATCCTTGAGCAAAGTTGTCACAAAAGTACCTCTGTATATATTACAGGATTTAATGAGCAAATGCACAAGGAGGTGGCTGAAGAGCTCAACAGTGGTAGAACTACTTGAATGAAGTGCGTTTTTATCTTCTCTCCTTCTCTCTCACACACAATCATGCCTTCCTATCCAATGCTGCTAACACTGGGCTGCACCTGAGATGACAAGAGCATTTCCAGGATAAACGGGCAAATCATCAGCCCAGAACTTTTTGGGCTTTAATTTTGTGCGTGTTGGTAGGAACTTGTGGTGGTGGCCCAGGCTGCGCCAGTAACCTCATCTGATCCGCCTGGGCAGCTGACCCAGCCTACCTTCAGTATGTGGATTAATGAAGAAATCAAATGGAATGATTTCTCCCCTAAGGACAGCGATCCTGAGAGGCATGGGGAAGGCAAGGCTGGGGAATTCCTCGATTCTCTTGCCGTTTAGTTTGTCAAAGTTTCTGTTCCACTCCTTTCCCCTCAGGGAGATTATCATATGTATTAGGTTGTTATAATATTCATGAGTTGCTGGAAAGTTCTATGTTCTTTGTATTTCTATTGGTTCATATAAATATACCCCTGCCCTTGTTTTCTCTCATTGGGTACTTGTTATTATGTAATCTTTCCCCATTGGTTTGTTTCTGGTTCCACCCATCATACCACCCCTTTCTGTTCTGTATAAAACCCCCCCATGCAACTGTCTCTTTCGGCTCTTGGCATGAGCGTGTCCTTACGCTGAGTTCCTCTTGCCCCCTTGGCAAGTAATAAAGGAACTTGGGTACTGTAGCCAAGAGTCCCTCTTTCGCTCCTTCGCCTCTGCCTTGCTACAATAACAGCAGCTGCTGCTTGCTCTCCCTGCCACGGAGCTGACAGCTTCGGCAGAAGAGATAGACAAAGAGCTGCATTGCCCGCAGCTAGTCTATCTGGCCAGGCGCTCACGGTCGCCTGCAGGCAACCGGGCAGCCTAGCAGTCAGCGACAGGAACTCCCTCCTCATCATGCATGTTGGGGACAGTAATCCTTGCCTGAAATTCAATTCCCTTAGAAATGTCCATAATATGAATTTCACCCAGAGATGTCTTCTTATTAGATATTAAAAAAAAATACACACAGTCATGAAGCCAAAAGAGAAAAACCCCACAGAGGTGGTGGAGGAACCTGCGTATCAGGTAAGTAATTTTTACTGCTGTCACAAGCAAAATACAACTTTTAACAGTTACCAACTTTGAAGTTTAACTTTTACTTAAAGAACAGCCTTCCTTTTTGTTCGGTATAAGGAAACAACACACCTGAGAATGGGCTTGACGTTGTTGCAGCAGCAGCTCCAGTGCCTGAAGAAAGGCACAGCTGTAGGGCCACTGTGCCTGACAAGTCAGAGCAGATTAGGACAGCATTATATGGTCATCCATCCACACGCCCTTCAGCATTCTCCACACTACCCAAGGGCTGCCCACAAACAAAAGACATGTGCAGAGAACCTAACATTGTATGTCACACCATTTTTTTTTTTTTTACCTTCTGGCACCTCACAGTGAAATCAGTCTCCCTCCCACCAGCTCACACATGTAAACTTGCAGAATTTGACCATTTTTAGTCTCCTGCCACATGCTTACAGGACTGTCAGTTACATGTCCCCAAAAACCTGGGAGACATTGGACCGAAGTATGCTGCTTAGGCTAAAGATTAATTCTTGCACGTCCATAAAAACAGAGAATACTTGACAGAAACAGCACAACAACTCAGAAAAAATAACTTCTTGAACTTCACAGGACTGTCTAACCTGAATTGATTTGGACAGCTTAATTATATATTTTGTCACAGGACATGGCTTATCCACTTACTGTAGCTCAAGATACAAAGATTGATTTAAGTGCAATTCAGCTGTAGACAAATTGTAACAACAACAAAAAAAACAACCCAGAATCATGGAGCCTCAGCAATTTCTCAGTGACTCTCTAAAAAATCCCAGTTTAAATGCAAAGAACATGAGTTTCAGCCTCCCAAACTCCATCAGGTTGCACATGTAGTCTTTCTTGATGGTGTAGCATCAGCAAGTAGTTCTGCCAACAGGGCTGATACATATATCGAGACAAAGTAAGAACCTGAACAGATTACTACAGCCATACCCTATAGCTTTACTATTTCTTCTCTTCCAAGATGGGCACATAGGCAAACAGATTATGGAATGATCAATTAAAAAAGAACATCCAGTTTTCCATACAGAAGAAACAATTTCTGCTGTTTATATGTCTTTTAGCAATGAAGGGAAATAACGTGACAAGCTGAGGTGTCATCCCTTAAATTCATTAGAATTGCAGTATTTTTAAAACTAAGTTGTAGGTGCTTTCAAAGTAACATATTCTACTAACTTAAATCTCCTCCCTATGGGCTTCTTACAGTTTCCATACACTTTCTCTTTTGAAGGCCCTAATTAAAAATTCTGCAAGGAAGCTTTCTTTAACATGCAGTTTCACAGAATCCTTACAGAAGGTAGTTTTAATCCTAATTGAAAACAGCGTACACTTAATTTCTAGTGCCCTCTGTTCACATACAGTCTTGGTAGGTACTTTTATCTGATCCTCCCTCATACACACAGAGAAAGGACAGCTCTGACCTTCACTGACCACTGACAATACTTCAGATGAGGTACTACCAACTTCTGGAGCTATCAAAAATGTCTCATTTAAAATAATTAACTTCAGATACTTCACTATTCTCAGATTTTTCTTCTCTGGAGCCTTACGTGATGATATTTTAAAACAACAGCAGGAAAAAGGGTAGACACTTGTAGAAACCAGGCTTGGAAACAGCTGTAGTGTAACAGTACCTTTAACACAGGGAGTATTACTCTGTACTTAGAGTGGATGCTGTAGAAGACCTGCTCTGGAAGGGATGTCTTGGGCAGTTGAGTCTACTCTCCACAACTGTAATGGCTGCACGACACAATCCCTTTCAGATTTGCTATCAATTAGCATCATTCACTGCACCAGCTCCCCAGCTACTTCATTCATCTCTGTGCCAGTGCAGAACTGCAGATGGGTGGCAGGTAAAAGCTGTAATACCCAGTTTTCAAAAGAGTCCTTCATGCAACACCAAACCACAGAGATTTAATTTTTTTTTAACATCTTACAGTGACAGATGAGTTCAGCTGCTAACTCTCCTTTCTCCTTTTTTAAACCTCACAAGCCTATCAAACCTTACAACACATTTTATATTCCAGTTTAATTATGCAGCTTTTGAACAGCTTTATCCCAGATCTGATCGTCCCTACCGCCTACTCAATAGTTTCACTACCAGTAACGTACCTACAGCTGTGGCCAGTTCTCTGACCAAGAAGCGAATCTGACCAAGACCCCCAACAGCAAAATGTCAACTTTTATACCTAAAAGTTTGTAACTTCTCACTCTTTGGATAATCTGTGTACTAGGAAGGTCTTTGTGTGCCAGTGGGTCTGTGGGTCAGCCTTTTGCAGAGGGTGCAAATTATGCAGAATGCTGCTGGCATTTATGTATTGGCAGGTAGGAGATGACATTGTCAGCTGATAGAATCTATAAATCTCATATAACTGTGACAGAGTACTAGCAGGAAAAGTAAAGTAGATTTCTGCCCATAGATTTCTGTCTGAAACAGCCCATGTTTCCATCAGGAACATTTCTACAAGGACTTCCTGAAAATGTAAGCAAACCCCCCCCTCATTCATGAAAATAGATTTATTTAAAGAAGAAAAAAAAAATAAAATCAGCCTTTACAACAACTGAAACCAAACTGACAATTTATATTTAAAGAGTTTAAATTGAGTCTCCTTCTGATCCTGTGTCTCCTGCCTGCCTACCTCCCTTTCTGTCTAAAATGAGCCTATATTAAAAAGAACGTAGCACAGCTTCTTGACCTGAGATCTGAAACCAAGAGTTTTGTCTCTCCAGCCTAAAACAAGAATGCACACATGTTCCCTCCTCGTTTACCTACCTCTTTTTGCTTCCTTGCTCATGGTTTACACAAATAACATGACAAAAAAGTGAGTTCCATTTACTGGATTACAAAATGCTGGGTATGACAAAACCCAGAGAGGGGCAACCAGGACAATAAGCAGTGAAACTAACACTGAAGAGGGAACTCAATCTCACCTTGAGGCCACTAAAGGGCATCTGAGGGTAATTTCTCACTTGTCAAGTGCTGTTGGAGGCCTGAGTCTGACTGGTAGGAAATCCTGCAGGGACATCAACAGAAACTGGTTTTAGGCTATATAAATCTAGGGCCATTTAGCATTTCCTTTCAAATAAGCCTCCAGTCACAATCTAGTTTCAACTGAACAACTTCTGGCATCAGAAAATCCCCTCCAAACCCCAGCTTTTATCAGGGGTTGCTGAAACGCTCATGGGAACATGAGAAAGGCCAAACCCGAGACATCCATTTTCAGAGTTTCTTCTTAGAGCAGTGGATGGGAAAGGTCAATTTAAGTGTCAACAAATTGCAGCTGGAATTTTACTAGAAAATATGGTCATTAGGTCACTTGGCCACCACCACTCGCATCAAGACCTCCCTAACACTCTACAGGTGAAAGTCAACTTGAAACAGAATAATTATAAAACACTGTTTCTCTGTATGAAAACCTTTTGTCTCTGTTTCAAATTTTTTAAGCTAATATATACTCCTGTTCCACCTTCTTTTGTGTTCTGAGCATTCACACTCCTCAGAGAGGCAGAAGAAAGTGTTATTACCCTATATACTGATACCTCCCTAAAAAAAAGAAAGTAACAAAACCACTCTAAAAACCTGGAAACCAACCATGTAACTTCAAAAACCATAAATGCCTTTGCACTGTTCCTTTCTATTTCCCTTGGGTACACTACTGTAAAATTAGAGTCAAAACTCTGTGACATTAAGTTGGGTTTTAACCCCTTCTGACATTCCTTTTATATTCAAGTTTCTTCACTTTCCACTTTTCTAATTGAAAAGTGGTAGTTTCCAGAAGGTTCCCAGGCAGGTCCAAAACAACAGTTAGACCCTGGAAAACAAAAGAACAAAATATTGGTGTATTTTATATCTAGTCTGGAAAAGGAGCATTTAGAAGTTGAGTATAAATTTGTAGTAAATTTTCAATTTTTATAAGGGAAGTGGTCTTGCATCTTTCAGTCACAATCAAGCAAAAACTGAAGGATTTATTTAGGAAAAAAAAGAGACAAAATGAATTAATTACTGCAAACAAATGTAATTGTTTCTGCCCTGTGGAATATGCAGCCATTGTAGTAGTTTAACACCACACTTTTGAGGGTGAACAACTGAAAACACAACCTTTCTACCAAAACTTTTCTCCAAAACTGTTTCCTTGGAAATGCACTTTTAGGCTGCAGGTTTTTCCACAGCTGGAAGCATGTTCCATCTCCCAGAGCAGGTTGCCAGAGGGTCATTTTTCTAAAATTTCCTTCTTTAAGACTATTTTGATCTTACAGACTGACAGCTATTCATATGCAGAAAGACAATTTGCTGGTGCCACTACCTTTTCAAAATGCAATTACAGAGAAGTAAAGAAGTTTAGCAACACCTCAGTTTAATTCAATATCCTGTGCCTTCAAGGGCAAAATCTGAAGTCAGGTTTCTCATGCATACGTGACACACATTTGGTGGCTGCCTCCCAAAGAAACCTTAGTAGCTGAAAACATTGTGTTATTTAATTACCTGTGCGAGGAACTGGCAGATTTTAAATCCTCTTTGTGTGATTTTTTTCCCCCACTGAGATGTTACAATTTAATAAATTTAATAAAGCTATTTCAGCTAAGTGCTTTTCATATTCGGACTTTGCCAGTGGCACCCTTATTCTATATATTTTCTATGCACTTTTCCTGTAGGAGTATGTTTTTTCATTGTCTTATAGTACTATGCTACCTAGAGAGTGGCAAACAGAACAAAAATTCAGAGATCTCCAGGCAAGTTGTTTTGCACATTTTGTGTATTAATAAATGGCTTAATTATTGCCACACAACAAAGCATATGTTCTTGCCCACTCCTTGAGTGCCTCAGATATGTTAACCTGAGTTACAATGAAAAGAACAGTCAAATGTATTGGCACTTGCAAAAGAGTCACAATAAAAGGCCAATTTAGGTGGATATTCATTAATCTAACTCTGATGCTAGTGTGCACTGTGCTGGGTATAGTCTGAATATATTCCCCAGGATATCAGCTTTGCCACTGGAGTGGCAAAGATGGCATCTAGCTGGGCAAGAATATATCCATGTGGGTCCTATTTTCAGCATCCCTAAATATGAGAGCTTATACACCTCTCCCAGCCCCAGGCTCTCGGGCAGGAGAAAATCCTCTAACATGTGTGCCACAAGTTGGACATTTCCTCTTGGATATAGGGCTAGACCTGTTACGTCCTTCTCTTCCAATCATCCCCATTTTCTAGAAACACTCATAAGCCAATTTCTCCATCTGGCCTATCAGTCTCAAAGCATCAGTTTCAGGCACTATCTTCAATTAAAATTGCCCACATCCAGAACAACAGAAGGTCTAGGTACTAAAAATTTAGTGAGAACTCTCACTTCTATATGAAGTGACCTGGTTACTGTGGCAACCTTGGCGGATCCCTGAAGCACCCTGATTTCTGCAAGGGTTGAAGGTAATTGATGAAGAAATGAGTAGCATTTCACTAGTATTTTATAAGCAAATAACACTGGGTTTTTTGCTTTTTTTTTTTTTTAAGCTGAAATCACAGAGTATTAGAGAGTGTATGTGAAAGTTTGAGCTGTTGCCCCTACAGAAGTCTGGAGAAAACTTAGAGCAGAGCAGAGCAATTCTGGATGCTTCTTGCAGGCCAAACATCTCCTGCAAGACTGTTTTTCTACCATAAAAAGAACCATCACAGTTATGTGCACACTCCCCTCTGCCTTTCACTTAACCTCATTTAAAGGCAACTCTCTCATGATTTTGAGAAATCAGAACTGCTGGTTACAACACATGAACTACAGGTGTAAGCATGCACATGATCCTTTAAATTCTTATGAGAAACCAGTCAGCTTCCTTGTGCAAATGATTCTCTTGCACACTCAAAGGCTCACAGTCTAGATAAATAAGGAGAAAAACATTATGTATCAATGGCTGAAAACATTTTATCAGCAGAAGTCTTGCCTGTTCTTTCAGTTCTTTCATTTGAGTTACCTTCACTATGGAGCAGTAAGGCAAACGCATGCGCATTATGAAGCAATGCAGCCAGAACAAAATACATGCAAGCAGAATCAAGATCAATCATGCTGCAGAAATGCCACTACTTTCTGAGTGCCTCCTGTACCTCAGCCTCTTGTTTTTATTCTCCCAGAGGCACAGCTGCCTTTTCATTATCTTTATTTTCACACTAAATTTATGAGATCTGTTTGCTTGCTGTTAGGTTTCTGGAAGTGGGTCCATATCTGTGTATGTACTGATTGATTCAGTAGAGTATGACCCTGGTAGGGGTCTCTGGGGCCTGCACAGTAGAGCTGAGCACTACTTTTGCCTTGTCTATCTGAAATAACAGCAGCAACCAGAGGCACTGACCCTGGAATCCTCCCCTTCCTCTGCCTGCCTTACTACAGAACCACTGCTCTGTCATACTTTTTATTTTCGGGTGCTGATCCAATCTGGATCCTTGTGTCTTCCATTTGGTTTTGTTCCTGAATTGGTAAGAAAAAGATTTAGAATCAGAGTAGCACATTGTATCTTAAACAGCACTTCCTGATGATTTCAGTGGAGCTTTTGTGTAAAAACTGATGAGAATAAAAACCCACAGATAATACAGATGTGAACATGAGTCCTAAATAATCAAGTCAATTGTATGCAAGATACCGAACATCTCTTGCAAGGCAAGGCTTTTGTTGTCAAGTATAAATCAAAGAGATCATCTAGTATGAAGTCATCTGGTCTCTCTGCAGTTCAGATTTGTATTTTATTCTACATTGTCAATTTTGCTTTAAAACTTCCTTGTTCAGTGTTTTATCCAGCTATCTGCTTAAGACAGTGGAATATAGAGAAAGAAACAAGCCATGTTATCAATGGTGCCAGGCCTCAGGTCCCCTTTTCCCCTGAACACATGCAAGACACATTCAGAGCAATTGGGAATGACACATCTAAGGACACACTTCTGTGCCAACACTGTGTGGTGGCTGGACCCTGACTGCACACCAAGAGCCCACCGAAGTCACTCTATCCCTCTCCTCCTCACCAGGGCAGGGCAGAGAAAATACAACAAAATGCAAATGGGTTGAGCTAAGGACAGGGACAGGTCACCCACCAATTACCATCAGGCACAAAAGGGACTCAACTTGGGGGAAAAATAATTAATTTAATTTATTACCAATCAAATCAGAGTAGGGTAAGGAGAAATAAATCTTAAAAACACCTTCCCTCCACCCCTCCCTTCTTCCTGGGCTTAACTTCATTCCCAAATCCTCTCCCTTTTGCCCCCTAGCAGCATAGGGGAGTGGGGGTTGTGGTCCGTTAATCACATTTCCTCTACTGCTCCTTCCTTGTCAGGGGGAGGACTCCTCACACTCTTCCCCTGCTCCAACATGGGGCCACTCCCACGGGCGAGAGGCTGCTCCAAACTTCTCTAATGTAAGTCCTTTCCACTGGCACAGTTCTTCACTAACTTCTCCAGCATGGGTCCCTTTCATGGTGTGAAATCCTGAAAGGACAGGCTGCTCCAGCCTCCTGGAGCTGGCTGGCACTGGCTCCACTGGACAAAGAGGAAGCCTCTGGTAGCTTCTCACAGAAGCCACCCATGAAGCCACCTTGCTACCAAAACCTTCCCAAGCAAATCAAATATCCACAGATTTTACGGGGGCACTATTCCTTCCTTAGTTTCATTGTCATAGACAAAAATCCCTTATGTCTCTTGCATTCATTGAACATTAATTAAATGCTTATATACTCAGATATGAGCATTCATATGAGATTTGAAACTTCATCCTTCCTTTGCCTAGTTGTTCATTCTGATTTCTGTGCAAAACAGACAGCTGTGTAGGGTCCAGTTGTGCTGGAGATAGTGTGCTTGCTTTTGGAATAGTGCTGTGAAAGCTGGCTTCTATGTCCCTCTCTTCTCTTGTGCTCCACATTTCTTTCCTCCTATTGAACTGACACAACAGCTTCTGGATCAGGGAACTGATCCAAATGAAACAAAACCACCAGGAAGAAATTGGTTGGCTTCTGGACTGGTCTTCCAAGGCAGCTGTACAACATAAAAGCAACATGGAGGCAGAAATGTAATTTGGGACAGACAGAGGCAGGCTAGGGACTGTCACAGATGTACAGGCAGACTCATAAATGGAGCTTCCACTACTGAAGGTGAACACTTTCTTCTGTATCTCTTCCTAGACTCAAATATTAAGCAACTTTCTTGGCATTTGCAGCCTTTTTGGGACTCTAGGTTAGTCCAGACTGCTGTGAATGCTTACCATGCCCTCTGACTGAGCCACATCACAGCTCAGTGGGGACAAGTGACATTTGTGATCTGATGTCTTCATCCTTGCTCTGTTCACAGTGTCAATGGACACAGATGATGTGAAACAGAAAACAAACAAATTAGAATTTAAATTTTCTTCTTGATTCACAGCAGTTTTGTACATCCCTTCCTGCAATTTGTCGTGCAGAAACACTTTGACATCTCAACATATGGAAAGGAGGAGCAGTTTTATAAAAGAAAAACTTCCCTGACCATTCAGAGTCTGGCAGGAGTCTTGTAGGTGTACGCAACAGTCCAGAGCACATTTTTAGTGCCAGTTACGTTTCACTAGGCGACTCTTTCAAACCACCAATGTTATGCTGGCATCAATGTTAGTCCCAAAACAATCTAGGAACTCAGTTCATTGAAAGTTTCAGTCTGTGACAATTATTTAGTGCAACATCCACCCAAGATTTTAATAGAGCCACCAGGACTTACGTCACATGCCAGGCACATGGGACCCAATCTGCTCAATCTTTAACTAGGTCCCACCAGTATTCTCTCTCTGGGACAGTGTTAGGACTTGCTAATGCAAGTGTTAATAACTTTCTGTATTAACTAGTATCTAGGGAGTTTTTCCACCTTTTCTTCCCCTTTTACATTCCACCTAAAAACCCCCACTAATAACAGTAAGGAGGAACAAAGTGGTTACAAGATAACAGTGGATCAGATACTTATCATGCACTTTCATCCACTTCCAAAGGCTGACTATTCTTCACAAAGACATTTTAGACATACACAGATCAAAATAATTACCTGAAAAGTTATATTAATAGATTTAATGAAGAGCTATCAGAGAGATTTGAAAGGGTCCTAACAGTCACGATGAGCTGTACATTGGCAGGGCTTTATGGAAAGAACAAAATGAGAGGCAGAAAAGGAACTGCTGGTATTGTCTAGACTGCCCACACTGTACTGTGCTGAGCTCCGTGGACTTTGCAGGTGATATGACACCTTGGGGGAACGTTTGTGGTTTCTCACACTAAAAGTCCTGCCCATGTGTGCAGTAGAATTATTTATGGATCTTCCTCCAGCTACAGAGATAGTACTAGTGGGATTTCTGAGGCCCTATGCAGTGGGATGAGACATCCCACTGAATGGAATATAAAAGCTTGTCTAAATTGAAAAACTGGAAGTATTTATGAAGAGAGGGCAAAGAGAGTGCACATTATTTACTGCAGAAATTAGTAAGTGCTTGAGGGAGATAAATGACCCTGGATGCTATAAAAGAATAAAAAATTAATAACTACTTTTCACCTGCCAGTGTCATCATACCTTTAGAATATCTAGACGCTACTTTTGCAGAAAACTACCTTTTTTAACCATATCATTGAATCCCAGCTGAGCCTGACCCAAACAATACTGCAATGGCCTCCTCAAATCCTAAATCTACCCTCTGAAGCTGGTGTAGCTCATAGCTCCTTCAAGTTCAGATCTTAGACAAGTCCAGCTCACACCCATATCATATGTAGAACAGGAAATCCCACCTGCACTGAGATTTCCAAAAATGTTTGCATTTTGCATAACTCACTACTAAAAATTAGGCAACACAGATTGCTATGATACATTATTGTGGAAAAAGATCCCTAGGTTGTCTTCAATCATACGCTTTGGAGAGCTGAAGAAGTCAGAGCAGTAAACTCCGCTGAGATGAACTCTTATGTATTTCACAATATTTTTCCCCCTCCAGTCTCTCCTTTTTTTTTGCCAAACTCCAGTTTTTCACTTTTTCCATCAATACCTTTTCAGCAACTGGTTACAGAAATATATTACAAGATGCTATCCCAGGATCCTACACCATATCCCACCACAGAGAGCAAACAGTCACTAAGACTAAACACTGAACAGACTTTGGGCTGTGGATATGCCCAAGTGACTTGATGAAGGCTTGGATCTTGGTAAAGGCAGCTGAGGGAAAGTGCTGGTCCATTTTTAAGTGCTCAGTGTTACTGAACAGGAGATGTTTGGTTTAGCAAGGAACCCAGGACATAGTCCCATCCAGATCTTCATAGTACACTACATCTCTGAGGGACCTATGGATATAAGGAGCATGGGGAGCAAAAGGGAGGGAGAGAAGGTGAGATGTCTGCTGAGCACACACACTGAAATAAGAAGAAAAGCACTGGCTGAGTTCCAAAAATCAAAATCTGGTCCCACTGAAGTAGGCAGGTGTTGCCCTGACTTTGCAGTGTTCAGTGTTTTCCTTTTGTGATATTCTTAGAACTTTTTCTGTACCATGGCCATGGCTTTTTTCTTAGCAATTATCTATGTTTTCTTAAACTGTATCTATGTTATGAATTCCAGTATACTGGGTGGAGAAATATGATTGACAAATACTTTGACCAAGTGGATTATAGGAGGTGGTGATTTCTACCTCCAATCCACGGTGATGTGTGAAAACATATAAATAAAAGTCGGAGGGCTCTGCCCTCTCTCTTCCTGCTCTCTCTCCTGCTGCGTCTGTGTGTTCTTTGTGTGGCTCTCCTTCAGGCCCTCGGCCTAGCAGGCCTGCCTGGGGAGTGCCATAGGCAGGAGCTCTTCCACCATGGAGACAGAATTCTAACCAATGTGAACAGTATTCTGGGAACACCCTCCCTCCAGACACATTGTGAGAGGTCTCCTGGCTCTGACTAATCACTGGAAGCACAGAAAGGGAAATTAAACCCAAACCAAGACAACAATACCAGAATGATTAATCAACAGACAAAAAAGAATGTAACAACAATGAAGTGAAAAGTGCAGAAGTGGGTGGAAAGAAGGTGGCAAGTCCTTTACCCCCTGGACCACTGAACTTTTCAAGGAACAAGGGAGGATGCAACGACTTGTGGTGCCGGGTGCAGGAGGCCATGTCAAGGCTGCACTGGAGTCTTGGAGTCTGCACAGATTCAATAACAAGGGGGAAAAAACTTGTAGTGCAGATTCAGCCTTGGAGTAGGCTCCCGTCACTACTGCTATGTAAAGGGGCCAGAACCTAGCAACTTCAGCAAAGATTCCTAGGAGCAATCAGTGTCATCACTTACAAATTCCCAGGCAGGCTAGATCACAGAAAGGGCATGCTCAGCAAGCTCTGCAGTTGTGCAACTGAGCATTCTGAATATGAGAAATACAATAAACAGACACAATGCCTATAGAGGTCCATCTACTATGACAGCTATGACCCATTTAGCTATTTAGCCTACAGTTGCTCTCTGATTTAGTTAGCATTTGGATTCATATCACAACTATATATAAGGTCCTGGATGTTCCCATTTCACTGACTTAAGAGTTTAGGTTTCCTGTGATGCCAAGTTCTACCTTTCAGAGTGCCTGAACCCTCCAAATTCACATGAGGCAACTAGAGACTCAAATTCCCGTAACTGCTGGAACTCAGCCCCTAAATCCCAACCAAAGACCTCTTCTTTGCTGCAGCTCTGCTGCACAAAGGGATTAAGTGGCTTTTCTCGGATCCTGGGAACTACTGCAAAATGCACCACCCTGGATGTGGTGATGACAGCAGCTAAACTTGCACATCCATCACTGACAAATATTCAAGTATTGCATTGCCCTTTAGATGAGAAATCCAGATAAAGATTCATGTCTACACATCAATGATGAATGAATGACAGCCGCTAACCAAGCATTAAACCAGATTTCTCTGAGTGACTGTGTAACAACCACAGCATAGGCAGGAATACATCTGCGTTTGGAAGGTCCCAAGGTGCTTTGAGCTTTCCTCAGGACTTCTTAAGGCATTGCTTTCCTCTCAAAAACTGGAAAGGCCTGCTTCCCCATCTACCACTCTGACAGTGTGAGGTTCATAACCTTCACAGAGCTCAGGCCATCTGCCAGTTTTCTCTCTCTGCTCTCTTCTCCTGCTCTCTCTTGTATAACCAGGGAAAAACCTTTTCCACAGTCCTTCCCTAGGCATGGCCAGTCCCTTCAGGTGATGAAGATCTCCTGATGCTCTGCAGTTTGTTGTCTGTATGCCTGGTCATAGTGCAAGTTCCTTGTCCATGGGCTCTGCTGTCAGCCCTCAGGATTGTCCAGTCTTCAGGGGTATTGTCCAATATTATCAAAGGTACGGGGAAAAATGGAGGGTAAGGTGGAAAACTAAGGGCACCAAGGCAAAATCAAGCAACTTTATAGGGCTTGCAGTATTCTGCTGGCTCTGAGCAAGCTTTTCACCCAGTTACTTAACTTAGCTGGCAACTTGGAAAATGAATTAAAAATGTGTTTGTTCTTTCTGCAGACTCTTGAAATAAATCTGGAAGGAAGAGAGTGCCTGGGGAGTTACTGAGCTCTTGTGCTCCCTGGCAGCCTCAACACCATTGTTACTCCTGGTGAGAAACCAGAAGAGCTGCTTCTCAGCCTGATGAGATCCTTGGGATGAAAAGCAAAGACTGCCCCTTGTGCTGGGCTTTGGACCAGGCTGCCGGCTTTTTCTCAGCATGTGTCATGCAGCTGTGTGTGTAAGGGGCACCCCACAGCCCTCCTTCCCAGCCTTAACAGTGTGGATCTAGCAGAGAATTGTGGGGCAAAGACCATTATCCGTGAGAGGAGTTGCTTCTGGAGTGCTGAAGGGCAGAGCAGAGACCAGCAGTTAGCCCAGTCTTTATTACACTGCGGTACCATCTTTCCTTTGTTTTTTAAATCAGCCTCAAGTGTATTTAAAAACAATTACTGGAAGGAAGAAAATCCCATCTTGTTCTGAACAGCTCTTGCATACACTCAAAGGAGAACTGAAAAAGCTGAACGCTCTCAGCTGACAGACTGGCCATGGAAGGTGGTTGGGATTATAACCTTGCTGGATCCAGAATGTATACCATAAAAAGACCAAACCTGAAACCAGAACCTAATCTACAAAACAGATTGTAAAAATACATTTCTGGGTCACCTGTATCTAAGGTCACAAGTTCAGTGTTTCCAGAAGTTACTTTCACTGCCATGACACTAGCTACAATATGAGGGAAAATGGGATTATCAAGTCTCTCTACAGAGTAAGAAGAGTAACATAAAATTATTTCAGCCTAGTTCCATTATGTCTCTCCTACCTTTTACATATCATATTATTACATGACTTCCTTTGCATGCCCAGGCCCATAGCAGTACCTAGAAATCACTGAAAATGTGTTTTTTTCCAGAACCTGTACAAACTCCATACACAAACCTTTCACACTCTTCTACCTCCCTTCAAGTATATCTGATGATTTTCTATAATAGTCTTGTCAATACACCAATTGGTATCAAACAAATAGATATTTTCTACTGATCTGCTATTTTATGTAAAAATCAGCATTTTAGACTAGCACAGTCCTCACTCAAAACAGCTGACAACATTCCTTTTAAACTGCCAGAAGCAGATTTTCAACAGAGAACATAATTTTTAGGAGCAGAGACATGCAGATATTTTGAGAATTACTTGCTTAAATGGTACCCCTTACACACCTTGCACAAGTGAAAACTAAAGACACTGAAAACATGTAAAATTCTCTTTTTGTTTTTGTACAAATCATCATTGTTGATGATGCACTCAGGCTTTCAAGTACAGGAACTCTGACCATTAATTTAGTACAGCAGAACACATTACAATTAAATTTACTTACCCTGTAGATTTCTGCTGGGCTTAAAATAAGGCCATTGTTCCAGTGAAAAGCCCTCAAAGGCCACACACTAGAGACGGATTTGCGGTTGGGATTTCTAGACATTTATTTCAGTGCAAATCCTGCCAGAAATTGGAACTTACTGCTTGTTGTGAAGTTACCCTCGCCAGCCTGGGGAAAGGAGTCTACATCTTGGATGACTTGTAGCACTCCCACAGTCCGGGCTGGGGGATCCAGGGCCACTGAGCTCTCATTCACGGTTATGTCACTGGCTCCCGTGATCTGGTTGGTTGGTGGTCCTCCTATGGATGCTTCCAAGTCTGGAGGTATATCATCCATGCAATCTGCATTTGGCTAATGGGAAGAAAAAGCAGAAAATCAAGCTCCTACCTGATAAAAAGAAAGAATTTACTTCTTTCCTTTTCTTCAGATTTTTTTTCTTGCTTTATTTCAGTATTGAAAATGGCAACATATAATGAATAAACACATAGAGTTTGTCTTAATGTACTTAATACAATCTGTTGGAAGAGAGACCCAAAGTATGCCATGGAAATATTGAATATTAAACTGTGTCACCTGCAATTTCTAAAGATTCTTATTTATACTTTTAAAAGGGTTTGGGAATGCACACATTAAAGAAGTAACTCACTTATTGGTGTGCTCTGCTCAACATAGGCAGATTACTGAATCAGATCACAAATGTAAAACAGACACAGGAGCTGAAGGGGAACAATTATCTTTTCCCAAAATATACATTTTACAGAGCCAATATCTGAACTTACAGGAGTAAGAATTCGAGAGAACTGCCTGTGGGTACATCTATGTGTGTGGTGCAAAACTAGAAGCTAAAGCTGTTTATAAGACAGGTTTCTAAACATCAAAAGATCATTTCCTTTGCTAATACTGTATTTCCTACAAAACACAATTATGAGAAAAGAAACAAACAGACAATAATGGGAAACTGAAGAGTATGATTCCATTCATAGTCTCTCTTGCTATGTGAAGCAAGAGCAGTGACAGAAACACACCATAGCATACCGCAACATCTCCTCCATTTCTATTTATTGAAAAGGAGCTGAAGGTGGGTTTAAGGAGTAAAGGGAAAGGGAAACATTCAGGGAGAGTTAGTAGCTGGAAGAAGGCAACAAGATCTTCTTCTGACGGAGTGCGGCATTTTCGTCTCTTCCACATATTAAATTGGACAGCTGCCTGGATGAGTTCTTCTTTTGCTCAGTCTAGCTGTGGGGTCAAGTCTGGTAAATTGTCCTTCTGTGGTGGTATGGAAGCTTCATTTGTGTCAACACACTGAGGTTTCATGCGTTTTTTGCTCAGTTTCTTGAGGTTTTTGTTTGGGAGGCCGCTGGTGGCTTGCAGCAGCATCCCTGCCCCAAGGGGCCTGAGCCTGGAATGAGAGGCTTGGGCACAGAGGTTACTGCTGGGGGTTCCCTGCACCCCTTTGCCCAGTGTCCCAGCTTCCTGCAACAGAAGCAGGGGCACTGGGGTGGGGGTTTCCCTGGACACAGCTGGGGTAGAGGGAACGGAGAGAGGGTTCAGGGGAGAGTTCAGCCTGGAGTGATCAGTTCTGGGTTGAAAAGGGTAAGAAGCAGTCTCAGGGGATCAAGGAGACGGTAGCAACCTCGTGCCGAGTGGCGGTATGCGCCTCTTGAGCCGATCCTATCAGCGGGATGAGGGATAGGCGAGGAGGGGGTGGGAAGAGAGGTAGAACTGGGGATGGGGACTTCTCGCTGAGCTTGGGAACGGTTATTTCCCACAGCTCTGTCTCCTTCCCCACTGGAGTAAAAAGAAGTAAAACAAAACGAAAAACCCGGGTGTCTTTGTCCCCTTCGGACCTGTCTTCCAATGCAGGGGTCCAGGAGCTGCCCACACTGCGTGCCGAGTGCTCCAGGGGTTCTACTGATACAGAGTTGACTCTCCCAGTTGCAGGAATATCCCAGAAAAAAAAAAAAATTCCAGTGGGGCCCCTCCTCTTGTCAGAAGCAGGTTCCGAGAGATCTCAGGCATTCCGGGGCAGTGTCAGAAGCTGCGCAGTTCGTGGTTCACATGCGCAGCACGCCAGCAGTTGCACTTGGTGGGCCGCAGTGGCGCTGGCAGCTCGTAGTTTGTGGCCGCAGGGCCGGCTTGGCGGGCCGTGGCAGCGCTGCTGTGGTGGGTCCAGCGGCTCGGCGGGCTGCTTCGCAGTGATGCCAGCCTGGTGGGGTCAGGGCTGTGGCCCAGTGGGGCTGGGGCCGTGGCTCTGCACGTGGCGGGTCCGGAGTGGCAGCGACTCCCGGGGGCGGTGGCGTGGCCATCAGGGAGTGCCTTCAGTCTCTGCCGTCGCGGGCAGTGGTTGTGGGGTCCAGATGCCTCACATTGGGCGCCAAATGCCGTGATACTGCCGGCAAAGGTACCGGGCTCCTGCCTGCAGTTTCAGAGGCTGGCTGGACTGCTCCAGGTGCTGGAGGGCTGGTTAAGGTCCTGCAGGGGTTCACCTAACCCACCAGTGGTCCAGGGTGCTGAGGAAGGAGAGACGAGGCGGAGGGGCTTCCCAGGGCGTTTATTCGGGCACCAGGTTAGTGCCAGGAAGCACCGGCACAGCGCTTTATAGTAACATATATATACCATTGCAAGGGGGCGGGGGAGGGTACAAAACATCCTATGGTGTAGGAATGCGGGGTTTGAATTTGGCAGGCTTGCAGTGGATTGGGGGATACAGAACCTTCCAGGGGGAGAAACCAAATACTGGGGGAGGTTGGGGGGGGTGACAGTGCTTGGCCATGGTATAAACCGAAACCTGGCCATAGCACACCGCAACACAAATTATCCCTTAGATCTATCACTCTTTCCCTCACTCTTAGCTATTATAAAACAATGTTTTCAGAATTTCATTTTTAATTTAATTTAACTTTGATGGCAGTGTATATTAAAACCAAAAAAGCCTATTTTTCTTTTCTCCTATAGGAAAAACTATTTCAATTTTTTGGGGGATCAGTTGTCTGTCCTTTGCTCTGATTCCAGTTATTCCTAGAATGGGGTTTTATCACAAAATTTTAAACCTTTTAAAGAAGGGGATTATAACTGAAAGCCAAACCAAACATTAAAGATGTAAAAATAGTAGTGCTTGATAGAATCAATCCCTTTACTCCTGAATCATTTTAATTGGAAAAAATGCCCCAAACTAAGCAGCATGCTATAAAACTAATGATACGAAATACTGCTCAGGAAAAAAAAAAATATGGCTTTGGCTGCCAGAGTGACCCAGATACATTTTCTAAGTTTAATTATATTGGTTTCACTCATGCCCTGCATGTAAATGCTTTGAGAGCACAATTCCACTAAAGTCAAGGGAAGGCTTTGTATTGACTTCCGAGGGCTTGGCTAAGGCTCTTAGTGAATAGCTTTAAGTCATTCAATCTGCTGCCAAAAATGCAGCTGACTGCATATCCAGCAGATGTTTGCAGAAAAGGGAGAAGCAGAAGGAAACCATTTTATGTGATATGATTGTCCCAATAGCAATGTAGACCTCTGGAAGTGAAAAACACTTTCACTGGTAATCTATTTCAAATATTGCAGGTGTGGTCTGAGCTGGATTTGCCAGTGAAGAGACAGTGGAAAAGGTCAGGCCAACCATTTGCTGGTAGATAGTTAATAATCCTCTGGAGCTGCAGAGTACCATGGACAAAAGTGGAGGAATTGGGGTGCTCAGCTACTGTGAAAATGAGTGCAGGAGTTTTGGTGCCTCATGGCTGCCTGGGGAACCTGAGCTTAGGGTAGATAATAATTGAAGTCTCTATTACGAAGTAAATGGAGAGTTTGTGAATTGAATTGAAACATTCAGATATTCGGGGTTTAACCAATCCTTTCCTGGGAAATCCCAAGTCTTCCTGCTAAATGAAGCACAATATATCTACAGACATACAAGCCAGGTCTAATAACAACCACAGGACAAACATGGAAAAAACCCCCATAGCCAGTCTATGGTAAGATTTCCTCATTGTTCCCATTGTAAAAGCCTGCGAAAGGGCTTTGGCAAATTTGCACCCAAGTCTCCCATCAGAGGTTAATGCTTGCCTAAGGATTCTTTTCTTCTTTTGTGCATGGAAATTTCAGCTAAGAGGGCACAGCAAGACTCAAGAATGTGGTTAGGGAATGACGTTTTGCTTTATCCACTCTACAGAAATGTTTGCCACCTCTCACTGAGAAGCTCTAGAACTTTATGGGTTCTTTGAGGGCAACATCTTTTCCCACAGCAGCCTATGGCTAAGTGTTGAGCCTGGCTAAGTGATGAGTCTCTAAAACCACCAGTTCATGTGTGCTGGCGGCTTTTTTGGCTCACGGGAGCACCAGAAAGTACCCCTTAGAAATGATGTCCACCCTGGATTGCCCTCAGTTGGTGCTGGGCAGTTAGAAGGGCAAGGACAACACAATTTCTGTGCAGGTGGAAAACAGGTCCTGTGAACTGAGCAGGAGTTCAAAAGGACAGAGGTTGGGCAGGAGGGGTTATGCAGAGGAGAAGTAGGAGAGACCATAAAGTAGGAAAGGGATAAGCAGGAGTTGAGGTGTATTTTGGAAAGAGAAGATAGAAAAAAGAGAGGAAGAGGAGCAATTGATAGCAGTATAGGAATTTTTAACCCTCAAGCTACCAAGTGCTCTTAGACCTCTACTTCCTTTGTTGTCAGCTAGAGGAAACTTGACACAAAGGCTACCATCTACTCCAATTTCCCATGGACAGCAGCTCCTACTGTAAGTCACTTTGAGGGATAAGGCTCTCCAGTCATGAACTTATCCAATGATACATGTATGCCAGTATGCTTCCTCCAAGAGATGGAGAGGGCTGTTTTTAGCTTGTTGTCTTAGAACAACCTAAAGGAAATTTCTACAGAAATGCATATAATAAAATCCCCTAAAAAAACTTTGCTAGTGGAACATTAACAAACAAGTGCTTTATTTTTAGTGTTAAGACAGACCAACCCTAAAGCTGATTTGGAAATCTTAATTTGAACCAGTTATTCATGTAGGTTACAGCAGTATCTTTAACTACATGCCCAGTACAATTATTTCCAGAGAAGCTCCATGCAGAAAGCTCTCAGTGAGGAGAGCAGGATGGATCCCCCTTCTGCTATGCAGCACAGAGAGGACAGGGAGCTGTGAGCAGGGAAACAATGGCTGAGAAACAGAATGGTGTTTCAATTATTCCTGGCAGTTAGGTACTTCTACACGTGCCACTACAGAGCTGTTCATACACAGTGAAAGCCAGTCATGTAAACCAAAACTTTTACACATGGCCTCTGGGCATGTTTTTTTGTTCCACTAGCTGTGCCCAGCCTCAAACAGCCTGTTGACATGCTTAGCCTTCAGCAGCAGCCAGTAAAGCCAGTGAGAGACGTGTTCTAGATGTACATTCTAACAGCACTAAACTTTCTAGGAAGCCTTTAACATCTCACTGCAGGCCTCCAGAAGGCATTGGTCTGGTTTGCCGATATCCCCTGATTATGAAGCTGGATAAAGAGCATGTTAATGAAGTGCTTGGACAAAAATGTGAATGGGCCAGTGTGAGAGCAGAAATGGTATAGTGCTGTCAGATGCACAAGGAAGCCATGGAACAATAGACTGGGTAGGGAGAAGAGGTGTCAGAACCCTGCTCATGGCAGGCCTGTGAGCTGAGTCATGGAACCTGGGGAAGAATTTCTGTATTTAAGCATAGGTGCAGAGATTCTGAATGGCCGAGCTAGCCTTCATTCTGGCTTTTAATCTCAAACACTGAGTTAACAGTTGAATCACCTCTCAATATATTAAAGACAATATACATGTTTAGAAGAAAAAGTAGCCAAACTGTTTCGATGTGATACCCTAGCTACAATGCCCTACTTCTTTTTCCTCTTTGCATGTTTTTAGTTTGGATTATATTAGGTTTATTAACATATCTGCCTGCAATCTGCTTCCTAGCCTCTATGAAACTGAGCTCTCTGGGAATGGCTGTACCAGCTCCCCAGTATGTTCATGTGAGCTGTTTTACTTTACATAGCTCTTTCAAATGTGAACTGGCACATCACTGACTGAAACTTGGGGCGGGTGTTTTCAGCACCTGTTAATTCATCAACCGGAGGTGTTTCAGTATTGAACTTCACAAGCCTTGCACAGTGGGGGAGAGTGACTCACTCCTTCCTGGTGAAGCCCCTGAGCTCTGTGATAGCTCCAGCTGGGAAACTGTATGGCAGACAAGACATGCACTATCTGAATGCAAATATGCGATTTAGAAAGATCAATTACTTTGTCAGTTTCTAACCACATTTGAATGTTCCAAATAAAAAAGAGCTTAACAATTTATTCTATGTCATGTGCTCCACCACATGCTTAGTAACTGGGAGAAATGGCCCTTAACTGGAATTAGGAGTATAGATCTTGCTTCAGATGGACTTTAGGAGAAATCTAACAGAAAAAGGACTTGCTTCCCCAGAATGAGCAATTAGTTGTATATACCAGTATACGAGTATAGCAGACAAAATTTTATTTGCAGACTTTCTGCTATCAGATTTGAACTGAGCGCATGATTAAAAAAATAAATCCATTCCTGAAAACTACGTTAAAGATTCTACAAATCCACCAAAACACCAGAGAACAGTCTTCTGCTCCACCAAGCAGGCAATCACAGACACACAAGTCCCAACACCTAACCAACCCCCATACACACACTCTTCCTTGCTAATAGAAGTGGGGTGCAGGAGAGAGGTGGAGTCAGACATTTCCAATTGTACTTCCCTTAATAAATCAATTAATTATTCAATAACATGGCAAAAAGAGTAAGATGGGAACAGACATGCAAAGGCTAGGGAGAAGGTGGCTGGTGTTTCCCTTCTGCCCCGATGAGCTGCTCTGCAAAGTGCTTACCGGAATCCCTAGAGCTTTTAGAATATTCATTTTACACATCGGGCAGGTACGATGGTCTAGCAGCCAGGGATCTACACAGGACTTGTGGAAAAGATGCCTGCAATGAAAACCAGGATATCTTAATTCAAATGCACCACAGCACAATTTACCACTTAGTACCAGATGAATCCAGTTAAGTGAGGATATTTCAACTGGTGCAGTTTGTGACCTCTGCAAGGACTGCAAAACTAGGTCCCTACACACACAAGGCTAAAACGATTCCTGCCGCAACTCCAGCACATGTGCACATTTCAATGTGTTTGGAATAGAAGACATATATAATTAGAGACTTAGGGAAAATATACAAAATGCATTAGCAAACCCCATATTCTTTAAATGTTAAAGGCTGTCAGTAAACAAAAGCTGCTTGCTGGTGAAGGTAAAAATCATGTTAGTTTTTCTTAATGGTTCTACAAACAAACCTAATCACATGTAATTTAAATGTGAAGTCATTGAGGGTCTAGTATCTTTCAGGATAAAGGTATAAAGACATAAATTGAATTAGGAAAAAAAAAGATACTTTCCATTTAAACAGAAAAACCAGTACACTGCTTTTTAAAATATTCTCCCTGACTTCCCTGCTCTTTAGAAGCTGCCCATCAGAGAGAGCTCCTACACAAATGTCTGAAGGAATTGTTGCTAATCCTGTTCTGAGTCTGAAGTGACCACTAAGCAACTACCTTAGCCCTGTAGCTGCTGGTCACCACTTTTCCTAGACAATAATCAGGTGGAGGACCTGAAAGTTTCTTGTTTAGCTTTGCCTGACACAAACTGATAATGACTGTAGACATCTTTAGTGCGTGTACCTGATGGACAGATTATATTCTCTCTTGAGAGCATATTCTGTTACTAGGAATACTAGGAAACATTTCTTCACCCAACGGGTTGTCAGGCATTGGAACAGGTTGCCCAGGGAAGTGGTGGAATCTCCATTCCTGGAGGTATTTAAAAGACATGTGGATGTGGCACTTAGGGACTTGGTTTAGTGGTGGGCTTGGGAGTGTTTGTCTATTGTTGGACTTGAAACACCTAAATATCTGTATGATCCCAAGGCTTTGCCTGGAGCCCATACCAGCCTCTACAAGGAAATGCAATCTCTGAGAAAGCCAGAGTGACTTAATGTACCTAAGTAACTCTAAATATTTAAGTGCTACTTATTCAGCTGAATGGGTCAGCAGACGTATTGTGTCATTACACAGCAAATTATTGCATTCCTGTGCCTTGTATTACTTCATACAACTATGGGAAAGGGCAAACATGTTCTTGGAAGCTTGATCTAGTCTAATTATATCTGTTGGCTGGCATATCAAACCTCATTTGATCCTGTACATCAATGTGATCAATCAAATGAAGCATTGTGATATTTGAAGTTTAAGCCACTACTTTACTAAGGCTACTAAAGTTCACAGCTGTCCTTCCAAACAAGACCTGACCTAATGGATAACAACAAATGAACCAGATTTTAGTCTGTATCCTGCTTAACATTTCCTTCCTTCTAACTTAGGAGGGGCATATTCACCACATCATCAGACAAGCATTCTGAATAAGCATAAAGATACAGTTCTTAGGCATGTGTAATTTTACATTTAAAACCAATAGATTTTCTTGAGTTTGTTAATTCATGGAGGGTACTGAAAGTCTATGTCTTGCCTTTCAACTACAGGAAATAATGATGAAATTCTTGTTAGCAATTGGTTTTCTTTAATTATATAATCAAATTCATAAACAAATATGCTTATTGGCAAACATCTGAAGTGTGTTTGTGCCAAAGTAATCAGTCCATTTGCAAGACCTGAGATATTCATTAATTTGTCAGAAAACAAAACAGATTTTCAAAATCTGTTTTGAATAAAAAATACATAGTTTCCACCAAGACATTTTACCATAGACCAGAAAATCCCCTTTTGTTTTCAATTTTCAGCTTTGAAAGCCTCAGTCAAACTGGGGTTCATATTAGAGAATTTCATGATGTTTGTTCATCATCAAATGCTTGGAACACTTTTATGCCTTAAAGACTTTAAAATCTGAAGTTCAGTGTTCCTGAAGGTTGAAGTTGGCTTCAAAAACAATATTCTAAAATAAATCCTAACAATGCCAAGTAATTCAAACACATGACAGATCTTGTCACTTTGCACTTCTCAATACTAATTTAGCACAGTGTATTATGACTCCATTAATTTCAGATTTAATGTGTACTACAAAAGGAACTTGATCATTTGACAGAAATCCACAGAATAATGGAAGGCTACTGAAAATCAGATAAAGATTTGCCTTTTAAAATTTTTGCACTGCTTTATACAATTAGAGTTCATAATATCTGTTTTGAATATGTAAACATTTGTGCAGAGAAGCAAGGTTGGCACGCTTTCCAGATTTGGATTTGAAAGTTAATAAACTATAAATAAAATAGTGAATAAAAATATAAACTAAGCATAGCACTATGCACATGCCTATGGCATTCAACAAATTGTCAATTGTTTCATGTTCCAAGTTAATGCAAAAGAAGGGTCAGCACAAAGTAAGATGAGAGAGCAACTGCAGTATTACACTGTCACATGGTAAGACAAAGATGTAAAAAGATCAACTGCAACAAAAATCCCTTCCTTTGCAGTTCTGACTGATGGAAGTTTTAAACGGAAGGAAAGGATAGAGCCATCATGAATGATTTCAGAAGTAATGACCCACAGAGGGAGACAGTAAGGGATGTTTCAAGCTCAGGCTCAGGACATGGCTCTGACAATGAAAGTCAAAGCTAGAAAAAAGTAGGTTTTTTTCCCTGGTATGTGCAACCACATTCATTGCAAAACTATGTTGATTTGGATGGGTTGAAAAGTTTCTCAAAAGAACTGCAACTGATTAGTTGAGAAAGAGGAAGGTGAGATGTTGTCACAACTCATACAAAAAGGTTTTTATAAGGGAAAGGAAACAACTGTTCTCCACCTCTCCCAGGGATAAGAGGCACAATGATGTAATTTAAACAATAAAACAATAATAATAATAATAGGAATAGTACAACTACTGTAAAGCTTTCAGCTTGACAACAATTTTGAGATGCTTTTTTTCCAGAATAAGGGAATTGTTCACCTCCCACCTTCCACTCCTAGTCTCACCTATGCAGGAAGAGAGGTACATCCCTGGTAACCCTGAGTAAGAACATCAGTTGCCTGGATTAGACATAGGGCTGAAGTCGAGGATTAAGGATTTTTATGAGAGACTGAGTAGCACTGTAGTATCCAACAAGAAGGTTCGAGATTTTAGGGGGTGCATATACAGTATTATTTACTTCTGAGAAGGACAAAAGAAGATGATGATGAGGGTGAAAGGAAGGAATCAAAGGGAAGAATGTGTGTGATGAAATAATTTTCACAGGAAGCTAGTAAAAAGAAAAAGCAGGAGTGAAAACTCTCTGAAATCACTATTGTTCATGGAGTGAAGATTCAGGGGAAAAGAATAAGCTGGAATGAGGTCAGAGAATGTGTTTATTGGTGAAAGAAATGAAACAGCAAAAAAGAAAAGAATTTATGAGGCACTCAGCAGAGATAAGTTTGAATGAAATGTCTTGCCTCTCTGTACAAGTTAGTAAAGTTAGTAAAAGTTTAGTAAAAGGCATACACTGGGAGCAGCAACACCAGTACCTTCTCCAAAGCTAGAGCAGAAAAGACAATAGTGTTTTGGAGCTGGAAATGGAAGACAAGCAAATGAAGTAGGGCTGTGACAAGAGATGTCACTCTGGGAACAATGAACTTGGTTACATTTGATCTTGTGTCAGTGCCCTCAAAGACAACTTCAGAGATGTTTGCTACCATTAAACATAAAACCAGCTGCAAGTCAACACTTTTTATTTTTACCAACTGTCATTCCTTATTTATTTAATACACTCTGTAGAGTGAAGTTGATTAATGTAGTCAGTTGTGGGAGCTGCCTGATGAAGACAGACAGGAAGAAGCACAAGTTCACTTGGAATTCTCCTCCCAGCTTTCCAGAGTGGGGTACATAAAAACAGCTATCCCAGTACCAGCAGAAAAGAGAGGACATTTGGGAAAACGGCCAAAGTCCTAGTAAACATGTCTCTATTTGACTTCAGAGCTCATCCACTGCTATACTGGCAGCTTAATGAGGTTCCCATGTTAGAAACTGCACATGGCTTAACTGAGGATGCTGGAGCAGGAAAACGACAGAGTCTGTAGGTCTTCATCAAGATGTAACACACTCCTACTCATTTCACAGAAACAGAAATTAATCCACTTTCTTTTTTGTTTTGAATGAGGAGATGAGACTGACAACAGCAGAAAGAATCATGAGTACCATTTCATGTTTCAGAAGTTCAAACCCATGTAAGTATGTAAAACACTGCCCTCATAGTTTGTGTAGCAGGAAAGCCAGGGTTGGTGAAATAGCTGCTTGAGAAAGATCTTTGAGTTTTTACAATTCCAGACTGCTGAGGCTCAAGCTGTGGGTATTTTACGAGCCATTTCTGCTACTGCTACCCCTTTAGCATGAGTCATTTTCTGGGCGACCTTTTAAGTCAGCCAAGAACTAAACACCACCTCTTAACTCTGTGTTTCCTCTTCACTCTGCCTGACGCAATGCCGTGGATGACAAAGGCTCATTGAATTATGAGGTGAGACACAAGTGAAAGCTAAAGCTTAGACATATATTTAAGCTGTTGTAGATCTACCTCCAAACATTGCCTGTCTCCATCATGCAAAATTTCTAAGCTTTATTCTGCTTCCATGCAAACAGGCTTGATGCCAAACCAAGGTCCACATTTTCTGGTAATTTCTCATTTTTCGGTATTTCCGCTTCATGAAGTGATGTGTTTGTGTCTGCTTGTACAAAAAAAAAAAAAAAAAAAAGAGTTCACATGCAATTTGTCATTGTAGGGGATTTACAGCAGGTCAAATTTATGATTAATCTGTTGCTTTGTGTTAGCCATTTAGTGATGGCAGTAAACAGATTTAATGAGTCACATGAACTAACAGAAATGGACAGCTTGTAACATTAAAATACCTACTAGGGTACAACATAGCAGAAAAATAAACAAGTATTTTGGTTTCTCAAGCCAGTGAACATGACTCAGGAGAAGAAAGAAGTTCTATTGAAAAAAATAAAATCTCTGCTCTGTATGTGCAGCACTTCACATCTGTATTTCTAGAGAAATCAAACACTTGTTGCTCTCCTAGGGGAACCAATGATCCCAGGAAATATCCTAAGAAATTGATTTCCTTCGAGAAATCCTCTATTAGGTAATACTTCACAAATGACAATACAATAGCACAAGGATGAATAGGGGTGGCAAGAGGCTGCACCCTGTGTCACATCACTGCAGGTGGATGTGTGGCACAGGGCATCTTCACACGAGGCATGTTTTACTCAGCACATCTCTTTATATGGGTGGGGTTTTTTTTTAACAAAGTCATCCTTTTCTCAGGCCCAGGACAGCAAAAGAAGTAGCTCCATGGGGAGCAGGAGCCTGCTCTATCCCTGACTGCGGTGGCCAGGGCTCACCTTCAAGTCAGAGGCAAATTCTCCTAAGGTATTTATTCTGGATTGATAAGAAAACCAGTGAGGAAAACAGATGAATCAAAACTTTAGTTTAAAAATCCTACGGAAGACTTTGTTATAGGCCCAGATCAGACAAAATTTCTGACTACTTTACTAAACCCTCAGGGTCTCACCACCAGCAACACTAGTTTCACTTCATGTTGAATAAAGAGGCATTTCAGATATCTTTACCAACAGATTTTGAATAGGCCAAAATAATAAACTCACCCTTCCCTCCCCAAGTTCTTGGGTAGTCTCATTAGTGTGAAACTGTGAGAGCAGAGACTGTCCTGAAGTAGAGATTATTAGGGCTAAAAGCACCTTCAATTTACCTGCAAGGCAATATCCTGACAACATCATTGGGCTTGTAGCCTTCGATACAAACAGCACAGTTATCAAAGTCTGGCTCAGTCTCCTACAGGAAAGAGAATATTCATCATATTCATTTTTTTATTTTGTTAGCTAATCTCTTCATATAAGAGCCTATGTGACAAAGTAAAACAGTCACTGAAGCAGTTTGCAAATCCATTAATCCATTTCAAAACCAGCAAGTCAGATTTTCTGACATGTTTCCAACTGGAAACTTGCACTGGGAAGCATGCAGATTTACTTAGCACGTTTTAACTTTCAGAATTTTCTGCATCTTTAACCAAATCACCCTCTCCCCCCACTCTGTTCTATCCGTAACTTGCTTACCAGCACTCCTCCCCCACCTGAAGGACACAGTAGCTAAATAAGCAATTGGCATTTCTGTTCTGCCTCATTGTCCCAAAGGTCTGAAGGAATCCTCAGCACAGAGTTTCATTTAGTAACAAGCATTTTGAAAAATTACCTTGTCACCTTTCCTGATCGTTCTGACTTGTAGCTTGCTGATTGCTTTCTTTGCAGCATCTCCAAGCCGGCGCTGCAATACAAAATTTGTTCTTAAGCAAAGAGCATCTCTTCATGCAGAAATCAAAACTTTTTCTCCCTAAGCTTCTTAATAATTTTAAGTACATGGAACAGGATAGTGTATAAATATAAACATGATAATTCATAATAAGGGCACAGCAGGTGCACTACACTGCAGCAGTGAGTATCAATGTAGATAACAAGTCCACTATTTGCGTGTCCTGCTCCTTCCCTCTCTTTTCTTAATGACACTTGTTAAAAAAAAATACTGAGCAGTTAGCAGAGTGAACACTGAACTTTATTCTTACATTGTTCCATAACTAGTTAATGATCTTCAGCATGATACAACTTCTGAAAGTGAGCTGTTAATTTTTTAACCACAAAATCTGTGAATAATCTCTGCTGTCTTTTTTCCTGCAATACAGAGTTGCCTACTTTATAAAAATGAGGTGGAAGCATCTGCAGTTTCTTACAGGTAAAGCACTATATAGTCCTGCAGTAACACCCTGTCCATACATAACCATTTGCTCATTCTTTGCCTTTCTATCTTTCCCTCCAGTGGACCATAAAGTGATTACCACGTGATGTTTCTGACTTCTCCCATATTTCCAAAACACTGTTACTGTGCTGGCAGGGTCACAGCCACCAGGATTAAGTATGTAATAACAGCCTACACAAAACACCCTGTCCTCAGACACTGAAGATGGACATGTCTGCCCCTTGCAAGATGCTGGGAACTGTGATTGTGGGGCAGTTCACACAATCACTGCTCAGCACCCTGTGCTATGGAGCTTGTTCCTGTATCAGTGCTCCAAGGACTTGGCTGCTCACTTGTGCTAATCCAGCAACAAGGCAGTCTGGACACAGACTCAGAGGCTGGAAAAATCTTTGGGAGGTCATGTATCCCACTCCCTGCTCAAGGCTGGGTCAACTTCAAAGTCAGAGCTGCGTCAGTCAAGATTTGAGTATCTCCAGGAAAAGAGATTTCACAACCTCTGTGGATAATTTGTTCCAGTGCTTAACCAATCTCAGTCTTTCTTCTTCTCTTAACATAGTAATGGAATTTCCTTTGCTGGTAATTTGTGACCATTACCCGTGCACTCCAGGAAGAGGCTGATTCTGACTCCTCTCTGATCACCCTTTTTGCAGCTGGAAGTGGAGCCTTTCCTCCTCCTTCACTCCCCACCCAGCTTAGCAAGCTCCCTTCACCCCTCCTCAGATGCCATGTGCTTCTACCCCCAGACCATACTGGTGACCCTCCTTTGGGCACTCCCCATTTTTTCCATGCCTCTCTCACACAGTTTCATGCAGCAATGCCCACTCCTGTCAGCTTAACAGCAGCTCATGATACAGTGTGTTCCAATTTGCCACCAATAAATGACTTAAACTCTTCTCTTCACCTCCTCTCCCCAACCACATTTCCAGCCATGTGTTGTTAGAGAGGAGAGAGACTTGAGGCCTTTGGTGACTCAGAAGACATTCAACTTTCTGAGCTGGGAAACTCCTGTGCCAGAGTTCAGAGGGTCCTGTCAGCAGGAAGGGTTTCCAGCTGGAGGGGTTGAGGGCACGAAGCCAAAAATGGAAAGAAGCTCGAGGTAGTTTATAAATTGAGATCTAATCACCACACAGATATGACCAGTAAATCACCACTTTGATCTTCAGATTCAATTAAAATCACTAGATTGAATTTAGAGAGTAAGCTTATTTGATTGGAAAGGCTGACAAAACACATGCAATACTGAAAGCAGAGTGCAATTTCAGATCGGGCTAAAAAGGTGAAAACAATCTTGGCTATCACGAGATTTACATATGAGCTTTCCAGCAACTTAATTATTGCATATGAAGGAGTATCTCGTAGTTATACAACATTTCTTTCTGTGGTCCATTTTTCTCAGAGTCTCCCTTAAATAAAAGAATCAAATGGGAGTTGGAAACATTTCTTGTCAGCTATTTGGTTCTTTAATATAAATCAAAGACAGACTGATAACATACAGCAAGACAAGAGCCATTATGTCCTGCTTCAGAAATTGCTTCTGATCCCTTTTTATCATTATCATTATTATTACTTTAATGAATGAAATGTCTCAGTTCTTTTTTGCATGTTCTTCAGGGGGAAAGGACAAGATTAAAAACTCATGTACATCTTTGATCTGCTTGCTTTCATGTTTGCTTTCTCTTATCTATCGTAAATAGCTAAGTTCATAACTTACATGCAAATGAGAGTAATTTAGTTTTTGAAAGAACAGGAATTTCTTGGACTAAAGTCATACTTTCAAAGGATTCTCCCATTTGAATACAAGGCATGCTATCAATAACCAATGATTTTTCCCAGAAGATAAGAGGCATTACAGCAATTTAAGGGTTTAAAGTGAGGCTTAGAGATTTACAGTCATAAATCTCATAATCTCATTAGCAAGGCTGCAACATTCAGTACTGAACTGGAAAGAGTTAAGCACATCAGATGCAGTGGTCTTGAAGAGATGGCAATGCTCATTAAAAAGGAAGGACGGTCGCATGGAAAGCACCACTTATGTGTTCCTGAGAAAGTAAATGACCATAAATGCTGTGGAAGAGAAGTTACAGTAAGTGCTTCTCCCTTAATGGCCTTACTAAACTACTACCTTTGCAGGAGATCACCATTTGCCCTGTGCTGAATGAGACGCATCATCGGGATGAGGTATCGCACACATCTATCCACAGACAAAGTTTATAGACTCCATCATGGGAAGTATCTTCCCAAACTGCTTCAAAGATTGACATCTCTATTAAGTGGCCCAAAACTATCATTCCAAGCCAAAGTTGCCAGTCTTCCTTCTCAGATAAATGCTCCACATGCTGACAGTCACATACTAAAGATTAACCTAGGACATGCAAGATCCTCCTCAACTCCAGAGCAATCACTACCTGCTTTGGCTTTCACTATCCTGCAAAACTTAAGGAGACCAACCAGTTTCAAAACGACTTTGTAGAAAACTTCCTCTGAACAAGAAGCCAATGGAAAGAAGGCACTTGGAAGAAATGTGGTAATCAAGCCTGGCACTGAAACATCAACCCCTCATCATTTTCCCATCTCACAAACAATAAAAAGAGCACTCTAATATTACCGGTGCAATATGAAATTGGACACACTGACAGGGTTGGTTTGTTGTTGTTGTTTTTAAGTCTGTGTCCTGGCTGTTACAGGGCTGTGACATCAGGTCACATTTTGCTGAATTATCTCTGGAACTTAACTTGTCATGTAATTCCAAGCTACTTCTAATTAGCTCTGCAATGTGATGTTTCTTGATGCAAACAATTCCCACAGCCTTTTACAAACTCTCTCAACTCTCTCATCTTCAGGAGCACTCCAGGAACAAGCTGCCGAGGAAACAGATTTTCTTACGCAAATTTATCCTCTTAATATCAAAAGGATTTATCATCAGGTCAACCACCTACTTCCTGGACATCTTGATAAGTGGGAAAAAAAGGTTCAATCATGTGAATATTACTACCTATCTTCTACTTCCATATGTACTGTATAGTCATCTATGCTAGAGGTACTCTTAAAAATTAAATGTATTAAAATAAAAATTGATACCTCACCACGTTTATAGCTGACACCCTGGCTGTAGGTACACAAGCCCATAGTGAAAGACAATTCTGTGCTCTACTGCATTAATTCCCAGCCAAGCTGGGATGAATAGGCCCTGGCATTCAGCAAAACTCTTTGAAATGCTGCGTCTCCACTCATCAAAATCAGGCACCTAATTGGAGTAAGCTGTGTCTTCCTTCTCACATGTGAACTTGGATTTTACACACATGGTGAGGAAGAGTGGTGTCTGAAGATGTAGATGGACTATGTCCAGGTTTCATCTCACTGTGGAGTCACAGGAAGTGATTTCAGGAGATTTTTCAGTCTTTCTAGCTGCCTCTCTCAATAGCCAGACTCACTGCTTTCTTGATGGATGACTAAGTCAGTTCGTTTTGGATTTACCTTTGCCTAGAAACTTACGCCGAGTGAAAGAAGTGAAGCGGACCTGGAAAAGAGAGTCACCATATACAGGAGCACTAGACAAAAGTGTTTATGAGGCTTGACAAAAGGACACTATGATTTGAACCAGAAATTTGTGATCTCGTCCTTGAGAAGGACAAGAAAACGTATCAAGGAAAAGAAACCCTCAGAACTTTATGGAAAACAGAGAGGAACACTCATGGGAAGGGTAAGAGCAAGCTGAGCTCTTCTGAACTACCTACATCATTATATTCCATAGCCAGGATTAAAAGAAACAAAACTAAAAAGTCACAGCAACCCATTAACACAAATCATTGAGTTTTGGTGGTATATTGCTACCCTTTTTCATATGAAAAGAGCTAATAAAGACATTAGATGTCAGACAAAACTATATGAAGAAAAGTGCATGAAGACTTTCTAGTTTGCTCCTTATTATTGCCCAGTTTTGTCCCCAAAAATTAATAATATATATTTACTTAGGAGGCATGCTTTCTAATTCTTCTGAAGAACAGAGTAGTATAATAACCAAGTTATTAAAGCCTCTCCATAGGACAACTGCTTGTGTACATGTTGGTCTCATTCAAACTTTGGAAAGAAAATACTGAAAATGAAATATGTTTGAACATATAAACACATCAGTTTCAAACTATAAAATATTACCTGAATGAGCTTCTTATTTTGCTGAACTTCATGTTTACGTATGTCTATTTACACTGCTAATCTGCCTGTATAATTATTTGACTGAAAGCACACTTACACACACAAATTAGGCACGCATGTGCTTTTGTAGACAAAGCATCTAAAAAATTATCACAGCCATTGCAGTCACAGCAAATCTGCTACCAATGATGTTCAAATTCCAGCTGGGATAGTCTCATTCTTGCTATACAAAATTTCAGACTGCATATTTAAAAGGAAAATATATTCTTTCTGTCTGTAAATACAGAGCAGCTGCTCTCTATCTGCGAGAATGCCTGAATTTCAGTGGGGGAAGGCGAGGGATTCCTATACATCAAGTATTTGTTACAGAGTGTGTAGCAGTGCTTTTCTCTACAAGATGATTATTAATACTCTCAGTTTTACCTATTCTGCAAAATAAGCAAGACAACCCTCCTGGCCCTGACAATAATTTATTGAGGGTTCAGAAACCTCTCTGAATTACAGTACATTTTTTGTCCTGCAGTTATATGGGTATCTCCTCAGATTTCATACATTGGTAACATTTTCTACACTACCATTAGAATGAAATGTAGAAGCCTCAGCTTCCCAGTTCTTCTGAGACAGTTGCAGCCAGACAAGAAAATATTAAATTTATTATTATTGTTGCTATTATTATTCACTACAGAACTACCATAAAGATGGACAGTGCTTTATAAATCCACTGCTACTGACTTCTCTTTAGCTCTATAGGCTTTGTATTTCCTTCAAGGGGTCAAGATGCCAAAACCAATAGCAATGGTTTAATAACATTGGTGGCTCTCACTACAGTCCTGTTCAGTGATCATTGTCAAATGAAAAGGGATGTGTTTGTTTTTCAAGCCCAAGACCCTTCTAAGGAAGCATTAAAATGAGAATACTTTTATTTTCTTTCTTCACTTATCATGAACCATTACTTCACACACAAACATTGACACACCTCACAGTGTTTTAGTCAGCATTTTGATCTCAAGGGTCTTTAGTTATACACATTGCTATGACACTTGGCTATATGTACCAAAACAATCTTTTCAGAAATAAACATCAACTTTCTGTCTATTTTTTGTATTTTGCATAGGAAAAGAAACCCCCATAATATACATACACTATTAATTTCTTTTTTCTCTTGAATCCCATCTATAGTGACAGAAGTATTGGCTTTTTCCAGACACAGTCATTCTTATATTCCTATTCTTTTCACTTTCTTCGGTTTTCTTTTGGTTTTCTGTTTTTACTAGACATTGACAATTTCTTTAACTTTTCTACGCTAAATCCTGTGGTGTTTTTTTGGAAACGCAACAGTTACTCCAACCTGGCTCACCTGATTTCTGTCTCTGGCATTTGCATAGCGGAATCTCTGGATGTAGTAGAAGACCAGCCACGCCAGGGAGATGATCATCAGCACAATGAAGGAGATGGAGACGAAAACCACCGAGGTCCGGCTGACGTACTTCTGCAGGTTGCGTGTCCCGATGGTTATGTACATCATCACAGTAATGTTCCTCTCCAGGAGGCTCACTATCTCTTTTCCTTTGGGCTCAGGAATCATTATTGCTACAACATCTTCTAAGCCTATCAGACAGAGAGAGAAAAGGAACCTTAAATAAAACAAGTGATCACCAAAAGGTAATCATAGATTCACAGAATATCCTGAGGTGGAAGGGACTCATGAAGATCACTGAAGTGCAACTCCTGGCCCTGCACAGGACATCTCAAGAATTCCACCATGTGCCTGAGAACTTTGTCCAAATGCTTCTTGAACTCTGTTGGACTTGGTTCTGTGACCACTTCCCTGGGGAGCCTCTTCTAGTGCCCAATCACCCTTTGGGTGAAGAATCTTTTCTTAATATCCAACCTAAATCTACCCTGACACAATTTCATGCCATTTCTTTGGGTCCCATCACTGCTCACTGAAGAGAAGAGATCAGTACCTGCTGCTGTGCTTCCCCTTGTGATGAAGTTATAACCACACT
>VYZT01015237.1:106006-171106 GCA_013400735.1 Pomatostomus ruficeps | reverse complement strand
CCTTCCTCAAGAGTTTTCCCTGTGTGTTGCCAATATGACAAGGAAGAAAAGGACTGCATTTACTGGTAGTAATCCCAAGCCGAGACACACCTGGGGAAGGCCAAATGGAAATGTAAAAATAAACATATTTGGAGTCAAGAAATGACCCAGGCTTGTTCTGGGTGTGTAGACTTTAGCATCAGAATGCCTGAGCACTGTCAAGTAAGGGTAGAATCAGTTCTTCAGTAGTGCTGTGCCTTTCAAATTGTTTTGATAGAAGGAGTGCATGGTAAGTGGGAGACTATGGTTGTGCTGGGCACAGGGCCAGCTTTATGTTTAGAAATAGTGTAAAACTTTGAATTGTTTCATAAGCCTCTTGTGTGTATTTGGGGATTGTTCCTTGGTTTTGATTATGTTCTCTGTGGAGGAGAAAGTGGAAGGGAAGGCAGAAATATCAACTAATTGTTTTACACCATGGGATATGTTTAGCTGCTCTTATAGAGAGTTTCCATGGAGTCCTGACAAAATGCTGGAGAGGAACAAAAGTATTTTATTAAAAAAGTCAAACAGGCATTGAAGAAATAATCCTACAGAGTCCTTCCTAGTCCCTTGCAACCGATCTGGGAGCACAGGGTACTGGTATTCTTTTTGTCTCCACTCCTACCCTGTACCTTCCCTCGAGTTGTCTCTTCAAACATTTTTGACCTTTCCTGGTATAGGAAGGTAAGGAGGGAGTTGAAGATACGGAATTGCACAGAATAAGGTGGAAATTGTTGAATAAAGGCATGGATTTCATGTATGCTGATGTAGCAGTACCTGAGAAGTTCCTGCTTATCCGTCTGTAAGGAACTGATGAAGTAAGAACCGAGTTAGAGAAGATAATTCTCCCTGCCTGAAAGTGCAGATCATTGCTGTGATGCCAGTAACAAAGTCAGTGCTACACAGAGAATACTGAGTGAGAGCAGGAGTGGTGAGAGATTACCTTTTTAAGCCCACACTGGCTGTTAAGTGCCACTGCAGGAACTGGTGAAGCTTCTGCTACAATATGAGCAGTCTGATGCTGGGAGCTTTGAAGCTGCTGCTGCTCTGGTTGTCTGATTCTCTGCCAGGACCTGAAACGTGTGGGTTTCTGGGGGAGGTGAGTTGTCCCTCTTGTTGCTGGGAGACATATTTCAATTGCAAAAAGCAGCAATCTCCATTCCATGCAGGAGTGTCAGGGACTAGGCACTGCCGATGACCTACTTTCGGTGAACCTCCTCTTTGATTCTCACTTCTGGAAAAGGAGGTCTATTGCAATTACTGGAGCAAAAAAAGAGCCTTCAGGATGAGGAAGATCAGGAAATGTCTTCAAGATGAGGAAGATGAGGAAAGAGCATATGAAAAGTGCTAAAACACACACAAACATCAGGCAATTTTGCTATGCTATGCAGTAGTGAGGGCAGACAGGAGATCCAGGGGCACCTCAACCTGTCTATGTAAGAGTCAGCCCAGTGGTAGTGAATGACAGCCCTGGACCTGCTCCTGTTCTAAGGAAATTGTTGGAATGGCAAATATGACAATAAATGAGCATCAAGTTGTAAGCTCGGCTCTTGAGAGGTGTCCTGTTGAAAGGTGATTATAGATACACCCCAAATTATATAGTCAGGCAGCAGAAATAGCTAATTGCTGAAATACAAATTATGTAAGTCCTTACTGTGCATGGCTGAAGCTAGCTGATGTGCATTAAAGAGGCTAGAAACATTCTGGTATGTTCTACCACATATATTGCATCCTGCGCTATTCATTTCTGAAGCGATTTATAAATAGTATTTCTGACAACATTTGTCCAAGGAATACAGCAAAGTAAATGCTATTCCCCCTCTGAATGCCAAATGAAAAGCACAGACAAGCAGTACCCCGTTATTGAGGTCTGCTGTGAGAAAACAAGTGAGAGACCTTGTTAAAAATAGATCTGAACTTCCTGTGATGCCACTGCAGCTATAAAATGTTTATAACTACGTGTTTTCACCAAATGTCCTTGGCCTATCTTTGGGTATATTTTACTGGGAGATGGAGATTCTTGCCATGGAAGTAGGAATCTTTGTCCTTAGCAGCGTTCCTGCTCTGCAGTAGATGGGTCAGCAGCAATATGCAAACTTAAAGTTGATAATGTTCAGGTCTCATAATTTTTTTTTTTCTTCTTTTTTTACCATGACAGCCCTGGACTTGGGATTTTTATGGTGTGAAGCCTTACAAAAGAGAATGAACGTTTGGTACCTGTGTAACACGTACCCACGGCACCTACCATTTCCTTGTGTCTGAATATGAATTTTTGCTGCTTTTAGGAGCTGGAGGAAAAGCACCGTGAGGCTCAGATCGCAGCACAACATCTGGAGTTGCAGCTGAAACAGAAGGAACAATTCTATGAGGAGAAACTCAAAGTAAAAATATCTTCTCTTCCTACAAGCTTTTGTGGGTAGAATGAGTTCAGGGAAAAACAGTTGCCTTTAGGCTCTGATGGCTGTGTCTTGTGAGTTGCCTTCTTGTTACCATTGCTGCAATGTTCAGGGAGCTTAGTGGAATCTAAATCAGTTTTCTCCCATTTTTTCTGCTGTTGTCCCTTATCTGTCTGTGGCACTGAATTAGGAGAGGTGGCATTTGAAGCCAGAACTACAGGAAGGCATTTGTTGGTTGTAATTTGACTTTTACTGACTGAATAATACTTAGTTAATGCTGTTGGATCTCACACCCTGAAGAAGCTTTCAGTTCCCACTGATTTTCCATGAGTGCTCACTCAGCCTACCTGCAAGTTTTAAATGCAGCAAATAGCAGACCATTTCTGAAATTCCATTTAGTTGGAGCTGGAACATCTGCCAAGAAGCCACAGAAGCCACCCACTTTGTTTTTGTCTTTTCCAGGGTAGCATTAGCAAACAGTTAGAAAGAGACACCATCTAAAATTAGGAAAAACAAGCTGGCAAATAGGAGTATGTGCACTGGCTAGGGATTTTTCTAATGAACTTGCAGTATGACAGCCAGTAAATGCATTTTGTAAGAATCTTTGCTAAGAACAAATTATTCTTAGGGGAAATGATCTTTAATCTTGTACGTTTTAAAGTACATCTGGTACTTTAAATCTACATTTTAGCTTAAATGTGAGAGGATGTAGTATTTAAGAGGAGAGAAGAAATTTCTGTGGGAGAAATATGAAGGGAAAAAGAAAAGTAAGAATGCTGGCAGATCAGAGCATGTGATTATCAGTAATGAGAGTGATAGAAAGCAGGAAGATCAGACATAGATGTTGAGAAAGTAGTGGTGATATAAAAACTGGAAAAGAGGATAGGCATTGGAAAAAGAATAAAGAGAAAAAGAGAACTGGTGTATTATGGGGCCCTGTGATGTAGGGTTTAATAGGAGAAATCAGGAAGCCAGGTGAAAGAGGTTCAAAGGGATAAAACAGGACATGGGGTTTTTATAAGTGGAAAAGTAAAAAGGATCCTGTGGTGTCCAGAATTTGTGCTTTTGAAAATCTTCTCTTTGAAGGAAGAGACCTTCAGTTTAACAGCTGATTTAGAAACTCTGGTCATGCATCCATCACGTGCATTTCTAGAAAAATGTAGCAATTAATTACTTTAGTCCTGTTTCCAGTGGCAGCTATTTGTGCCACAAAAAGAAATTTTTTACTTTGCTGTTAGATTTTAGTCTCTGACTGGAAGAATTCATGTGGTCTCAGTTGCCTTCTCATCCATACCTGTGGAACTCACAAATTACTTGTGAGCCATCTTGGAAGGGCAGCCAAAGGATGGGCACTTTCCTATTTCTTCTGCTGCACGTATTGGGGTGGAGAGTCTTTTCTGTTTTCTGTTGCATTAGGCTGAAATAGTTATTAAACACAGTTTATATGACTTAAAATAATAATTAAAGAATCTGCAGTATCTCCATATCTCTATAAAATCCTATCATTAAATTCAGTCTTCAGATATAAGCGAGACAGTGCTCGTTTTGGAGTTTGCTCTTCCATGGGTTTCATGCAATTGCATCACGGATTTAATTTTGCTTGAGATGTGACCAATTGCTTACAAGAAAACAAATCTGTCTATCTTGATGATTTTCTTTCTGCTTGCCCTTTGCCCAGTGAAACAGATATAATTTAGACAAAAGAAATGTCTTCATTTAGGTGTTGGAAAATCAGATGAAGAAGGATCTTGCAGATAAGGAAGCACTTGAGACTATGCTCAGAAGACATGAAGAAGAAGCACGTGAGAAATGCAAAGTCCTGGCTGAACAGAAGGCGGTATGTGGTGCTGAGCTGGAAATCAAAGCTGTTTGAAGAGTAGCTTTCTGAGGCTGATTTCAAGCAAGATAATCATGTTTGAGGTTCTGTTGTGCTGCTGAGCTGCTTTGAAGGAAATTCACTGATTAATATGAATTTTAAAAGACTTTTTTTTTTTTAATTCAGAGTATCTTCAAGACTATTTCCTTAAAAAAAGCCATGCAGCTTGCTCTATACCCTTTGTTTTGTGCCTTGATAATATAATGGTTGCTTTTTCCTGACATTAAAGCAGCAGAAAGCAGTTGCAAATAGCTCCGGTATTTGCATCTGTGTTGCTCGTTTTGGCCATTTGATCAGTTTTCTTATAGCTCATTTTGTTTCTGGAAAAAGTTCAGACTTTTAATAAACTTGATTTTTGTAACCGCTTGCGTTGTGCACTCTCAAAGGCTCGTTGCTGTGTTTCAGATGATCAATGCAATGGACTCGAAGATCAGGTCACTGGAGCAGAGAATTGTGGAATTGTCTGAGGCCAACAAACTGGCAGCAAATAGCAGCCTCTTTACCCAGAGGAACATGTAAGTGTGGCAGCTGCTGTTGCTGCTGAACAGGTCTCAGGAACATGACCTCAGAGCCTTTTCCAGCTGAAATGATTCTCTGATTCACCGTGGAAAAGTGGTTCTTTTTTGTAGGCCTGCTGAGCTCCCTGCTTGTTTTTCAGTGATAGCTTTTCAAACACACGCTTTGTGCTTCAAATACTCGTGGCTCGCTGTGTGTTTTGTGTTTTCTCAAACATGACTGGGAAAATTGGTTTGTATTGCCATGTTTACTTTGGAGCGTTTCCTAAGGCAGGTGATTTGTGCAGGTTTGCCAAATATGTTAAATGAATACTAATAATTTTAGGTCTAAAATACCCCTGGAGAAGCATATATTCCTTTTTTAAACAGAAACATGGCTAATAGATTTATGTTTTACTCAGTTCCCTTGACACATGATTTTGAAATTGCAAACAATCAACACCCTTCCCTCACAAACATTCCATCATGCCCTGATGGGTGGGAAAACAAGGAAGAACAGTAGATTTTTAAGACAATAATTTGCATGATTTTGAATTCTCCTGTTTCAGATCCTTTTGTCTGCCCAAACTTTATTTTTCTCTGGATTTTAGCTGAGATTCCTTATCCTTACAATGATGTTTTTCCCTCGAAAATGGCTTAGAAGTATTTTACTTCAAGTGTAGGAAAAAGCGTGGATAGTTGGATACATCCTGCAGGGCAGGGCTGAAACAGAATTTGCCCTTACTGAGTTCAGGGTTCTCCAGCTTTGGCTGTTTGCACGAAGGTTTCAGTGTCCCTCAGTTGCTGGATCCAACATCAGGCAGTGCCTCTGTGGGAAGCTCTTGGATAGATTCACCTGTAATATTGAATAGAATCAGGCACAGATGAGTTTTGGCAAACACTTGCTTTGGTTTCATTCCTTTCCTGTGGTGATTATGCCTCCAGATATGTAATGGCACCAATTTTCATTGCATTTCAAACACCTTGCAAGTTATTTTAACCTGAGCGGCCAAAAATATTCACAGAAATAAATGAGGAATTTAATTGTGTTGCTTAATGCTCCAGATGACCTCCAGTTAATCACCCAGGGAGTTTGTTGAGGCAGCAGAAGCCATAACTTACCTTCAGTCTAAAATAAAACAAATGTCCCAAGGTGGAGCTGGGAAGTGTATGGAAGGTTGAGTGTCTCAGTCATGGGTGCTGAGCTGAGTGTAAGGACTCAGCTGAGCTGGGAGCATCCTCTGGGAGCAGCATCCTTGCCTGGAGAGCCACAGAGAACAAGAAAAACATGTAATAATGTTTTAACATACAATTTAAAACAGATTATTGAGAAACATACTGTCAAATGATGAACTTTGCAGGATTGGTAGGAGATAGTACAGAATTAGCAACATTTTGAGAGAAAATTGCTTAATTATGCATGCAGATAGTTAATGAATTTGTGCTTATTTTGTGAATTGGGCTGTTGAAAACGGATAAATTGTTGTTGGACTGCATTTTGAACCCACAAAAGCTGCAGCTAATCTGAGCGTGCATCAAGAGGAGAGCTAGTGATTAAACCCTTCAGAGGAGAGGGGAGCTCTGCAAGCTTTTGTTCCAGCAGTATCTGAGGAAACCAATGATTATCGGGTTCCTGAGAAGATGGCCCAGTAAACAGCAGGAAATGAAATAACACCATTTGACTGTTCTGGCTGACAATAATCTGTAGAGGTAAATTAAAAAAACACAGAGGGTGAAAGGGTGATTTTGCTTGCAGTGCACAGAAATGTGAGTCAGAAGACTTGGGTTCTATTTTTAGTTTTGTTAAGTCTTCCTATTTGATCTTGGGCAACCCACATAATTTCTCTGGGATAGGATTAATAACAGCTTATCTCACAGTGAACTTCTTAAAATATTAATTCATTAATATATGTAGAGCTTTGTGAGGCTTCTAAGTAGAAAGCAATGTGAGGCAGAATTTTCCAATGCAGGATAACATGATTCCAGAAACAGTAAATAATGCAGAGAGACCCTATTTTTTTTTTAGGATATCCATTTCAAATGGATAATAATTAATCATTGCCAGCTCTCAAAATTCGAATGAGAACAAGTAATTATTTTTGTTCGGTTTGTGGATTAAGACTTCGATCAGAGACAGCAAACTTCACTTCAGTGTAGGTCAAGTTCTATGTCCATTACAACTTTAGAAAGCCCCCAACACACTTCCCCCAGTCCTAAAGCATGGGGTTCCTTTTATCTCATGGAAATATACTGTGAGAAGGGAACTCTTAGAATTTATTTTTCCCATATAGAACATGTAAAAAGGAACTGATGAAATCGGGAGAATGAACTATATCTTAAACATCGTTATAGATTACCCTGTACAAGATTCATTTGTCTGTGCAACTTGCAAATAGGGAATTTTAGTGCTGTGGGCATATGTTGAGGAATACATTAGTATTTTTTATTTTTAGCTGGGATGTAGAATTTAAGCCATGAACTGAACTGTTCTGCTTAACAGGAAACCTGTGTTCTTCCTTACTTCACCCTAGTAGAAGGACAAACCTGAAGTGCCCCGAACATATGTTAAGGGAATTTCGGGTTTGACACTTGTGCATTTCTCCCATCAGGAAAGCCCAAGAGGAGATGATTTCAGAGCTCAGGCAACAGAAGTTCTACTTGGAAACCCAAGCTGGAAAGTTGGAGGCCCAGAATCGAAAATTAGAAGAACAATTGGAAAAGATGAGTCACCAAGATCACACTGACAAGAACCGCCTGCTGGAGCTGGAGACACGGCTCAGAGAGGTGAAAACGTGGCTCTAATCCCCCTCAACAAACTTTCTTAAATGAATCCCATTTTGTATATTAAAGTGAGAACTACAATTAAATTGTTGTAGTGGTATTTGAAAGTGTATTAGTTTAGTTTGGCCTAACAGTACTTTTTCCCCCCAAGTAATTAAAAAGAAAAAACAAAACAGCTCATTAAAAGGAGATAAATCTAAGTATTAAGGACGTGTCATCCTGAATCTGAGCTTTTAGATGATCTTGCTTTCTCAGAATTCTATTTATGTGTTTGTTTGTACAATACACTTATAATATTGTCTGGGTGGAGAATAATAGCTCAGCCGTGTCCAGTGACCAGACAGATAACCTGCAGCCTTAGAGTCTACAGCTTAGAAAGCAAAGGGGACAGCAGAATTGCTGTAAGGAAACAGGAACCTGCTGCTTCATGCACCGTTTTCAGAGTTTTCTGGAAAGAAAACCTAACAGTAATATGGAAATACACACTTCTAAAGATTCGTGAACTGTGCCTCATTTTTAATTTTGTATTAACTAGTTTGGATCTACAAATTCTTCTCCAGTCTCAGCCCATTAATTTTCAGCTAAGGCTGAAATCTTGCCTTTAGCTAAGGATGTTGGACAACCGACAAGCTGACTGACATCGGTGTAAGGTTTCCGACAGCCTTGTCACACATCTCCAGCACAACAGACAGGTTCCCTTGGGATAGCAGGGAGCCTGCAGAAGGTGCTGAGGTTTGGAATTGATTCTGAACATTGAGATCTGGTCTAGTTGTTCATTTCTTATCCATGGAGTGACATATTTATCCCTGCGTGTGCTGCAAGGAAACCTTCATCAGAAGCCATTCAGGTAAACCCAGAGCCAGATGAGCTGGTGGGTTTCTTTACAAGGAATCTGAAGGGAAGATGAAATATGAAAGTCAATTGCAAAATGTATGTAATGTATGCCTAGAGATTCCCAAATAAAGATCCTTAGAGACTTAGTTTCAGTGAAGAAAGCTCATCACAAACTACTTCAACATTTTATGTCAGTGTTTGATATGTTTGAGTTACAGCTGGAACTATTCTTGTGCCTTTGCTGTTTCAAAATGCCAGGTTGCTTTTTCCAAGAAAACCAGTAGATTTTAGGGAGTAGACAAAGCTGTGCCCTTGATTTCAGATAAGCAATCTGTCAGGATGTGATTTTGGGAACAGACATGGCAATGGCATCTTGAAGTGGGTTCTGAAACCGACTGCCATGTCTTCATTAGTAACTTACATTTGGACACTACTCTGCCTTTCTTCAGGTTAGTCTAGAGCACGAAGAGCAGAAGCTGGAGCTCAAAAGGCAGCTGACAGAGCTGCAGCTGACCCTGCAGGAGCGGGAGTCGCAGATCACGGGGCTGCAGGCTGCACGCACAGCCCTGGAGAACCAGCTCCGCGAGGCCAAGACCGAGCTGGAGGAGACCACAGCTGAGGCAGAGGAGGAGATTCAAGCCCTCACGGTGAGCCCTGAAACTTGTCCTGTGAGCTGCAGACACGCACTAGAGTTACGTAGGTGCATGTTTCATGAGGAGGTTAAAGAGAATTTATATGATTTAATTTTTAATTTTCAGAAATGGATATTGTGCCTTGTGTTGATAGAGGCGTGAATGGCTAAAATGTCAAATTTTACCTTTAACCACATGAATACTTCCTAGTAATGGTCCATTGCTGCCAAAACTGACCGGTGGCTTGTAGGAGCATTATTACTTTTGTTTTGAGGTGAAAGTTGCATCTGAAATTGGTATTGTTAGGAGTTTAACTCTGTGATTTACTTATTTAAATAATAGCTCATGAGTTTCAAAGTACTTGATGGTCATAAGTGTTTTGGTTATTTTGTTTTTCCAATCAGTTACCCTGCTTTGAGGATACTTAATCAAGGGAAAAAAAACCCCACCAAATTCCTAGGGAGAGTGTTCTAACACCTAATTTTATTCCAATGCTTGTTTCATTAAAAATTGTCATGTGTGTCTTGCAGTCTGGTGAGGTGTGTGAGTGATAGAAAGGAAAACAAAGTTCCAGTCCTGCCACCCTCTTCCACCCCAACCCCCCTGTGAATGGAGTTCTAGATTTTATGCTGCTGGTTGCTGTTTCTTGAGCACAAAAAGATCCTTTCAAACTGTTTGATTCTAAGAAATATTTCCTTCACAAAAAATTCCCAGGGTTGCGGGGTAGAGAGTTCGACCTGCTATCAGCTAACCCCCCCTTGAGCAGCTGCCTTTAATGACCTTCAAATCCTGTGATTTGGAAACGTTGGAAATGTGCATTCTTGTGCTCCAGCGGCATTTAATCAAAGAACTGTTCCAAATATTGCTGCCATTGCTGGTTTTTGGAAGGGGAGGTGGGCTCAGCTGACACGGGTGCTGGTATTTTGCTGAAGCTTTGGGTAGATGAATGGCAGAACCATTCCCTCAGTTCTAAAGTGGGCACAGGCTGGGCAAGTGCAGCAACAGCATCGAGGCCTAAGAATAACTGAATAGAAATGGCATCGGGTTCCTTTTTTGCTCAGAACTGAGGCAGTCCCTTCCCAGCTGAAAGCTTTGCATAACAACCAATAGCACTGCCAGGGGGCTGGCAACGAGCTCGAGATCTTTGCCCAACAGTGAAACAGATGAATATTCATGACCTGTGTTCACTCAGTTATTGCTCCAGTTAATGGGGCAAACTGGTAGTGCTGGGCCAGCTGCTGTGAGACCGTCCAGCTCAGTGGGCTTGGGACTATTCCTGTCCTGGAGTTTTTCACATACTTTTATTTCTCACATTGCCTGTTGTGGTAAGATAGCTTTTAAGCTTTCATATTTGACTTCTGCTGAACGGTTTTTTTTTTTTCCTGTTTAGTCTCTTGGCTCTAAGGAAAATGTTCTGAATAAAGAAAGGTGGCTGGATGTGCTTGTGCACTAACCTTTCGTTTGTTAAGTTTTCAGATAGCACATGACATTAGACACTTGTTAAATCGCTTTGAATTTTGAGAGAGGCCAGGAGGCTGAAACAAGAACTTTTTGCTTTGTCATGCTTTGCTTGTAAATTAGGGGGTAAAATGGTGCATGCAACACTGCATTCTTTAAAATGAGTGTCTGAACTTTTCTGTACTTTGGATGCTGTCCTCCAAAGCATTGATTATGTTGTTTTATCACTGCTTTCTAGAGAGGCTCGGGCTTAAATGGGGCTTTATGGTCGGATTCAGGTAGATTGGCAGAGCTGTTTGGGGTAGCTTGCATAACACATCAGTAGAGTTTTTCTTTGCAAGCATTAAATTGTGTGCGGTGTTTATTTTCTATGAAACACCAATCTGGATATGGAAGTAAAACCAACTCAAATTAAAATGTCAAGAATGTAAAAACTTATCGTGGGATCAGCAAGCCGTCTGGTGACCATTTCAGATGGAACCTGTTACATAATTCCGTTCTTGAGCTTGTACATTTTCCTAAAGCAGTTCAGAGTTGGGAGCATAAGTGTATTTTGAGTAAGTAGGATGTGACTTTTGCTAATCAGTTCTTTGCCACTGCAAAGTGCTTTCATAGCCTGCAGCATCTGCCTTCCAAACTTTGCTTGCTGGTAGATTGTTCTGCAGTTTGTTTAGCAACAGCTGTTGGATTCGAATTCTAATGTATGAAAAATTGATGATTAACTTCTTACCTCCTTTAGGCACATAGAGATGAAATCCAGCGTAAATTTGAAGCCCTTCGTAATAGCTGCACAGTGAGTATTAAATACAGATCATTGAATTATTTTGAAATTAAGGATAATGAAACAAACAATTTCCTCATTTAATCCTTGATGACACTAGTTCCTAATGTGGACTTCTGGCTTCAAGGTGCTAGTAGGAGCTGGATGGATTGGATTGGATTTCCTGTAGGTTTCAGGTAAACCTCAATTTTGAGGTTTTAGTCTGATCATGAAATTGTCACTATTCTTCTTTTTGGAGAAGAAAGTAAATTAAAATATCTCATTGCAGTGCAGCTAATAAGAATGGTGTAGCAGCTGCAAAAAACGTCTGTAGGTGAAGATCTTTTCTGCTCACAAGAAGAAAAGATCTACCTGTCCAAATCCTGAGCTGCGTTGTAGATCTAGGCCAGAGTGGGTTTTAAGGAGGACTTTAGAAGAGACAAGAAATGTTAAGGTTTCAAATAATGCATTGACATACAGCAGAGAGAACTCCAGGATCTGAATTTTCACCTTCTGTTGCTTGAGATCTTTGGCATGTTTTCAGATCGATTTCATCAGTCCAGGACAGATGTCCAAGGGCTTTGTCCATCCACAGGGGTTCTTGCAGTTTGACACATCTTCACACTTGTTCATGGTGGTTGATGGAGAGTTTCTGCCTTCCAGTGACATGAATTACACCAGGGTTGGATGAGGACCACAGTCCTCTGGGTCAGCAGTGATTGTAAATTATTCTGGGCTTTTTCTCTCTACCCCACACTGTAAGCAGGGCTTAATTGCTGGGACTTTTTATCTTGAGTGTTTCCCTGCTTCCAGTGGTTTCCTCAGATGTAATTTTCCATGCTGTAGGAGTAAGTCTCTAATGTATAAGTTTGCATCTTTTAAAATATCCTTCCAGCATGAGAGTCGTTCTGTTTTCCTCACTTGCTCTTTAGCACTAAGCTAAGGGGGTTCTTCTGGTCACAGAATATCTAGATATGAAGAAGTGAGGAAGTAGAGCTTTCCAAAATGTTTTAACCTCTGTCCAAAAGAAATCCTACACAAGAAACAGCACTTGCTGCTCCCTTCCTCAAATTCTTAGATTGTATGTCTAGCTCCCTATGTGTCATCATACCTCTTGCATCCAGAGCTTTCTTCTTTTGCTCTGTCTCTCGCCCTTCATTCAGAGTGACAGCTCTCTGTGAAAACACTTTTGTGATCTCCATGCAGGCAAAAACCAGGTGTGGAAACCGTGGCTTCAGTTCAGAGCAGGGTCAGCTGCCTTGCAGAGCTGGAACTCATTATCCAGTGACACTTCAGCTCCGAGTGTGGGGAACAAGCTCTAGCAGTGAAGGATGACCCATAACATTTCCAGAAAGTCAAGAGCTTCAAAGGACTTGTAAAAGTGTTGTGCATTGTAAGGCCCTTCAGTGGGATAAGTGGGATCAGACATCCTCATCAATAAGAAATTAATTAAATAGTTCCTAAATGAATAATACATGCTCATCATACATTCTCTTTCCCGCCCAGGAGGATGCATGTATAATTTAATTGACCACGGACAGATACTTTCATGTCGTGTGTTACGAGTGCTCCTGGCTGCCCATCCTGCCTGAGGACTGAGGAAATCAGGGCAATCTCCTGTGGCCAGTGAGGGTCAAGAAATGTTAATTACGGTGCTTTCACCAGATGTTTCAAACTTGTTTTTATCTGATGGTACCAGTGTGATGCAGGCGGTGCTTTTCGGTGACCGTGTGATTCCACTTGAAGGTGATTAGAATTTACACTCCTTTTAAAATCCAACAACACTTCAAGGGAATAATTGTAATATGCTGCTACTTATACAGCATGATAAAGGATGGATTTATTCTTTCAGGAAGTTCTCAAGAGAGATCCTTTCTAAGCTGACACAAACTCCTTGAACTAGTCTGGCAAACTTTGGTAGGGAATTACTTTTTATTTGATCTTATTGAGAAGCCCCAAACAGCGTAAGAATTATGAAAATAAGATTAGATAGGAAAAAAATATTGAGAAATTGAATTACTTCAGTACTTTTGTGGTCTTCAAAAGATAAATAAAAATACTTAATCTACTGTCTTTGGTATTGTTCCTGTTTCTTTAGCTTCACAGAAGTCACAGCTTCTGATTGTAGAGAAGGCTGTGTCTGCTTTCCTTGCATCCTCATTGCACACTTGTTCTTCCTTTTGCTGAGGGCTCTGACCAAGGAATAATTTTTAGTTTCTCCTGTTTCATGCTTTCTCTGTCATTCAGTTGAGCAAGAAATAATAGGATACATAATTACAACAAAAAAGGTGACTTGCGGTACCTGCTGTACACACAGAGTCATATTTTATCACAACTTTCTTACAATGACAGCTCATCCAGCAAATCTGTTGAGGGAGAACTAGTTCCTTCCATTTATTCTATGAAATATATAGTCCATTTGAGTGTTAAAAAGTATTTTTCAGGCAAAGAAAGATCAAGAAATAAAAGGCATTCTTAAAAAGGAACATTTACACATTTGTCAGTTGTTTCCAGATGCCTCCGAATTATGTCTTGTTCTCAGATCACCAACATTTGAAAGTTAAAAATACAACAAAGTTATCTAAATAATCGTGGAATTGTTTCCAAAAGAAAACTTCCAGTAAGCAGGTAGTAGTCTTTAAATATTTAGCAGGAAAGAGTCCTATAAAATCTTTGCACTCAGCTTAGTAAAATACCAGAGAAACACCCTCTCAGCCTTCTAGGTTTGCCAGGTACAGGCTGTTGCTTTTACACTGGCAATGAGTGGCGTTTTTAATCACTAATTGGATATTGCATTTCCATTTATTCAAGTTTTCTCCAATAAAGGTTTATCTTCCCTTCTTGAGTTTCTTTGGGCATCATCTTGTGTTCCAGTCTTAAACATTAGCAGGCCTGATCTGCACTTGTGCAGGAGATTGGATATTGAGGCATTAAATCTGCAAGCCCATCAGACGTGTATAATTTCAGTTATTGTGAATTCCTGCTGAATTCAGTCTACGACCCTGATGCCACACTGGCTCCATGAGTTGGCACACAAGAATAATCTGTGTTCTTGTGAGCTTCCAAAATAATATCTAAAGATGTCACTTCGATGCTAAATTGTGTTCCAGAGTAAAGGGATCTTGCCCACTGTGACAAGGCTAATACCCAGGCAAAAACTTTTATATGGCTTTGCTAAATTTTTGAAAAAAAAAAAAAGTAAAATTGCTGTTGAGTGGAAGGGGTTATCCTTGATTCCCATTTCACAGAAAATATAATGGCAGATACCAGTTACGGGCAGAAGTGGATCTTTGTAGTTTTTGTAGCCTGACAAAAAATCAGAGACTTCTAAGGTGTTGCTGTGAGAAAAGTTAATGAGATCTTCACTGCGGACATCATCATCAACGTGAGGAAGGAGCTCCTGTTGGGGAGAGGCAGCTCATCTCCTGGGACCCAGGACAGGAATGCAGGGACTGGGTGTTTAATCCTGGGTTGGTGTGGGAAGGAGAGGATTGCGGTCTGGGCACTGTCCTACTGCTCTGCAGCTCCTCATGTCCCTCAGGATAAGCCACGATGGGGTTTTGGAGTTTGAGATCCATGTTTAAGGTGTTTCAGGGCACAGGTGTTGTCTGACTGTGGAGAGGGAAGGAGAGTGAGGATTCATTGTTATTGATGGCACAGGTAGAGACAATCTGTCTGCAGCCCTGTTTGAGAGCCTGGGCCTCTCAGTGCTGGGATTTCTCTGCCTGGGAAGCTTTGTCTCAGATCCAAATGGGAGTAGGTAAAGACAAAGGGAGTCTGATGTCTGCTCTCACTTCCTCCTCACAATAATTTGGGGCCGAGAGGCAGCTCTTTCTTGTTTCGTATTTACTTCTGACAGGAAGCTTTCTGGTGAAGATTAGTGGGGATGGGGAGGAGTGGAAATGGATGGAGCAAAACTATTAGTCTGGAATTAGATTAAATGCCAAATAACACCCTGCTGCTAACATCCCAAAACAGCTTCCCTTGCTGTGTCCTAGCATTTTTCTGCATGTTGGTTGGTGGCATCTGAGAACTGAGACATCTTTATGAAGGAATAGGCTTTGGAGAAGTTTGCAAGCTGCAGTTACTGGTATATAAATAAAACCCCTTAATTTTCTCCTTTTCCTCATTATTGTGCCCGTGGTTTTGATGTGTGGAGCATATGGGTTAAATTTAGTACATTTTGTCTGACACGGAAACCAAATCATCATGGCCTTGACTGTTTGTTGCTCTGATATTTGGTTTGGCCCATGGCTGGAGAGGTTTGTAGGAGCAGGGGTAACAGCTGTGAATCTGCTCAGCCTCACTGGAGGAAGACTTTATTTTCCTCAGCCTATTCAGTGGGGAGGGAATTATGCGGGATATGGTCCCTTCTGCAGAGGAGCTGCTATGCTTGGGTTGCTCTGCAATACTTAAAAATGAGATACAGCCCTCTGCATCAGTACAGAGATAAGCTGTGTGCTTAGATGTGGCGTGCAGTGAACAATCTGTGTAGTTAGATGATATCTCTATTTTATGGATTAGTTGCGATGAAGATGTGCATAAATAGAAGAGAAAATTCCAGTTGCTCTGTGAGTGGTGATGCAGTGGCACAGATATAGTTGCTGTCTAGATTGTCTAGAATTGCTTTTCCAAGGTTTCAAGTGTTCGGTTAAATTTATAAACTTAAAATGTGAATGCTTTTCTAATTATATTATGGGTTTCTAAAGGATATAATAGCATTTCCTTACTGACTTTCCTTGAATATACTTCACATTTACATCAGAATAGCTCAGGGTTGGTTGGTTTGTTTGGGATTTTTTGGGGCTTTTTTTGCCTGGGGATTTCCTTAACTGAAGAGAAAAATATCTAAAGCTGTTAACTCTCTCCAGGTACAGGATTCTGGTATAGGTTGTGTGTATGTATGTATGCCTAAGACCACATTTCCAGTTAAATGTGGGGGTTTTTTTAATCTGTGTTTTCTTTTCTTGTTGATCCCCAGCACAGGCATTTATATCACACCCCGTCCCATTTTCCTGTGTCAGTTTTACCCATTACTCCTCAGGCTTTATAGTATTAATAAATTCTCTGGTCCTGTTGGGTTATACATAGCTGTAGATAGCTATTGGATGTGTTAACAAATGCCCCCTTTCCCCATGAAAAATTGAAGATTGTACCAAGAGGAACAAATTCTCTCGTGTTAAGAAAAAAAAATTAAATCTGTCTATCTATATCGATTAAATTCTATAGGTTATAATAGATTTGGGATTTAAGCCAAGGCATTTTGGAATTGCCAGTAAATACACTGTTAGAGGAAGGAAAGAGATCATGTCACACCTTCTGGAACCCGTCCTTCTGAACTGCTTTGTTATTTGTCTGAAGTTTTCCAGAAATATCCTACTAGATAAAACGTAGCAGTGAAAAAAAATATGATCTGGTTTGATTTTAGTTGTATTCAGGGAAAGAAGTCAAAATCTCAGAACACAGAATAAAAGAAAACGGGAGCTTAACTTCCAGTCCTTAAGGAATAAAATCAACTTGAAATACAGCCAGTTTTAATAATTAATTAAGTAGTTGGACACATTAACACTCTATATTACTTTATCCATTTTGTGTTTCCCCTATCTCTGCTTTCTTGTATTTCAAAACCAGCTTAATATTTTTTTAATAGAAATTACGTGTACTAGTATATAAAATAGATGTGGAAGAAACCATGAATGTACAAAATATATCTTCAAAGTGCCTAGATACATGGTGTGGCTAAACATGAAATTGAAACAAATGGGAGAAAAAGCGAATTTCTTATCTGGCAGTTAGTAGAGATCTCAGCTGTTCTAAGAGCAGGAGGTAAAACACTGTAAAAAAAATTCTTTTGCTCCTTTTTGTTTGTATAAAGATATCTAAGTTCTTATTTCTGTAGCAGTATCGGCACTAACGTGTCCTTGTGACACAGGCTGCCCCCTGAACAGCTTGATACAAACAATGCTGAATAAAATGTGTATTTTGAATAGGGCAGTGAGAGTGCTCAGAAACAAGCACACGATGGGATTTCTTTAGAAATGTTGTGTTTTGAAGTGTGAAGCATCTTGATTTGACCCTGAACATATGGGTGGCAGGAACTCCCCTTCACCCAGCAGGGAGTAATGGCTGTTGGACTTTTTCTGCTCACAGTTTAAAAACCAAATACTGTCAATTTAGATCTAGGAGAGGCATGGTAAAAGGCTGCCAAAATATGCATTACAGATTCTTCAAAAAGAAATGGTTGTCATCTTTCCAGAGAGCTGAGAAGAGCCTCTCCTGCTTTAGATATTTAAGTCCTTGGCTTGTGTAGGAAATTGGAACATTTAAATTTGAATGTGTGGCCAACTGTGCTCTGAGATTTTATTTTTTCCCATTTAATGAAGGATCTTATTCACTTTCCTTTGACATCCAGGCAAAAGAGCCTCTAGAACATAGTTTAAGAGTTCACTGAATGTGAATTGTACTTGGCACATCACAATGTGATTGAGTTGAAGAGTTTACCAATTTCTGAAATTCTTTCTATCGAGCTGATTTCAAGATTATGCTGAGGTTTCCTTCTGTTCTGTTGTGGCAATGTTGGTTTGGAGTTAGGAGGAGGTACCTGTTCATCCACCCAGTGTTCAGGCCTTTCATTCATAAAAACCAACTGTGAAAATGGCCTTCTGTTGTTTTTATTTGTATTTAAATTGGAGGGGACTGTGTTTAAAGCTTGTAGTGTAAAGCTGCTCTGATTAAACAAAGGGATGCTCCCACTTCAGCAAAGGCCTTGTTGAGTTTTTGCTTTTTGCTGAATTTCCCTGTTGTGTTACCACTCTGGTTTCTTCCCTCGTGTGTCCCAAGCTGCCATCCATAACGCTGTCACTTTGATAGAATTTATTTCTTAACATTTTTCTGCCTTTCCTGGTTGCACCCAGTGTTCCGTGTAATAATGTAAGCAATTCCCAGGGATACCCCTCAGGTTGCACTGCCTCCACTGCACCTCTAGGTCTGTTTTCTTCAATACCACACTGTGAAAGCCTTTCTGAGAGTAATTAGCCTCATTGCACTTAGGGGAGATTGAGGCAAAAAAAGGTAAAGTGCTTTGCCAAAAGGTCACTAAGTCAGCAGCAGAGCTGAGAACGCAGCCAGGACTCCTGGCTCCCAGTTCAGTGCTTTAGCTATGACAGGTCTCTCAAATAATAAATTACATTGCAGCATATTTGTGCTCTGAATCAGATTAAAAAAACCCAAGCTATTTTCTCTAAGGCACAAAACTCTACTCCTAATCCAAGTACAGTCCTATGCACAAATATCTACCACTATAATATTGCCTTTGTTTAAATAAGAAAAAATGTAAAAGCTTGGCAATAAATAATTCTGTGTGAGAACGCTTTGTCAAAAACCTGTGCTCACTCACACATAATCTGTTTTTCTTTCTAGGTGATTTCGGATTTGGAAGAGCAGCTGAACCAGCTCACTGAAGACAATGCAGAGCTGAACAACCAGAATTTCTTCCTGTCCAAACAACTCGACGAGGCCTCAGGGGCCAACGACGAGGTTGTCCAGCTGCGGAGTGAAGTCGATCATCTCCGCCGAGAGATCACTGAGAGGGAGATGCAGCTGACCAGCCAGAAACAAGTGAGGTTCTCTAAGTCTGGGTCAGGAGCTCTTTGTGGGAACTGGAAAAAATTCCTTTTTACATCTGGAAGCCCATAAGAAATAATGATGCTTCCAGGGGCAGTGGCATTTCAGCCTTCCTTCCCAGGGCAGTTGAGTGAATGGAAATTTTTGGTATTTCCCATCGCGTTTTTACACAATTTTATTGAGAAATCTTGCACTCTGAAGGCATTGCCAATTTAGAATTACTCATTTTAATTTAGTGACCGTGGAAATCTCAAAATGTTCATAATGAGATCGCCCTTGCCGTTATCAGCCGTGAATGCACGGGAGCCTTGAAATAAACGGGCTGAGATTTCCCAGCTCCTGTTTGCTGCCGATTTGCATGTACTGTCATTGAAATGGTGGGGCTGGAGCTGAAAGTGCACGCTGGATGTGGGATGTGAGAATTGATAGGAGGGTTTATTTTTAGACTATGGAGGCCTTGAAGACAACGTGTACGATGCTGGAAGAGCAAGTAATGGACCTGGAGGCCCTGAACGATGAACTCCTGGAGAAAGAGCGCCAGTGGGAAGCATGGAGGAATGTTCTAGGGGATGAGAAGTCCCAGTTTGAGTGTCGAGTGAGAGAGCTGCAGAGGATGCTGGATACTGAGAAACAGAGCAGGTCTCTCTCCCTTCCTTCCCTTTTATTAACTTTTATGAAAATGCTCTATAGAAGCTAGTACAAAAATTATATTTAGCATAGGATATGGGAGTTGGAGCTAAATATAAAATCTTGTGAGGTAGTGCTAAAAATGGTTTATTAGTTAATAGTCATCACTGATATTGTTCCTTTTGTTTCTTTGCGAGTGAACGATTCAAGGGGAGTGGTATTTATCACTGTAAATTATGAAATGTCTTGATTTATTATCTTCTATTTTATTTTATAGAAAAATAGTCTTTGCTCCTGACTGTTCCTGTGGGGTCTTGAAATTTTTAAGGCTGTAGTTCTAGCAGGGGCAGGAATAGGGTTATATAATATAAAAGTGTTGCAGCAAACAATCTGGCTTTCTAAAGCAACATCTTGAATTTGAGGCAACCCCTGAAAGAGTTATTGATGCCGCTGCCTGCTAGGGAGAGGTCAAGCCTGAAAGGAGTTAGGTAACATTATTTTCCATTTTAATGCAGAGTGAGAGCGGATCAGCGTATTACTGAGTCCCGCCAGGTGGTAGAGCTGGCTGTCAAGGAACACAAGGCAGAGATTCTGGCCCTGCAGCAAGCACTCAAGGAACAAAAACTCAAAGCAGAGAGCCTTTCTGATAAGGTAAGTAACTTTCAATCCTAGTCTTTCATAATTAGATGAAATACTTTTCCAGTGATATTACTTTTAGAAATGTGGCCTTGAGCAGTTTTTTTCAAGATGTTACGGAGACAAATTAAAAAGACTGGAGGGCATAGAATAGAATTCTATCTTCAAGCCAAAGACCTCAGATTTTCTTTGAAAAAGGCTAAAGCAGAGAGCAGCCTATGATGCCTGGAATGAAGTCCTTCAATAACTTGATATCTGCATTTGAGCAAGCCAAAATGTCTTTTGGCTGGTTTTTCCCCAGCAACCAAAGGCTAATTGTATCATTTTTCTTTAGCATGTGCTTGGTGAAGCTGGAGCCTGAGAATGTGGAACTATATTTATTAGTGCTCAATGTTATTCTGACCCTGTTTCCCAGCTCAATGACCTGGAGAAGAAGCACGCCATGCTGGAGATGAACGCCCGCAGTTTACAGCAGAAGCTTGAGACAGAAAGGGAGCTCAAGCAGAGGCTTCTGGAGGAGGTAACCTTGGAGATTCGTGTTAGAACTTCAGAAGGTTCCACATCTTGAGGAGGGAAGGTTGTGTGAATAAGAGTTACACATCCATCCTTCTTCTATGTAACTGGGGAGATTAATCAAGTTGGGGGAGTTGTTTTTACTTAAAACTTTACAGAGTGTGTGGCCATGTTGGGGGGCAGAAGTGAACTGCTCCTCAGGGGCAGGTGAGCTGGGAGGTGCCAGGCAAGGACAGGACCTTGCAGCCTGCAGGCTCAGACCCACAGTACCTGAACAAGAGCAGCAGGGCAGATTTGGTGAAGGTACCGGTGATCAGTACAGAAGCTTCCAGCCATGAGGCACAGCCTAGGTCAGGTCTGCAAGGCCAGGTCTGTGCCCAGGCACGGCTCTGACCAGGCCAAGTGCAAGGGCCAGAGCTTAAAAGCAGCTCTGGAGCCAGTGTGCTGAGGGTGCACACCTGGAGGCCACAGCTGAGGCTTCTCACAGCTCTTTTCATCATTAATTTGGGTCACAGGAGTCAGATCCAAGGTCACACACCTTCACCATAGCAGGGAGGAATTGAGTGCAGGCAGCCAGTTCTGGGTGGTGGGGGAAGAGGCTCCAGAGGAAGATTTCAGGGGTGGTTATGGGCAATTAGGGCAATTAGAACCTTCTGGTGTTCTTGGGGTACCGACAGGTTGCTCACTCATTTATGCATCACCAGAAGAGAGTTCTGGCTCTTGCTTTGTAACATATGAGCGCTCATGGCTTTCCTAGTCAGGGACTTCTTTGTCAGGCAAGTGTAAATCCTAACATAATTAGGAATATTTTGCTATGTGCCCTCTTCTGGTGTTAATTGGAGACAGAGATGTAAACAGTTCGCTGTTATTTTCCTTATCTCATGTGACTATGACTGTTCTGATTTATAGTAAAGGTTATTGTTTTAATTTATTTTTAAAAAATATTGAGATGGCTTCTGGTCGTTGTACACAGAGCTCAAGAAATGGTGTTGCTACAGATTAATATAAATACACAGAAATGCTTGTTTAGTCATAATGCATTCTGAAAGGAAAGGAATCTTCTAGAATATTGTAATTTCTCAGCTTTTGGAGAATTATGTGTTTATAAGTTCTGCAATGATGATTATTTTACAAGGAGTGATAACATTTAATAGCTTTTACTTACAAACAGGAAGACAACAAACCCAAAACACTGGCCTTTGTTTTCCTTTTAACAGCAGGCAAAGCTGCAGCAGCAAATGGATCTGCAGAAGAATCACATCTTCCGCCTGACTCAGGGTCTGCAAGAGGCTCTGGACCGAGCAGATCTGCTGAAGACTGAAAGAAGTGACCTGGAGTATCAGCTGGAAAACATTCAGGTGAGGGTGAGGAAGCAGGGCAGTGCTCTGCCTCGCTCCCTGCGAGGCTTTAGGATTTGATTTACAGTTTCTGTGTGACACTTCCCTTACAGTACTTTTTAGCTCTGTTTTGCTCTCGAGTTATTTGTTTGTTTCTTCTGTTAAGATGACATTTCTTACATCTGTGTGTGATTCACAGGTTCTCTATTCCCATGAAAAAGTGAAAATGGAGGGCACTATTTCTCAGCAAACTAAACTCATTGATTTCCTGCAGGCAAAGATGGACCAACCAGCAAAAAAGAAAAAGGTGGGTGAAGAAGGTTTGAGAGGCATGGAGTTAAATGGTTTTGTAATTAGTTATGTGCTGTGTATTCTTAATATTCTGTTTTATCTTTCTTTGTGTAACCAAATGTTGTCCTCATTTAAGACCATTCTGAGTTGCTGAATGCAAACTTTACTAGGCAGAATGTGCTCTTTGTGGCTTTTCTGGTATTTTGTTATTCCTGCAACACTTAGGTTACAACCCAGTAGCTACACCGCAGTGAGAATGTAGGAATACAGAATTTTAAGCATGGTTTTTTAATGGTAAGTATGTTTATGTGTATGAACCTATTGTGTATCAAGAGTGGGTGTCCTGTAGTCACAGCATAGGACTGAGTCAGGCCATGTGACTTGTGTCACATCTCTGTCCTAAGCTGTTCTGTCATTTTGAATGAAATAATTTAATTTAACCACATATTTTGAGATCCTCTGTTTAGATGCTTTCGGAAACTCCAGGTGTGAGTACTGACAGGTAACGTACGTCCCTCTTTAAATTAATCTGTATCTTGACATGTTTCTCTCCAGTGCCAGTATGAACTAAAAATCCATCCTTACACATAACAGAATTGCCATTAGGCCCTCTGGCCGGACTGCCACTAGCTAGTGTCACTGTGCCTAGATTAAGCCATCTCTTGCTAGGAGTTAGGAGTTGTCTGTGTGTTTCTGTTGCTAGGGCCTGTTTAGTCGGCGGAAAGAGGACCCTTCTTTACCCACACAGGTTCCCCTGCAATACAATGAGCTGAAAGTGGCACTGGAGAAGGAGAAGGCTCGTTCTGCTGAGCTGGAGGAGGCTCTACAGAAAACACGCATTGAACTCAGATCTGCTCGCGAAGAAGGTAGGGGTTAACAGAAAAGGCGAATCTGGAAGGAGGCACACGTTTTTGGTTGAAAATGTGCCTTTAATTGTGTGCCACTCTAGCAATAACATCCTTTGTTTAATTATTACTACTGCTGTGAAGTTACAATGTGGCTACACTTCATCCTGCGGGCTGTAACCGCAGCCTGATCACACAGAACCCTGCTAGGAACCAGCGTGCCACGTTGGCCGTGTTAACTGGTGCCGTTTGTCTTGTCTGTAGCTGCTCATCGGAAAATATCCGACCACCCTCACCCATCCACGCCGGCCACAGCCAGGCAGCAGATCATCATGTCTGCCATAGTCCGCTCCCCCGAGCACCAGCCCACGCCCATCAGCCTGCTGGCTCCACCCTCCAGCCGCAGGAAGGAATCCTCCACACCTGAGGGTAGGCTCCTGCTCAGCTACTGTTTCTCTTCAAAGCCATCTCTTTTTTTTTTTTTTTTTTTTCCCCNNNNTTTTTTTTTTTTTTTGCCCTGCTGATGAGTTTTGTCCCTTGCAGAGTACAGCCGGCGCCTGAAAGAGCGAATGCACCACAACATCCCCCATCGCTTCAACGTGGGGCTGAACATGAGGGCGACCAAGTGCGCCGTGTGCCTGGACACGGTGCACTTCGGCAGGCAGGCCTCCAAGTGTCTGGGTAAGGGCAAAACACAGCACAGCTCAGGGGGAGGAAAAGGCATCAGCCACCTCAAACAGGGAAAGAAACGACCAAGTGTGAAGATTCTGAAACTACTTGGTGCAAACATTCTACATCAGAAAACATCTGATGGTTTGGAGCGGAAGGGGAACCTTGGAGAAGCTGGGATTTGTGTGTTAGAAGTTGAGGCAGCTGTGTGATGATTTTTATTTTTTTTTTTTTAATGGTTTAACAGAAGATTTTCCCTGTCCTCTTGTCAGAATGCCAGGTGATGTGTCACCCAAAATGCTCAACTTGCTTGCCAGCGACTTGTGGGCTGCCAGCAGAATATGCCACGCACTTCTCGGAAGCTTTCTGCCGGGATAAGATGAATTCCCCTGGCCTGCAGCTGAAGGAGCCAAGCACCAGTCTGCGGCTTGAAGGGTGGATGAAAGTGCCAAGGTATAAACAGGCATCCTGGTGCCGTATCAGGTGCTGAAGTATTTGGAACAGTTCTTTATGTTATCCTGGCTCTTACAATGAGATAATTGGTACAGGCCCATTACATGGGCATTACAATCGCCACCACTATAATTACAATTGCTACCACTAAAATTTCTCTTTTATAGGAGTTGCATGCTTGCTTTCTGTAGGATCCAAGCAGAAAATCCAACATGGCTTTGTGCTTATTTTCCTCAGGAATAATAAACGTGGGCAGCAGGGCTGGGACAGGAAGTATATTGTCCTGGAAGGAACCAAAGTGCTCATTTATGATGCAGAAGCAAGAGAAGGTAACTTAGAATTTCTAGCAAGAACATATTTTTTAATCTTCAGATATTGTTTGGTGAGTTGAGAGGCTTAAAGATTATTACTGTTTGCTATGGCCGTACCAAATTTAGCTAAATCTTTAGTAATAAGGCAACATTATTATTTCTAGACCCTTAGCCATTTTATTAGCTGGCTTGTCATAATAATCGAGCTGTGAAAACATCCAGTGTGCATCCACTTCGTTCTGCTATCACAGTTATTTATATATTTATATACAGCTCCCTGTTTGTCCATTCCTAATCTGTCTCCCCGTTCTCCCGCAGCTGGACAGAGGCCTCTGGAGGAATTTGAGCTCTGCCTTCCTGATGGTGATGTAACTGTTCATGGAGCTGTAGGAGCTACTGAGCTTACCAATACAGCAAAGACAGGTGAGAATATTACGTAGCTGAGGTCAAATGGATTTCATCTGGCTTGCCATCAGTTAGCCTTGTTTGGCTGAACAGAATTTTCTCCCTCGAGCTTTCATTCTGTAACGCTGTAATTGACCTCCATCTGAATTAGGGGAATAGCTCAGCACTCCAGACCTAGTTACACCCAGGCTGTTGCTTCTGTCGTGGTAGAACTGTGGTTAATATAGTCATCAAACCAAATGGAAGTAAACTTCAAAGAGATCTGTAGCATAAACACTCGGTTTATTTAAATTTCTTCTCTATTAACTGTGATGTGTCATAACTCCTGCCACCATTGTGCTCTGACCAGAAAGCCATTAACTTAGAAATGCTGTGGGGTGTATACAGTTTCTTATTATGAAAAAAATGTTGATGTGTTGATTTGTATGTACTGAATAGAACCGATGGATAAGATTCTGTATGTCTTGACTGTTACATTAAAGGATACAGACTGTTAAAAACAAAGGTTTCCACAACCACTTTTTACAGATTTTTCTTAATCAGTACAGGGAAAACTTTAGTCAAGTGGCTGGTTTTGGTTTGGGGGTTTTTTTTCCACAATGGAATTTCTTTCTCTTTTGAATAAAAGGCAAGAAATAATTTTTGTTTAGTTCAAGACAGCCTTGTATGTATGGATTGCATACATCCAGCTAATGTTTAGGTGTAAGTAGCTAGCCTGTGCAGGACCTGTAAAGGAGAAACCAATGTGTAAATTGCCATGGTACGTCATGATAAATACAACTTCTCTCCAATGAGGCTGAAAGGTGTTGATTTTAAGTCCACTGACAATATTCCAAAAACTAATCTAAGTCTTATTCTATCTATATAACATCTCAGATGTGCCATATATCCTAAAATTGGAGTCTCATCCACACACCACTTGCTGGCCTGGTAGAACACTCTACCTGTTAGCACCCAGCTTCCCTGACAAACAGCGCTGGGTCACAGCACTGGAATCAATAGTGGCAGGTGGGAGAGTTTCCAGAGAAAAAGCTGAGGCTGATGCTGTGAGTATAAAAGTTTCATTTAATAATAAAATATTCTGGGAGGGAGCAGAGTTTTGAAAAATATTTTTTCCGTATTTGACATACTGAGGTTTAACCGAAGGTAAGTTATTGCTTCTGCCTTACGATATGAGCGCCAGCGCACTGTGAGGCTGATGCTGGTTGCAATACCCTTCTTTAGACTTGGGGAGTGTAGTAAGAGGATCCCAAAATATCTCTGCAATTCCAGCAGAGGAAGGAAGAGCAGTTTAGGACATGGTTTAAATCCAGTCTCATAAGGTACCACGTGGAATGAGCAAACCTTAAAAGAAGCAAAAACTCCCTCCCCTCCCATTCTTAGAGAGTCAGAGGTTTTATGTTTCGTGTTGGGGGGAGGTGTGTGTGTGCTTTTTGGTTTAAGTTTTATTCCTAATAAGAGGTTAAACAGATTTGCTTAGGTTTTGGATAGCCTTTCTCACATTGTTACATTGATAACTCTCTGTTTTCTGGTAAAGGGAGGTTGGATTCTATGGCATTGCATAAGAGAATGTTAGCTCTGGAGGCAGGGACTATGACTAGCAGGAAATCCTCTTTTTTTTCTCAGGCTCACATTTCTTTTGTCTCTGAGAAAAATACATGCTCCCACCAACATTTATACTTTTCTTTAATCTTTCCCCTTGGAAAATTCCACTGCTCTGTTGCAGGAGGTTGGGGAAAATGGAAAGGATAGAGACAACAATGGGTTCTGTCTGAATTCAGGATAATTCTGATCAGTTTGCCTTGCTGTGTTTAAGGTAGATAAAAGTTTACTAATTCTTTTGTAGGAGGCATCCCTGCAACGTTTAGCTTTCTGAGAGAAAGAAATCTGTGCCAAGCTTTTTGCCTGTCTGAAATGATGACCTTACATTGTTAAAATACTTCACAGATAAAGAGATGAAGATTAACTCAACAAGGAAAAAAATATTTTTGTCATTTGCAGAAACTGCTGGGGAACTCCCTGCTGAAGCTGGAGGGTGAAGACCGTTTGGATATAAATTGCACAATGCCCTTCAGTGACCAGGTAACGCTCCTGTTCACTTGAGTGGTGGAGAACTGATTCAGGAAAACGATATCTTGATGGCAATATGTGCAATTATGCACTTGTTTGTGGGTTTGATTTTTCTCTTCACTGCTGAAGAGTATCAGCCAAGTTGCTCTTGGAGCATTCCTTGTTCTCCTCACGTAGTGCTATTTTTTCCCCTGCTGTAGGTAGTACTGGTGGGTGCAGAAGAAGGTCTCTATGCCCTGAATGTACTGAAGAATTCCTTAACGCACATCCCAGGAATGGGTGCTGTCTTCCAAATACACCTCATCAAGGACCTGGAGAAGCTACTCATGATAGCAGGTACAGGGCTGAGTGTTCCCACTGGCCCTGCAGGGGCTTTGTGCTGCCAGGTCCTGCTTGCCTTTGCATTTGTTCCAGGCTTTTGTCTGGTTTTTTATCAGCAAATTGTCAGGAATGACTTGCTGTGGTTAACAGAGACTGCCTGGTAGGGGATTATGTGAATGAAGGCTCAGTTAAACCTTCATGAGAAAGTGATTTCAGAGCTGAGGGAGGGAAGAACCAGACACAAAACATTTCCAGGTTGGAGGTCAAGTTGTCATTTTAAGTTCAGTTTAAAAAGTGTTGAGCTAATCAGTGAACATCTCTTCCTAATTGTGTAACCTTTCTAATGTAATTAACTATTTGAGGACCACTAGGTGATCACTGGGGCATAGGACCAACTCTTATCCTCTCTTGCCCTGTAACAAAGCTGGGACTCCTGTCATGATTTAAGATTCCTTTCTGAAAGGAACACCAGCTTTAATCTCTCCATCTGTGGTTTTCCAGAGATAATCCTTCCCACACGGATGTAGGCATGCTGAACATTAGGGTGTATCTTCATCTGAAAGCCCAAATTATCAAGTGTCTATATGGCATTTGTAGGGAATGAAAAATAAATTCTCTCCTGTTCTGCTTGTTGTGTGGTTTTTTTCTTGGTAAGAATTGAAGATGTCCATGGTTTATTAGTGTCAGGGTGGTAGGGAACAAAGCAAATTTCACACATAACGAGGAGGCTCTGTTAGTCTGTCACTGGACTTCTGAGAGGAATTGGCCTTGGGCTGTAATGCAATTCATTAGGGCAGTTCTTGGAAATCCCTTGCCAGTTCTGTTGGCGCAGAGTTATTAAAACATCGTGTACTTGAAGAAGTTCTGAAGGGCAAAATAAAACTTCCTGGCTAATTTTGAATAATGTCTTAATGAGGCCACAATTAACTGTGTTCTGCGAGACTTCAACAACACTAATAATCCAGCAGGGAATGGTTGTTCTCCTGGTGGATTTGCTGCCTGTTGTGGGGTGGGGTTGTTGTAAGTTTTCTGTTTCAGTCTGAACAGGAATAATATGGAATGGATTCTGCATGGTACCGTGACTGTTTCCACAGTAACATCCTGTAACAACGAGCTGCTGCTTAGGTAACAGGACAGAGTTTTGTAGAGAAGAGGGAGTTCTCCCTTGATGAAATGCAGCCTTTTTTTGTTTCCAGGAGAAGAAAGGGCTCTGTGTCTTGTTGATGTAAAGAAAGTGAAGCAGTCTCTAGCCCAGTCTCACCTCCCAGCCCAGCCCGATGTCTCACCAAATGTCTTTGAGACTGTCAAAGGATGTCACCTTTTTGCTGCTGGCAAAGTAAGTTACAGCTCTCCCGTGCCCCCAGACCACCCCTTAGGCTGCACTGAGCTCAGTATTAATCAAATGAGCATCTTTATTCCACTGGCAACACATCCAAGGTCTATATTCTTGTTTGGAATATTTTTCTTCATATGAGAAGAATGTATGGGCTGAAGAGAGGCTGAGCTGGAGACAGAATGGGGGATCTGCTGCTGCTGAGGATCAATTCAGTCAGGATGCCACGATGGTCTAGCCTAAACTGGATAGTGAGAAAACCAGCACAGCAGGGTACTACTGCCTCCTCACTATTGACTAGAATTTTGAGATTTTTAATTAGTGAGTTCTATCCACTCTTTGTTCTTGAATGTCATGCTTCCAGGCTAGCAAATTTGCTTAGGTGTTTGTGTCACTTTAATTCTAGACATTTACACAGATTGCTGGTTTTAGTAGGGAGCATTTAACCACAGCAAAAATTCTCATTAACAGTTACTTCTATGGACTACTTTGGTAACAAACTGAACACCACTCATTTCAAAGTGATGCTTAAGATACGTTTCAGGGGTTAAAAGGTAGACCTAACCTCTTTCAATTTGTTAATCCCTTTTCTGTGGAAAACCTTCTAATTTTTTATTAACGTCTTTCAAGCATAAAAGAAATCATAGAAGCCATTTACATTCACTTTCTTTTTTGAGAATGTGAAGAGGCTTTTCATTATTTCATGAATTCACAATAATTACCCTATTTAAAAAAAGTACTTGCTTATCTCTGTGAAGTTCTTTTTGTGGCAAGGGGTTCTCGGATCCATTTCACATGCTCAGCAATAGGATTTCTTTTATTGCCATCCTGACCTATGCTTGTTATCTTCCTGACAGGTTGAGAACAATCTGTGTATCTGTGCAGCTATGCCCAATAAAGTGGTGGTTCTGCGATACAACGAGAGCTTGAGCAAGTTCTGTATCAGAAAGGTGAGTTCAGTAACTCCCTGCAGTAGCTGAGGTAATTCATGTGGTGCTCTAAGGCTTTGCTTTGGAGCAAACATCTAAAACCTTACTGTGTGCTTGAGAACATTTGTTTGCCAGCTAAAATGATAACAAATTGCACCATGCACTGACTCAAAGCGGAGTAGGCAGCAATTTCCTTTAATAAGAGTTGGCATTTTTGAAGAGATGGAGAACAGAACTGTGATTCTTTTGAGATATTGGACTGAGCTGTAATCCTCTCCTCAGGGCAAAAAGTTTAAACACCACCTGCCTTAGGCTGGCGCTCAAGTCCTCTCCTGTTCCCACTTTAAAGGATGTTCCAGTCGAACTACGCTCCCTGGGAGGTTCTGCAGGTGCCTTTTACAGTGTGACTGAGGCTGTTATCCCTGAGTGCCACCTGGGCACTGCTGGGGGCACAGTCATGCAGGTCCGGCCTCCTCAGGAGGAAAGGCACCAATGCTGGAGATCTTGGCACAGACAGTGTGGATGCCAGCAAACCTGGAATGTCTTACAAGCGTTGATACCAACTCCTGCTCGCAGCAGGGCACACCGAGGGTGTACAGCCCTGCCCCTATTACACGCAGAACACGCAAAGGGTGCTTCAGAGGGCAGGCTTGCCTTATCTCCACTAATCCAGACAACTGAATTTAGATCCTAACAAGATGGCAGCAAGCCCAGAATATGCTTTTCTTTTCTGCCAGCTGAATTTCCAGAAAAAGTAGGATTTATGCAAGGAATCTTGTCCTCAGAAGATCTGGGGATCTGTGTGTTGTGTCAGGCTAACCTGCAGAGCTGTCCCAGCTGTTCAGTCACAAGGCAGGTCTTGGTGGACAACATCTCTGTAATGTGCAAAGAAGGAAGGAAGATTGGCTGTAAACAGGGAGCTGCTCACCACTGCTCCAGAAAACTGGGCTGTAGAGCAGAAGAACATCTTCCAGAACAGTAGATTCTTCCAAAAGGAAGAGGATCTTATTACTGTTAGCAGCTCGAGGCAAGTTGCTATGCAAGTCTGCATTCAAGCATCACATCCAACAAAACAAAACTTTCTTCTAGCAAGACTTTTTGTCCGTAAGCTTTTGAGAGACTGTTAGGGTCTTTGAGGTTGCCATCTGTCCCTTTTGTAAAGATCAATGTAGCAATATACAACCTTCCAGACTAAGCATGGCCTGTGAGCTGGCACAGGGAACTAATATCTGTCCGTACTGTCCTTTTTTCCAGGAGATTGAAACCTCTGAGCCTTGCAGCTGCATCCATTTGACCACTTACAGCATCATCATTGGAACCAACAAGTTCTATGAAATTGAGATGAAGCAGTACACACTGGAGGGTAGGAGATAATTCCTGAGGAATGCTCCAAGTGGCTCCACAGGTTCTTTTGTAGTGCTTTTTTAAAGCAGTTTAGGAAAAAGAGTCAGTGCAAATCAAGGTGGTTTTCTCCATTCTCTTTGCAGAGTTTTTGGATAAAAATGACCACACTTTGGCCTCTGCTGTGTTTGCTGCTTCCACCAACAGTTTTCCAGTCAGTATCATCCAAGTGAACCCAGCAGGGCAGAGGGAGGAGTATCTGCTGTGTTTCCATGGTGAGTGGTGCATGGTTGTGCAGGTGTTGCACTCCTCCTGCTCTCTGAGCTGCAGAAGGTACCCAAGTGCTGTAGAATTTTGGACAACCTGGTTTGGCTTAAAAGTTCTCCGTGCCTGTGGATCAGTTGCTGCACACAGACTTCTGTGGCTGAGGGGAGGACTGCAGGCAGTGTGTTAAGTGCAAACAGGTTTTTGATTACCCCGATAAGATGTTCAGGGACTCTCAGACTTGGGCTTTGTCTGCTTTCCATGCAGACAGATGAGAGTTTTTAACCTTCTTGTGATTAAATAGGAGAGGGTGTGGTTTTTTTCTGTACAGCTGCTTTTGTTGCCCTGTTGGATACTGTCATGGGAATGCACAAATCTTCAGAAGCCCACTAGGAGTGATTTTGGGTGAGCAATGGTAGGGGTCTCATCACCTTCCCAGCTGTAGATTAAATAACAACCTGAGCTTAGCTGGAACAGAGAGACCTAGAACTGCAGCACCTTTTGGCCTGGCAGTATTCCCATATCTAACCAATTCCATGGCATTGAGAGGAATTCATGGCACTCTTGGATTTGCAAGATGTCCCTGATAAAAAGCCCAGGAACAACTGCCTTTGTCCCTTCAAAAATAAATGAATTATGTGCAGGCAGATGCTCATGACGTGATGTGGCTTCTCTTGGCAGAGTTTGGTGTCTTTGTGGATTCCTATGGAAGACGCAGTAGGACAGACGACCTGAAATGGAACCGCTTGCCCTTAGCTTTTGGTAGGTGCTGAGGGACGTTCCCTTGGATTATGGAAATCACTGAAACCAGGAAGCATCCTTGTGGAATGGGTACTTTGCACCCAGCCCCTCTGTCTCCTTTTCCCAGTTCTTCCAGGGACTATGGAGCTTTTTCCCCATGATTTAAGCTCATTATAAATCCAGATTGAAACTTTCTGAAGTAAAAGCAGTTTAAGGAACACTAAACCAAAGTTCCATTTCCTTAATGCTCCTAGTCTGACACTGATTGAACCGGCTAGTGGAATTTTAAGGATGCTCTAAGTTTCTGAAATAGTGAAGAATATATGAGGGCAGCATGGCTCCCTCAGGCCTTTTGCACTGCCTAATGGGATTTTGTTCAGTTAATAGTCTGGCTTTAATGCCTTTTTCATGATGCTTTGGTTAGTAAAGTCCTTGAGACACAATTTCAAAGCAACAATTCTTTAAGCTTGCATCTCCCCACTTAGTGATAGTGGCTGTGTCATTACAGAAAATGTATTCTGTAGTTTTCCCAGAGGGCTGTCAGCCTCTCTTGTGCTTGCTGTTGTGTTTCAGAAGTTTTTAATAGAGAATGTGTTTTGTGTTTTTTCCTGCCTTTGCACTGCTCCTTCAGCCTACAGGGAGCCCTATCTGTTCGTGACCCACTTCAATTCCCTTGAAGTGATCGAGATTCAGGCACGAGCTTCTCTAGGGTAAGTTGTTCTCTTTTCATTCCTTTGAACAGCCTGTTTTGCAGGAATATATGGACTTGCCAGCAAAAGGTACTGTGCTGCCACTGTAAAGACTTTTTCCTGCAATTTTACCCAGAACTCCGGCACGAGCCCACCTGGAGATACCAAACCCGCGGTACCTCGGGCCTGCAATCTCCTCGGGAGCGATCTACTTGGCCTCCTCCTACCAGGACAAGCTAAGGGTGATCTGCTGTAAGGGCAACCTCGTGAAGGAGACCAACAACGAGCAGCAGCAGCCGCAGCAGCAGCACCACAGAGGCTCCTCTGCCACGCGCAGGTACGGGGACCTCGGGGTGTCACGGGGACATCGGGGTGTTACAGTCCCCGGGTGCCTCAGGAGCAAACTTCCCTCCCTGGTGTGGTGGGATGCCCCTGTTCTGTCCTTAGAGGCTGGTGACAGCCAGCATTTTGTAACGCTGAAATAGAGTCACTAATGGCTTAACATGCACAAGGAAACAAACATCAGCTCTAGGAAGATGTGAATAATCTCCACACAAATGCTTTGTGACCTCGTGCTCGTTTGCTTTGATGTTGTGATAGAGCTCTGGCTTCAAAGCTTTTTGAGCTCAGATGCTGTTGATATGACACTAAACACAGCTTGGGTTGTAACAAGCTGTAAAGCAAGAGCCCCTTTCTATCAAATAATGAGTCTGCCTCAGGGAGACAGTGCTGGGAAGTTGTGATGTGATACACAGGTAATTAAATACTGGGGTTGATGGTGCCACTGTGTGCACAGAACACTCAGAAATTGAGGCTTGTAGTTCATCCCAGCCTGGCCTGAACATGTGTGAGCTACTGAAAATTGTGTGAAAACACATATATCAAATTTTAGTGTATTTTTACATGGAAAAGCTATGGCTGGAGTGTATGAAAAGGTGTTGTTCTCTGGCCTGTTCTGTACACATGACTTGGACTGGCAATTCATTAAGGCACTTTGCCAGTGTGGCTCATGTGATGGATACTCCAGCTACCACAATATCTCTGCATTTTCCATCTTGGCTCAGGGAGGGGCTGATGCTTCCCACCCTGAAGGCTGCTGGATGTTGGGGGAAAAGTTAGATTTTTGCTAAAAGAGAACGTAACGAGTTTTTGTCACTCAGCGGTTCGCGTCCATTATTTTTGAATGACAGCAGCCCGAACAAGAGAGGCCCTCCCACGTACAACGAGCACATCACCAAGCGCGTGGCCTCCAGCCCGGGGCCTCCGGAAGGGCCCAGCCACCCTCGGGAGCCCAGCACCCCTCACCGGTACCGCGAGGGACGGACGGAGCTGCGCAGGGACAAGTCCCCCGGGAGACCTCTGGAGAGGGAGAAGTCTCCGGGCCGGCTGCTGAGCACGCGCAGGGAGCGCTCCCCAGGACGGCTGTTCGAGGACAGCAGCCGAGGGAGGGTGCCTGTGAGTGGTACCAGAACTCCTCTGGCTCAAGTCAATAAGGTAAGGGAGGAGCCTGCAGAACGCCTCTGTTCTCAGCAAAAGCCTTGTACGCACTGCAGAAGGGCTGGTGGCACTGCAAAGCAAATCAAATCTCAGCCCCCTGCTCCTCAGCTTCTGTTGGAACAGAGCCCACACGGGGTCATGCCCTGGCCCTGTGACCACCTGCCCTGGGCGGGTCCCGGGACTGCAAAAGCTGCTTGATGCTAGAATGGGCTGAAAGCAAAGGTGCATTCACCAGCAAGTGATAGAGGGTTTGAGGGGGAATAATGTCTGGAGCAGGGAACGTGGGAGCCGGCAGTGGTGAGTGCTGCTGACAGTGCCTGCCTTTGGCAGTGTTTGTGGCTGACAGGAGCCCTGGCTCTGGGGGAGCAGCAGGTGATGTACTGCTGCCAGCGCCTCGTGCCTGGGAGAGAAATACCTGTGACTTGTAACTTGTCCTTTTATTTCCCAGGTCTGGGACCAGTCTTCAGTGTAAGTCTCAGCTAGACAAAGTTACTCATCTTGACCTGCAGGAAAAAAAGGAAATATACTGAGTATATGCACTCCATCTGTCTGCAGCCCAGTTCCCAAACAGCATTCCTGGGCCAAAGCTCGCCCCGCAGCGGGAGCTGTGACGCTTTTGAAGACCGTTAGCAGCTCAGTTAATTTCTCTGCACTTTCCTGCACTCCTGTTTTTGCACTTTGTACTACTGTTACTCTTTCAAGCAGTTCATGAACTTTTTGTATCCACTTTAGTCCCTAGTAGTTCATCCAGGAAATGGGACTAGTGTCCTGCCCCAGGTCATCACTGTGGTTAGCACCCCTTAACAGAGTTGGTCATAGTTCTGAGACAGCTGGGAGCCCCTGATGGCCTGGAAACAGAAGGGCCAAGGTGAGTGAGTCTTTCAATAGGAGCTGTGGTTGGATGTTCTCCACAGAACACATGAAAAATTTCTTCTGATTAGCCTGTTCACCTGCCACTTCTGAAAGTTATTTTGTTCTCACTAAAATTGCTTTAGAGCAGCTCTGATGGGAAGAACCCTGCTTTAACCGACCCCCCTGCCCAGCCCTGAGACTAAGTGCATTACCTATAAGCTACTGGGTTGTAAGACTTTATCCAGGTCTTCTGCATGACAGTTCACTGCATGCCGCTGCACCATCACTGGCTGCTCTCTCCTTTTAGGTTGCTTTGCTGAGTAGTGTATTGTACCTCACTTGTAAATTAACTGAAACCTTTAGATTACGCTGCAAAATAGCCGTTAATTACTCTGGAAATTTGGCACCGAAGAGTTAACAAGCCTTATTCTCTGACAAGAATTACAGCCACGCTTGTGTTCTCCTCTCAGCACTGGACATGGTCTCTTCAGCAATGAGCCCTGCCAGCCTCGGCTCCCCAGGGGGAGCAGCCCGGGCTGGCTCCTCCCGTGAGCTGTAGCTTGTCGCGCAATCAGATGCGGTGTCTGGGCACAGGACACCCCCAGGGAGCAGCTTTGGCAGTTGCTGACACACCTTCGCTTCCCCGTGTCTGACCTCGAGCCTTTTATTGCTTCCTATTCTCTTTTGCTGTGAACACGAAGCAGAGAGCAAATGATTTTCAAAGCAGGTTTTGACCATTCACTCTGCAATAGCAACATCCTAAGTGAACAACCATGTTCTCTACAACTGGAAAGAGCAAAACTGCATCCAATCTTCTTCCCTTGGCACCACACTTAAACTTCTGCTAGTCCCTTGCAAGCCTGTGCTGACCTGTTCTAGAAACCCATCAAAACTCCAATGCCTTGTCAGTGTCCTTTGGCGAGTTTTCATGAATATTGTATTCTGTTCTCTTGTCTTGTTGGATTATTTTCAGTCAGATGATTTGGCAGGAAATTTGCTGAAAGTTTTTGTCTCCTGGTCTGAATATTTTGAAAGGTCACTGAGATCAGTCTTTAAATCTTTGCATCTCATGGAAGATCTTCAAGACCTCAGAAACGGGCTTGTTGAGTCCTGAAAGTGTATATCTCGTGTCTTGTTCGTGAAATGCTTCCTGCTATAGAAATAGCTCAAAGGACTGTACATATTTACAAGAAACTTTATATTCGTAACAAAAGGGAATTGAATTGGTTTCTACTTTTTTATTGTAAACTGTGCGTTTTTCAACACTAGCTTTTTGTTTTACTGGTGGTTGTGGACAGCCATCTTCAGACACTGGAGGGGCCTCGCCTCGGTCCTCCTCGCTCCCATGAAGAAATATTGTAACATTAAATTGCAATTGAAGCTTGTTAGCATAAATGAGGTTTTAGGTCTCTAAAAGTACAGGATTTTTCTTCATTACCTTTTTATTATCGACAAGGGAGGGAACCAGAGGGACAGTTCAAAGCTCCACCTGGAAAGTATTGAACTTTGTTGTTGAACAATAACCAAATAAAACAAATACCTATCTTGACTGGCATGGTGAAATGACGGCTTCCTTCTCTCTGGGGTGTCCCTGCCCCTCCTGCCCGCACTTGGCTCCGGGGCTGGGCAATCCTGGGTGTCACAGCTGCCCCAAGAGCAAACCCTGGCACTGTTTAGCATTTCTTACTCGTCTTTCCCTGAACAAGTAGCATAAGTGGCTTCACCACCCCCAGGCAAGTCCACAGGCACTAATGCAGGTGGATTTATCCAGGAGCACCTCCAGCTCGCTCCTGCCTCACCGGTGAGACGGGCGGAGGCAAAGCTCCTGTGAGTGTCTGGGAAGTCTTCCCTGCTCAATGACCCCACGCATCCTGAGCTGGAAAAAAGGCATCTGAGTGAAGGACAGTGTGAGCTAATGCCAGGTTTGGGACTTACCCCAGCAGCGCGCGGGGAGCAAAGCGCAGGGAGCCAGTTCCTCATCCCACTGCTGTAACGTGCTGGTGCTTTAAGGCCAAATCGCTGCAACTTTACAAAAGACCATTCACAAATCCAGTCAGATTGAGTACAACCTGCAGAGTTACTGTACAGCTCAACTTACACCTGCTGGGAAAACTTGCTAGATCAGACTTAAATGTAAATACATCTATTTTTAACTGAACTAGTTTTTACAGGGTCTGAAGTATTCTTTCACAGGAAGAGGTTTTTAATATTCACACTGCTGCCTACAGTAACTTAATTTGTCCTCCTACTGTTCAGTGTTTTTGGTTCTGTGCACATACCCACCCCCTCAGCCCCGAGAAAGGGCTTGTTGGAGGCTGTGGGGGTGGGTTACTAATGGCTCCTCTTACGTTTTGGTCTACATGACATTCTCCATGAAAATGCTCTCCATCAACCCCGAGCTGCTTGATTTATCTATTGTGCCTACTATGATGTATATGATGAAATGCTGACTTGTTCAATGTTCCTTTATTTCTTTTACTGTGCACAAACAATACTTATTTAAAGCTCATTGTTGCAGTCCTATGATGCATGATCCGAATTGTAACAAAACTAAATTAATCCAGAAACTGGTGGAGTAAAAAAAAAAATTATTTATTGAGCTTTTTGATTCCCAAGAACCCTGCACAAATCCACGTCAGCTTGACCCCCACGTGCTGTGCTGAAATTCAGGGGGTCGGGGAGGGCAGGGAGCTCTTGTTATTTCTGTACTGGTTTACTCCAGGGTCCCCAAAAGTGACTGTAACAAAAGTGTCTGCATCTACCTTTAAAAAATGTGCTCTCCTAGCAACAGCCAAGAATAAACATAACAGCACAGACTGTGAGCTGTGGGTGGGGAATGAAAGTGAGCTAATAAATCCAACTCTTGATCCAGCTTTTGCCTTTGGAGGGATTTGATTCATCCCGTTGCACTAAGGGAACACAGAGTGATTAATCGAATTCATTCACCTGTCAAGCAGAAAACGACCTAGCAAAAAACCAATAAAAAGACTGCAAAACCACCCCCCAGCAAACCCCAGAACAACCAGCTTAGCTCTTCCTTCATCCCCCCTGCTGCTGGAGAGAGAGGGAGCTGCGGGCTGGGGGGTGGCAGTGGCTCACCTGAGGAAATCGGTGCCTCCTGGGAGTGTCAGCTGAGGCCTCAGGTGCCGGGGAGCATCTCCCGTCCCTCACCTGCTGCCCGGGGCTGGAGAGGCCGTGCTGGGCAGGGCAGGGGGGGCTGAGGGAGCGTCACTCCTGGGCCCCCACCCTGGGCTCCCCCTGGCCCTCCCGATGTTTTTGGGGCTGCAAAAGCTGATGGTGGCTGCAGCCCCTGTACTGAGCCCTCTGCCAGCTGAGCCAGGGCCAGGGGCTACAAACCAAACATCAAAATTAACAAACCTCAAGCTTTCTCCGCTGTAATTGTTCCTGTCCTGTGGTTCCACCATGCCTCATGCGCTGATGAAGAACGTGGAGTACCCTGCAGGTCCCAGCACTGAGCACACATCCCACAGCCTTGGCACTCCCTGGAGCCGCTGCAGAGGCACAGGCGGTCCCCTCACACACCTGACACCTGCGGGAGCCTCTGACCCCAGGGAGGCACCGTGTTGAGGACGCAGACTTGGGGAAAAACTCTGCTTGAAGTGGCTGCTGGAAGAAAGAGAAGCTGACAGGCAGCTTAAGGCCCATCCCAAGCTTTCCAGCCCTAAGGAGCTGTTGCTGGAGCTTTTAAGTAATTGGCCTCTTGCTCTTCCTCTAAACTTTACACCACAAATAAACATTAACACCTCGGTCTTCTTCACTGACTAAGTGCCAGAGGAGAAAGGATTTCAAGCTGCATTGCAGAATGAAAAGCTTGCCCAACCCACCAAGGCAGAAAACTGCAATGGGGAAATCACATGTGACAAATAACTCACGGAAGGCAAGGTTACCAAAGGTGGGAGGGGTAATAACAAGACAAGTCACCCGCTTCTCTTGAAAATGTTTTATTTGCTTCTAAAGAGGCTGAAAACAAGCAATTCTGTAGTTCAGAATATCAAATACTATCCATAGCACAGAATGAAGAAAGAGTTTTCAGAGAAAACCATTGCACTAGACCCAGATCTACTCGGCTACTGAAGATATTGCAGCAAGGCTGGTGAACAGACCCCAGGATGGCACAGCACCCTCCCGCCGTGTCCGCTCCGCTCCACGCTGGCTGCTGCAGCTCTGTCCCCTCTCAGCCTCCTCCCAGGCTTGTGCAAAGCGCTTTCCCCACAGTGGGACGGGGCTGGTTGTCATTGGCACAGTCACGGTGCCCCAGGCACCAAAACAAGCCAAGGAAGGGCCCAGCAGGGCCCCTCCTGCGCTGGCTCCTCCCGGGCACGCCCGGGGCACACTGGCAGCAGGTTTGCATTAATGTTGCATTTGTTTTGGGATAAAACAGGCTGTCAACACCAAGGACAGGCAGCCTGGCATTACTATAATCACTTAGAAAACAGAAACAGAATAAAAAGTTTCCCGGCTCCAGCCCTGGGCGCAGAGGGCTGCGGCGCTGCTGCATGCAGCACTCTGCAGCTGCTGACACTGAGGGGCGAGTTTGGCCACTGGGACACAGGAGATTACAGTCCCCTTCGGGCTGGTACTGAGGAACTAATCCCTAAACTGAACCCATCCCTTTCCCTACAGCCACCTCTCCCAGCTTCAGGAAGTCCTCATCAGTGACAGCAAGAGAAACCGGTTTCCAAAAGCAGATTACTGCAAGACACATTTACGATTTACAGAAAAATCCAGCCATTAAAAACAATTGTCTTTATCAGAAATTCCACAGGGGAAAAGATGTATCTCAGTTCTCATGAAGAGAAAAACTACAGAGCTATTCACAGTAGAAACAGTGCACCCCACTCTACCGTAAAATAATAACGAGCTTGTAGTGATTATGTTGCTGATTTTGCCCAGAAAAGGCTGCTACAAAAAGATTATCAATATTCCCACTCACTTCAGCCAGGCAAGTTTGGAACTTGCTACTGAAATAATGTTTGATGAGCAACAGAAGCAGTAATGAGCTTGCTTTTGCTGAGTGTTGTGCTCAAATCAGATTCCCCAAGAATCCTGAACTTTCCAGACTTTGGGCTGGCAGACTCCCAGTCTGCCTCGCTGCTAGAGCTCTTGGATCCGTTGCTGCCCTCACATTTTTCAGCCTAATTAAATTGGTGGTTTTTTAACTGAGCTGACAAGGGGCACTGACACCTTTGCCACCTGTCTCGTTGCCGTGAAGCTGCCATTTCCAAGAACTTCCAAGGTGGGGCTAACAAAATAAGGCAAATACAGGAGAACCTGGAAGTCTCAGAAACAACATGAAATCAGAGTTCGTTTGCTACAGCACAGAGCAGAAGTACATTTGGTTAAGTGAAGCATTTTTTTTCTGAGACTGCACTGGCCCAGAACAATTGGTCACAAATGGCTGCGGTGCTCATATTGGCTTGTACAGCAAAGTGGTCACGTATTTCTTCTTGTAACGGTGGGTAGCACTGAGCACCATCACTCCATCCTACAGGGGAGGGAAAACAAGTGAGCACGTGCCACGGCCAGGCACCCTGGCTGCCCACGGGCGGGACGCGCCCTGGCCTCTCACCTTGATGGAAAGCGCATACAGGTGGTTCAGCATGACGTGGTTGGGCTCGGGGAGCAGAGCGGGGTCGCACTGCAGGGAAGAGGGACAGCGTGACAGTAACAGGAGTCACAGTTCTCTCCTCACAGCTGATGGGTGCCAAACCCCCAGCACATCACTGCTGCTCCCGCTGAGCCCGTCACAAACGCAGTCACCGCTTCAGAGCAGCCCCAGCTCCCTCTGGGTAAAACCCTCACCAGCACCATGAATCAGACCATGACTACCCCTTATGTGCTTCTGGTGTCTTAAGAGTTGACAAGATTGAGGTTTAGGGAGGAAAACAGCAATCCAGTTTTCCATTTTGAAGAGTCAACTAGAAAAACAGATTTACTTCAGATGAATCCATCTGGACACACGTAACAGGAACTTACCAACACAGGAACTTATCCTAAGGTTTTTCCTGAGCTGTCCCCTGCCTGTAACCCAGGTTTTTCCCCACCTGTTGCCACCCCCAAGGGCATCACTTAGCAAAGCAAAGCAATGTACTCACAGAAATGCCTGTGTCCTTGTTCAGGATGACCTGCAACAGGTGTGGGGGGAGAATGGGTGGGGATTTAAAGCGCTCCTCTGCCTTACAAACGTAGGGCTCCTGGTGGTACGGTCCTGGGGGTGAACTGGACAGCTCTGCCAGAGAGATGGTAAATATTTAATCCTAAATACTTTGTAAGAACATCTGCTCTTTATAGGTACATGCAGCCTAAAGGAATCAATGGCACTTAAGAAAAACTGCAGCAGCTGGTGCAGTGCCAGAGGCTCAGCCGCTGCCCAAGAGGGGATCTAAGGTGCCCAAAGGCTGACGTGAAATGAGGTTTTGGGCAGCAGAGTTCTGAGGGCCCAACTGCGCTTCAGAACTTCTCTGTCCTCTCTGCCCAGCACCTCTCCAGCAATCACTCCACAGTGCAGGCTGCCCTGCAAGGGTCCCTCCAAGGGAGGCACAAAACCATGGGATGCTCCTGTGAAAGGCAGCTGCTCCTCCCGTGCAGAGGCCGGGCTGTGAAAGAGCCCTTCAGAGGAAAGGAAGCACTGCCACAGCATGGGGGGGAAGGCATCTGCTAGAACCTCCCCCTGGCCTGTCCCACAGGTAACACTTTCTCCAAAAAGGCTCTGTCCAGGGCAAAGCTGCACAGAGCAGAACCCATCCAAACACATCTCCTGCCTCAGGTTCGAAGGGCTTCTGAAGGAGGATGTCAGGCACTGCTTCAGTCATGGACTCCATCCCTACAGAGCTCAGTAACAAACAGGGCAAGGCTGACCTCAGACACGGCTCAAACGAAATCCCTCCTCTCTTCTGTTACACTAGAACACGAAACTTAAAGCAAAAATTGCATTTTTGTATTATTCTGAGATATAGATAATTTATACTGTGAGGATACGATACACTCCTGAGCCTGTGTTAGCACTGAGATGCACCTAATTGCTCCCTCTCAAAGTGCAACTTCTGACCCTCTCAGCCACCTCCTGAGCAGAGGAAGACTGAATGAGGAGCCATGTGGGCTGCCAAGGTTGGTTTGATGTGGTAAAGCAGAGACTGATCCACCAACGACTGCCCTAAACCCAGCCCCTGCACACAGCAGGGGCAAACACAGTTATTATGCACCTGTGACTTCCTCCTCATCAGATCTGTGTTGCTTTGTCAGAAGCTTCCTCCTCTGTGCATTCCACATCCTTCCTTTGGGCATTTGTGGTTCCTGCACACAGCCACAGGGACTGACACAAGGGGAGATGAATCTCTGCTGGAGCTTTAACTCCAGATAGAAAGGAAAATGAAATTTCTAACAGCTCTAAAAGGTGTGATGTAAAGTTAGCAGTAAGCTCATACCAGACATGTCTGAACATTTTTGGGAGTCCACCATCAAAGCATCGAACACTTCAAAGTCAGTTTTCTTCACCTGGATGATGTTGTTGACAGTACCCAGCTGGCTGGTTACTACTGGCTGGCAAGGGCAAGAGACAAAAATCAGAATTAAAAAAGCTTGTGGGACTCAGAGATTCTCAGAACTACACAATGAGCATTACCAAGAATGAGGTACATTGCTTTTGACAGAACCAGATATGAAAAGAGCTCAGTGAGTGTCAGGTTAAGAGGCAGTGCAGGATTGAGGACTGGGAGGGGAAATGCCAGGGGAACCTGCCAAGCCCACAGGGCTGCAGAGAAGGTGAGGGTGAGGGCTGGGCTGGAGTCCCCTGTGGCACCAGCTCTGGATAATGAGCTCTTAAACATGTGGGGAACTGCTGGGCAGGCTGGGGTTAAAGCTCATTTTACAGCAGAGGAGGAAGAACAGCCCTGGTAGATTTTGGCACAATTACTGGACTAGAGCAGCAATAGCAACATCCTGGCACAGAGAGCTGGGACAGCACAGCGAGCTCTGGGCTGCCAGCAATGCTCCAGAGCTCTAAGAGGCAGTTTGGCACTAGACAGGACAAGCCTGGCATCACTCACAAACCAGCGGCCAAGAGATGTGTCCCTCAGTGCAGCCCCTGCTCTCTGAGCTCAGCCTGATGCTGCCACCCAGGCCAGCGGGGATCAGAAACCTCTCTCTCACCAGCCTGCGCAGCCACTTTCTCCTCTTCAGACACCTCAGTCAATAAACAGGGACTCAAAGCAAACCTTACCTCTGCAGGATCATGTGTCCACTGCCCATCCACCAAGAACTTGTACTGGTGCTCTCCTTCTGGCAGGTCCAGGATTGCCACGAAGTACTTGTNGCCCCTGCTCTCTGAGCTCAGCCTGATGCTGCCACCCAGGCCAGCGGGGATCAGAAACCTCTCTCTCACCAGCCTGCGCAGCCACTTTCTCCTCTTCAGACACCTCAGTCAATAAACAGGGACTCAAAGCAAACCTTACCTCTGCAGGATCGTGTGTCCACTGCCCATCCACCAAGAACTTGTACTGGTGCTCTCCTTCTGGCAGGTCCAGGATTGCCACGAAGTTATTGTGACTGGAATTCAAGACAAACAATCAGCCCTGCAGTATTCTGAGAAGTACCTCGTTCTCTGAACTGTGACACACGCTGTGACACAGAGCACAAGCCTCCTCAACGTGCGACACCTTAAAAAGGCACATTCAGAGAATCTCTGATGCAATCTAAAGGTAAAGAATCAAATTATGATTCATGCTCATGATAATTCCCTCCGTGACAGTGAGTCTCCCCGCATTCCTGACATCCCATAAGTGGCACTGAGCTTTTGTGAAGTCACCCTCACATCTTCGTGTTACTTGTTAGCACACGAGACCTCATTTATCTGCCGATGGAACAAGATCAGCTTTCTCCTATTTCCCTGCATTTCAGTATTTGCCATCATAAATTGCATTTCCCAAATGCCCACGAAATAAATGAACAATGAGCAGATAAAAGCAGCAACTCGATACTTCTGGGTTACTTTGGGTCTGAAGAGCTGCTGCTTGGCAATTTCCATACTCCTGGGCTGTGAACTCCCTGATTCTTCAAAAGGCTTTACCAGCATCTCACAAAAGCTGAGAAGCAGCTGATGCTGCTCCAACAGGGCACAGCCTCTGGACCCTCTGAGCTGGGCAAAAGCCACTGACACGGCAAGGACACCGTGCTTAGAACCAGCTCCCCTTCCACACCCCAGCCCTACTCCAGGCACAGCAGGGACGGCTCTGGGTTATCGGTGTGTTGTGCCCAGTGAACTGACACACAGCTCAGCTTCCATCCTGTGCCATCCAAAAATGGAAAGGTCAGCCTGGCACCAAGGGCTTGAGGAGAGAAGCAGGACTGTGGTAAATCAAGCACAATCCCATCTCTCAGCTGACCACCTTCCTCATGGCACTGAGCTCTCCCGGCCCAGGGGGAACATCACCGCAGCAGCACTTCGTTACCTCCTTGTCAGAGGAATTTTACTCCAGTTGTTGAAGGACCCTGATAAATAAACTTCTTTCCCTCCTCCTGTCCAGCGAAAGACTGTTGGCCGAGCTTGAGTCGGGGTTTTGTCATTCACTTCCAGATCTTGCTGCCAGGCTAGAAACTCTTCTTTCTCCAAAGGAGCCTACAGGCACAATGTCTCAATCAGAAAAGGTTCTTTCCTGGCAGACTTAGACAACCTGTGTCACACTGAAGACGTTTTTGCCCTCGGGCACGATTCTCTAAGTCTCTTACAAGTAGTTTCTGCCAGATGCAGGATCTAAGCTGCATTTCTAGATGCTGTTCACAAGTTCATTTGCACAAACTCTGCACAGGTGTTAAAGCCACCAAATCTGCAGGAAAAGTGGAAGGCAAAGTAATCCCCCTCCCTCCAGCTCCACTGACACCTGCTCAAACACCAACTCACTCTCCTTGGCATGGGAAGGAAGGGGGAAGGTCAGCTCTGTGTGAGCTCAATGACAGTCCCTGCAGGTTGCAAACAGCCCCACAGCACTCCAAGCAAGCAAAGCTGGGAGAACAAACCAGCAGTACCTTCATTTCCTCTGAATGGAACAAGTCTGCGTCCTCAGGACTGTCCATTAAGATTTTTGGTCTGTCTCCCTCTTTGGTACTGATGGCTCCTCCTGAGCTGTCCCCTCGGGAGGCCTTGTGCCCATGGCGCTCCAGCCCCGCTCGCTCGCTGCTCGTGTTCCCCATTTTTACGGATCTAAAAGAGCAGGGACAGCCAGTTTAGCACATGTACTCCCAAAGCTGGAACACCAGCAGGCAGGAAGGAAAACTCATCAGTAGCCCTGGGCTGTGTTTTTGAGTTGAAGAACCTCAGAAACTTGATTAACCCATTGTAGTGATACCATACCCTGAACAAAGACACTAAAAATTGACATTTTTTAGCTACTCCTGATAATGTGCTACAGTTCAATGCATGAGCAGCTCTACCAGACTCAGCCACTCAAGAAGGTGACCAAGCAGGTCCCTGCCACACAGCACAGAGCTGTTGTGTTTCCCAAGCTCAGGGCTTGTTCTTTGCCTGCTGCCTCCCCGTGCACACTGCGCTGCAGCTGGAACACCAGGGGAACCTCCTGCTCCAAATCAGCCCACCTGAAACGTGACTGCACTAGAATAACGCTCTCACCCTGCTGAGGATGCTGAGAGCAGCTGGAGGGGACTCTAAACACAGAACCACAGAATGTCCTGAGCTGGACCGACCCCCAGGGGTCATCAGTCCAGATCCTGGCCCTGCGCAGACACCCCAGCACTCCCGCTCAGTGCCCGAGCGCGGAGCCCAGATGCTCCTGGAGCCCTGGCAGCCTCGGGGCTGTGACCATTCCCTGGGGAGGGCTCAGCCCCGCTGCCGCTCCACGGACGCTCCCTCTGTCCCCTCTCTCCTCGGGGAGAGGCAGCGCCCGCCGCGCCGGAGCCCCAGCCCGTGTNCCGCGCTCCCGCCGCCGCCTCAGCGCTTCCGCTTCCGCCGCGCCGGGCCCGCGCCCGCCGGGGGGAACCGAGCCCGGCGCGGCCGTTCCGGAGCTGCCCCGGGCTCCGTGCCGGGCTCAGTCCTGGGCTCCCCCCGCGCCTCTGCCACACCGAACTGGTGCCAGGGCACGGCTCCGAGCCCGCCCCGGGAGCCGGTGTTGGATCCAGGGGGAACGGCGAGGCCCCGCGCCATGGAGCGGGAGCGGCGGACGGGCGCTGGAACCCTCAGCTCTGGCGTCTGAGGGAGCACAGACGGGAGTCTCAGTCCCTAACTGATAAATGTTTCCGCAATGAAATTACACTGATACATTCAAAGCATTCCCACTCACACTGTCTGGTTTTATCCTTGGCTCTCCCCCAGCTGTTGCTGTTTCTTTCTTTCACTTTCCTCACAGCCACAGAGCTGAGGCCTCCAGGTTTGTCACGGTTCTCTTTACAGGGAAATTGCTTTTCTTTCATTACAAATAGAAGCAGCCTGCACACCGACAGAAGGATTCCTACCAGAGGGAAGTGTATCCACAGGCTGTACCATTGTGGGAAGAATTCTGCCGGGATGGACAGCCTGGCTGTGCCCGGTGCAGCGCTTGCTCCCGCTGTGTTTTGGGGAACAGCTGCTCCCTTTTTGCCTTTAGGGGTCAAACACCCTGCTCGGGACAGGCTGGCAGGGCTGCCACGGGAATGTGTGCAGGCAGCTCCTCCCCTGCCCTGCAGAACAGCCACTGCCAGAAAATGCAGCTGCTCTTATTTTGGCGTTTCACACAGCTTAATGCTCCTAAATTCCTTGTCTCCAACCCCAGTTGTTTTGTTCTCCCCAGTTTTCCTGGCCAGCACTGTTTGTAGGACAGGGTGCCATGTCTTGCCCATCACTTGCCCATCAGGACCGTTGTGATGATCTGCACAACAGCCACACGGACCCACTACAGGCCATGGTACCTTCACCTGGGGTCTGGCCTTTGCAATGATTTTGTTCTTCTAAGAATGACAGAGTGGTAACAAACTGCAGGGTAAGGACTGCTAAGAGATCACGAGGCTGTGGTCACCAGTCTGTGGTAGGTACAAGCATTCATTTTAAAGTCTGGTGTTAAAATGTGATGGTTCCTCCTTCCCTGGTGATGAACCATTCATGGTGTGCTCCATGCGCAAAACCTTGGGAGCTGATGGCCTGTGGACAGGACAGAGGCCATGGACAAGGCATCTCAGCCTCACTGTTGCTGCCTTCTCTCCCTGTTTTCCCTGTGCCTGCTCCCTTTCCAAGCCTGATTCTTGTCTCCCCTTGCTGTGACAGGGGGGTGTCGCACACCCTGGAGCAATCAGCCTGTAACTCACTCTGTGAGGTGCTGGTCCCTGAGAATATTGAGGGCTGGATGACTTTACACCACGAACAACTAAATCATTCCCCCACCTCTTCACACACGTCTGTGTGCACGGTCCCTGCATTCACTGCAGTGTTGTTTTCTCCCCTCAGCCTGAGTGGGAGCCCGATTCCCTCACAGCTGTTAATGCAGGAGATATGGGAAGCGAGAGATTAGCTCAAGACAAGCCACAGGGGCCTGGCAGAGCTCAGCCGCCCACTGATTCCCTGGAACCCTCGAGTTTTGCTCCTCCCTTTAGCAGCATCTGTGACTTTTTGCCTCCTTCTATGCTCTGCAGCTGAAGGGCATAAAAACTCCCCCTCTTCCACCCCATCTGAACCAGCCTCCACATTCCAAAGGAAGACTACAAAATACCTTTTCTACCTCTGCCTCTATTGGGATAAAAGGATTAGGGAAAAACACAACTGGATAATTCTGAATAAGAAGTTCCCTTAAAAAAATAAAAAATACACAGTCCGCTTTCAGGCTGTTCACAGCCCATAAAACAAGATAAAAGTAATTGATGAAATGCTTTATCTGGTGTCATGACTGTGCCACGCCACCTCCTAGGACAATGTGAGGTTTGAAAAGCAGAGGCTTGTAAAACACCTGCAGGATATGAAGAGCCATGTGGTCTCTGTTAGTTGCCATGTCAGTAGCCACAAGCAAAGCTCAGCTCCTTTTTCCCTCCCTGACACCTGCCTTCTTTAGTAAACATGAGCTAGACCTGGCCTGACCATTAAGTCTTCTTAGTCAGAAGTCAATTTTAAGGCACTTTGGTTCTTGGCTCTTAAAATGACGAGACTCAGCAGAGCTGGTCAAAGTTCTGAGAATCATTACAGAGCACTTCTGGTGCTGAGGGGTCAAGTGAAGTGACATCTTTGCTACTGAGTCACTCTACCCCCTTGGAGATATCACTTACCGTCCCTCCGCATCAGCTGACTCATTTTAAAGGAGAGTAAGGACCACACAGGGTAGGTCTGAGGTCAGGAGAGACCTGTATTAGGGGAATGCATGTCTTGGGTTAGATGGGGTGCAGAGTGACCTTACAAGCTTTTCAGGCACAGAAGTCAGGGATGACACTCACCAAACACTGTGCTCTAGGCCAGAATATCTCATTGTCACTATTGGATTCTCTCTTATTTGGTTAAAATCAAAAGGCAATTAACCCCCCATTGAAAACTGGTTGAAATGTGAACATGAGGCTGCCACGGCTCACCATGAGCACAAGGCCTGCTTTGGTGTGTGTACTTTACTTTCAGCGGAGTTTCCCCTTCTCTTACCTCAGAGTAGGTATCAAAAAGGAAATGCAGTGGCCTTAAGCCTCAGGCTGTGCAGTTCAAGGTCCTGAAGAATCCATTGGTATGAGGCAAAGTTCTTTTCCCTGACATGATGCAAGCTTGTTTAGCCAAAGAGAAGTCATTGCAAGTGAAGTGGAAGCTGACTCAGCCCTACAGGGGGAGATGACAAACCCGGAGGAGCCATCCTCAGACGTGAGCTGGGAGATCAGATTCAGACATGCCATAAATCACGTTATAAAGGACACATGAGCAAGTGCTTGTTACAGCTTGTGTGCTGTGGAGAGTGAGCTGGATGGGAGCAGAATAGAACTTACCCAGGAATTCAAGACAGGATAAATTTAACTGCAGAAACCTTCTGGTTAAATTTCTTACTACAGTCTTCCATTCTGCCTCGGGGTCCCACATTTGTTCCTCCATCTTCACACTGGCTGATTGATCCGTTTCCAGGCCCCCTCCTCCTTTTAGGTCACTTCTGAATTTAGCCCACTTTGCCAGGCTGCCAGGGAGTGCTGCAGAGGAAGTCGGGCAGCCTCCTCAGAGCTCACTCACATTTCAGGGACACTTGTCCTCGCCGTGCGTGCAGAACATGCCGTTGTGCTTGGGAAACGGAAAGTTGGGAGCGCGCATGAGAAATCCCTCACACAGCCCTGCATCCCTTCTCTGCTCCAGCACTGCACACCTCCCGACCTGCTCATTGAAAGTGAGGTTGGAGGTGGGAGGATTGTAGGAGGAAACCAACATTTAGAGAGCTTTTGGGCCTGCAGGTGCTGCCTGTGGAGACTGAGGGCTCAGGCAGCAGCCCTGCACAGCCCCGAGGGCTCCAGCCTTGCCTGGAGATATCTCCTACAAAGCCAGGGTAGGTTCCACATCTCTTCAAGGTCTGGTGATGTGGACTCTTCCCTCCAGGAAACAACAGCCTCCACAAAGGCTCCTGAAGAGCTGTCGGGTAACCAGGATGTTTCTAACCAGCTTGGCCCCCATCAATCCAGTGATTTTCCTTGTATTTAAGTCTTACTTGCCTTTGTGAATTCAGTCCTTCAGACCCTCTTGTGTGTGTACAGACAATCGCACAAAGTAAAAACAACGGGGGAGATGACTCCATCTTCCCCCTTCTGAGGCAAATCAGTAATAAAATCCGTGTTAAATAACTGGCAGACCAAGTTAGGGCCCAGGGGAGGAAATGAGCCTAGAGAGAGATGTTTGCTCACTGTTTCAGAGGCACCTGAACAGATGCGGGGTGTGATGGACACTGTGGCAGCAACCAGATACCACCTGTTCCCAGGCTGAGAGGCAGAGCACACTGTGAGCACATATCCAAAGATGGGGTACAAAAGCAACTTCTGGAGCCTCACCACTCATGGATCCTGGTTGCAACCACATAAACTGAAGAGACAGTGCTGATCTTCAGGTGAAAGCTGTAAACCCCTGGGTGTGCCTGCAGGGAGGCACCCCAAGAATTTAATTTCATATTGTTCCCCAGATTTTTTTTTTCTTTTTTTGCTGTGCAATCTGATGAAACTTACACCACATGTTGAGTGTCTGGCTGACCCCCTTCACACAGCCCCAAAGAACCCCCACTTATATTTAGAAGCCTCTCCTAGGGTTACATATCAAGATACGTGCACCGGGCTGTTTTGCAGAATGCAGCTGCCTTGTAAGAAGCCAAAGGTGCCAACATGATCCAGGAGCTGAGGCCAGCAATTTCAAGTTTCCATCTGTCTCTGCCTGTAATATGTGCAGGAAAGAAAAGAGAGCTGGACTTGAGGCATTAGTTGGTGCCTTCACCATGCAGGGACACTGCACCAAAAAATGGAAGCTTGAAGCAGCTTTGCAGAAGGAAGACTCTGTTCATGCACCCAGGACACGGATGTTGAGTTGAAATAAATTTTACTACTTCCTATCTCCCTCTGTTTCATCAAATAACATCATCCAGCACATATACATAACAGGGTTTTTTTCCTACCAAAAAAGGTAAGTCCAATGCAGAATAAAGGACCAAATCCAAATCTAGATGCATGACAACGAAGAACTGGTAATTTCCAGAGCCTGTCAGAGATAATGAAATTTGTATACGTGCCCCTCAAAATACGGAGCAGGCACGAATTCCTCAGTCAGACACTTTCATTCTGCCTTCCACACCCACTGCTGTCACCAGGGCCTTGCTGATCTGGGCACTGAAATGTCATTTAGGCTCCCTGTGCTTGGTGCCTGTTTGGATGTGTCTGTCACACCTACAGCAGAACGATGTGGTTGTACAAGGACCATTCCCCTTTCCAGCACAAGCTGCACTTCCCAAACATGGTTGAAAATTTATGTAAACATAAATAAATGAAGAGAACCAATGCCAGTACATTAGTAAAGCAAAAAATAAGATTACCTATGACACAGAAGCACTAAGGACATTAGAAGAATTGCTGCATTCTCCCCTCTCTGTCACATTAAGTGGTTTAATATAAAGCCTTTATTTTTATACCAATCAATAGCACTGTAAGGTACCAACATTTATCTTCAGAAGCACTGAAGGTACAATGGCTCAATTCTCAATTATATTAAGAGCAAGACTTCAAAGATATTTATGAGGATCAAGATGCAAGTTAGATTTCCAGTATGGTTTTCAAAAGCCTCTGAACAAGTCGGGTGTCTAACTCCTATTGATCTCAGCCCTTGCTGGGCAGTGTAAAAAAATACCTCAAGTTGCCTATCCCTATCCTCTGGTGGCCACATGGAATCCTCCTTTTGCTGTGGTTCACTTTATTCTGAAACTGTCCAAGGGGTTAGAAAAAGGGATATTACTCTTTCAAGTAGAAGAGGCAACAAAACTTAGGAAAGACACTTCCCACATACCAGAATGAATTAAAAGTAATTTTATTCCACTTGTCAATGACATTTCTATCATATCTGATAATAAGGCAAGCTACTAAAAGTCCCACAAGACATATCAGACCATTAAAATTGTATCCAAAAACTAAAGAGGAGTTCACAGAACAGCCAATTCTTGGGATCATCAAAATCAGTGGCACGATTCCCGCATGGACAAATCCGATCAGTGTAAATGTTGAATAAATCAACTGGCTTCACCAGTGTTTGGAAGTTTAATACTGCAGTAATTAAGGAGAGGTGATGCTTCACTGACTTCAATGAAAAACAGAATTTGGCAGGAAGGAAAGCGAAAAAGCACATTGAAAATAAAATATCAAGGCACAGAAAATACATGCTACTTCCAGGCATATGCTTTAACAGGTAAAGGTTTCTGGGAGGATTTTTTTTTTTTTTAATGTGTAGTTGAACTCCTAACAGTTGATTCTTCTCTCACCTGCACCTGCAGAATTCCCTGGATTTCGGGGCAGTCGCTCCAGGTTGATGTGAGTGCAGGGAGAGGGGGTGGAAGTTGGCACAGCTCTCTTGAAGGTGTGGTGATGCCGCAAACAGAGCAACAGCTGCTGAGGATGCAGCCACGTCTTAACGCTCACCAGAACTTACTCCTTTTAGCCTGGAATATTTGTGTGACAAAACAACTGTGTTCTGTGAAACAGTTTCCAGCTAATAAAGCAGCTGTCCCATGCTAAATTTTCATAAGGTATCAAGAACCTGCAGTAATTTAGAGGCCGTCAATTCTGGAAGCTGAGGCTGCTCACTGAGTAGTGTCTAAGGATCAGGAAATGTGTCTGTAATGAGGCCAAGGTGCAAAAGTCTGTCCATCTCTAACTGCAGTGATACACAGACCAGTCAGAGAGATGAGAGGATGAACTAAACAAAAACCACATGAACAAAGCAGAACACAAGGAAACTATGTGCTTTGCTTGAAGCACAACAACAAAGGGATGAAGGACATCTGTTTAAAAAGAAGATCTTTTGTCAGATAAAAAAAAAGAGGAACTTTTTACATACGTGAAGTTTAAAGAGGAAAATATGATCAGTGCAAATTTAATGCAGGACTGGAGCTAAGTCAAGGGAGTGGAACAATGAAAGACAACGAAACAAAAATAAATCATTAAGAAAAACATGGATGCTGTGGAAGAAGAGTCTCTCTTAATAATCAAGTGATTGAAATCGGTCCCAGGTGGTTGAAAATCCAAGGTAAAGTTCTAAAAGCTGAGGATGACCAAAGAAAGCAGCTGCTGAGTCAGAGTGCGCCCACGACATCATAAAATCACAGAGCAGGATAAAATCACAAACCCATGGTTACAGCTGTGTCAGGTTGAGACTATTTTAAAGTAATAAAAAAATCCTCAATGGCCTGATCCAAAATCTACCAAAAGTAACAGGAGTTCTCCTACGAGCTTCAGCGGGCTGTGCATCAGATCTTACACTGTGCACTCCGAACAGTCTGGGTACGTTGGCTTTGTCTGGCTGGGGTCAGCCAGGGAACGTCATGGCTCCCGCATACATTCCGTGGAAACGAGAAACAAAAGGGATTTTTTTTTTTAGGGCAAGATCTCATTATACGTTAGGGTGAAAGAGAAAATGCTGCTTTATACTGACATGTCTTATAAATAAATAATTTTGAAAACCTGGTCACGCCATGCTGATTAACTAACCGGGCTATCAGTTCATTCACCAGCAACATGCCTCTGCAGCCTTGTAGGGTCAGAGCTAACAGTCTGGAATGGTTTCCATCTCTTCTTTTTCCCCCTCCAGAGGTTTACATGTTGATATCCTCCAAGTGTGGTCCTGGTCTTCAGATTGCATGCTGCAAGGACACAGAAATACGTGTGTTTAAAGGGGGAGAAGACAGAGAGTTTGCCCCGTGAGTTTAAATTATTAATTCTACAGATCTAATGGATACATTATGCCACATTAGTGGCACTTGTTCTCTTAACAAACATCCCTCTAGATTAGCAGCTCAATAGAGTTTTGAATCAAAGAGCTGAGTTTCTAATGGCATCGGTCATCTGTCAATCCGAACTGAATTTTTAAACTGGGTTACCTGAATCAATACAAGTTAGGGCCTTCCATTGCCAGGAAATGGGCTCTTCTTTGACAAAGATTCATGAGGTCAACAGCATCTCTGCCTCCTTGGAGTGGTACACAAAGCAGTCAGACAAGAACAACACTCCAGCAGTAGAGAACTTGGTAAACTCAGCAGTAATACACAACACGCTCTAAAAGGACTGGGAAACCTGTCCTGTGCACCTGCGTTAGGAGAGGAAGGGTCTGAGAAGTTCCCTCAAATTCTTGTGTAGGGGAAAGGTCCCAGGCAATACCTGATCTACCCCTGGATGTCCTGACCTACCCCTGGATTCGGGGTTCTGCTGGAGTCTGAGGTATCTCCTCCATCAGCAGCTACGTTCTAGCAGCTCCTCAAGGAGGACCGGAGGCACTACACAGTAAATGCATCCTGCAGACCGCATTAATGCCTCTGCTGATTGTCTCTTGGCTCCACTGGGCAGAATCCATTGTGGGAACACCTCTCTGTGCACAGATGAAACAGCTGGACCAGGATTTTTCGTGTGGTTTGCTAAGGAAGTGAGGCTGATGTAACCACACTGTCTGGGCACCTGCACGTGTGTGCCGCTGCTCAGCCTCCCAGCTGAGGGAACTCTTTGAGAGACAGCTAGAGGACTTTAGGCTCCTATGTTTTCACAAATCCAGTAAAACGAGGTAAGGATCAAGGAAATAATCTGTATGTGTCCTTACTAACAGAAAAGCAGCAGTATGAGCTCCCTGGCTGGGGGACACCAAGGATTAATGTGGGTAAAAGAACAGAAATACCCTGATTTCAGGTTTGGAGCTCCAACCCTTACTGTCAGGCCAATCCCTGCAGCACAAGACCCTGACCGGTTTATTTCTGTGGTAAGATGCAGAGGACAGGATGGGCAGTGTAAAGATCTGGAGGCTGGCTGAGTAATCCCTATCCTCGTGCTGGTCTTCAGCTTATTCTGTCTCTGAAAGACAGGCAGTCCCTCAGTGAAATGTCTGCAAAGGCTTCTGAGAACCTCTGGAACAGGACAGCAGAGATATTAAAAATAATCTTGCATGCCTTTCCCTGCTGAAGAATTATTTCTAAGTCAGTGAGGAAACTGTGCATGTACATCTGTCCCTGGTGAGGTCTAAACTCTTCTTTTCCTTCTACCCGGAATTACCAATGCTGCGTTACTGCACATGTGCTTGATTTAAGACCCTTCTGGTTCTGAGCAGTGCGAGCTGGTGCTTTCCACACAGCCTGGCTGGCTGTGTGTTCCTTCGAAGCCATGCTGACAGGTGGCATTTCTGTGGCTTCCCTGGGGTGACGTTCTAAATCAAGTCAGATTAGAGAAGGGGTCAGAAGTTCAGGCTCCTCTACGAAAGCATTGAAGTATCGTAATGGTTTGCATAAAATTCCGAAGTGACAGCATTTTGGCTGCCCTTCCTCAGACCAAAACTGTTGCTGTCTCAGTCTGCTGAAGTTTTTACTTCTCTCTAACACCTCTCACTCATCCTCTACGTTTCTACGTGGCTCATTCTTACTTGTCCAGACTGCGGAGATCCATGAGAGAGGAGCACAGATGACATGGGCTGTACATGAAATGCCTTGTGGCTCAGCTGGGTGACAAAACTCATGTGAGCTCTAGTTCAGCCCTGAACAGCATTGCAAAGTGTCACTCAAACACTAGAGGTGGTCTAAAAGTAAGTGCTGTTTGGAGCTGAGTATTGTTCTGGACTACTCACATGGCAGCGTGAAGTAGAATATGACATGTTTAGATCCAGTTAAGAAAAGGGTTTTGGGATATCCAGGATCTCCTTCACTTAAGTAAGGAGGATCCAGCCCAAGCTTATGTTTCCCTAAACCCTGCCAGCAGAACTCAAATGTAATCCGAGGGTGTCTCGTGTCAGCAAAACCCAAAACAAAACAGAATTTGGAATCTGCTTCAAAAATGTTGAGGCTCCTCTGAAAGCACAGATTGTAAACGACTTGAGAGCCCTCAGTGACTGACAAAATTGCCACCTTTTGCTGAACAAAAAGCTCAGAGGCGGGAAGGCTGGCTCCAAGTCTGTGCCAGTCTGTGGAAAGGTTGCTGAAAGGCTCCATGAAGGAGCATGGGAACAGTGGCACTGGGTAGGAGCAGACAGGGTATGGCACACACGGCCTGTGGCACTCAGCCCTGTGCTGCTCCAGGTCACGGTGATGCCTCCTCAGGGAAGGCAGATTTGTCCCATTTCTCAGTGCAGTCCTTGATGGACAACATGCCTGAGGCACATATGCAGGGCCAGGCTGTGGTGACACAAATAGCAGCTAAAGTTACATCTGAGCCAGCCCTGGAAATGTAACTCAGCGCTCAGGACTGGCAAGGCAGGGCCGCAGGGGAAGCTGACAGGAGAGGGGAAAAGCAAATGGGGAAGAGCGAGAATAAATTGGCGCAGCGTGGAATGAGGCACAGCCCTGATTTTGCACACAGCACAGCTCTGCACTCAGAGCCCTCAGCACGATGAGGAACGCACCGCTTTACACTGATCATGACACACAAGTTTTATTGCTGGGCTGTCAACTCCAGTGATGCAAGTGATGGCTTCCCCTTGCCTACATTTAGGGGCATGACTGCAGCATGGAGATGGTTCCCAAGTGTTGGGTGGGCCCTGCTCCAGGATATATATATATATATATTTATATATATGTGTGTGTGTGTATCACTGTATATCTTAATATATGTTTGCTAAAGATAACATGCCAATGTTCAAGACAAGTGAGGCTCTCCAAGGCATCAGGAGAAGCCCCAGGCTGACTTAGCTCCGAGTGAATCTTCCAAATGAGAAGTCAAGGCTGTTTTTTCCCTGCAGACGTAGGTGTTGGCTGCTGTTATTCCTGTCCTACTGTTGCTCTGTGACGGAACAAACCAGGGAAGGCACACGAGGACACTTGGAAGTAGGGGTTTGCTGAAAATTGAAAGGGTCTTTCTCTTCCCAGGTCTGCCACCATTATTAGGGGTACATTTGGGAGTATCATTGATGGTATAAAACCATTGTTTCCTGAAAGCAGGAATTTCCTGCTCTTCCTCTCTCTGCAGCTTCTACCATTTCTACCCTGAATTCACCTGACTCGATAGTTTTCTGCTGGCTGAGGCATGTGGAGTTGTTTTGAAGGAGGCTTCTGAGGCAGCTGAGCCTGACTCAAGTTCCTGTACCAAGAAGAAAAGTTGTGTAACACTTGATAGAGATTCCTCCTTGCCAAGCTGAGTTGAGGGTCTCACTTTTGTTGCTTTCCAGAGGCTGGATGCTGTGGAAGAGAACTCAAGTTCTCAGTACACTTTGATACTGGCAGCAGTATCTCTCAGTGGTAATTTGCAGTGAGACTTGTTATCCTTTGGAGACCAAAAGAAGCCAAAAGGAATGTCCGCAGAAAGAACTGGGTCCTGTGATATCTGATTAATTTCAAGTGGATAAAATACACAGGAATCAATCTTGGAAGGGTCAAGCTTTTCAGACAAATTGCTGAAGTCTAACTTTCAGGAAAAAGGCATGTGTAGGTCATGGAAACATTAAATCTGCACTTAACGGTAATCATATATAACTGCCATATTATTGTATTGAGACTATTCTGTGCTACCTTACTGATACTGAAACTTGTATTAAAGTTAGCATAGAATTAATTTACAATCACTTCACTTCAGCAGAGGCAAAGTGGCTGTTAGGAAATAATCATGAGCAAGGCACAAATGGGTGTGAGATAACTGAATGGAGTGTGCAAAGCCATTCACACCAGTGGCACATCAGACTAAGAAAATTCAGTGCAAAGTAAAAACGTCTAAAAGTAAGGCAACAGAGGGGACTCAGACTAAGATAATTCAGTATAAAGTAAAAATGTCCAAGAGTAAGGCAACAGAGGGGACTCAGACTAAGATAATTCAGTATCAAGTAAAAACATCCAAAAGTAAGGCAACCGAGGGGACTCAGGTAAGCATGGAGAGTGGAAAGACCAGTTGGGTGCCTCTGTTCACTCATTCTCACATCAAAAGATTGTTGTTGCCATCAAATCCTTTCTTAGAAGCAAAGGCTTTTTGGAGGGTGACAAGTGAGAGGGAGAAGGGGAACAGTAAAGAGGCTGGAAAGGCAGAGAGCAGAGGGAATCCAGTAAACCCTGAGTCCTCACAAAACTCGTGGTACCATTTGGCCAAGAAGGCTCTGTGGAAACTATATACAGAAATTAATACCCCAGGAGTGTGCTGAGGGTTCCCAGGCACCTGGCTGCTTCCACCCTACAGAGAGTTTTCTCTTAAAAAAAGAGAAATTTTCTCTTAAAAAAAATACCCAGAACCAAAACCAATTTAAAAAATCCTCAAATGAAAAATAAAGGTGTATTATACTGGTTTACTGCTGCCTGGTCACTGTGAATGCTCTGGGCCAGTGCTGTCTGCCTTACCTCACATTGCCCTTCCCTCCCCTACTCTGAAAAAAAAATTACTGAGCTGCTCTCCTTGCCTGAGAAATGATGAGTAAGGTGGTGGAGGCGAACAGAGGAATTTACTGCTGCTGTCAGTTACAAAACTTGGCACCCCCAGCCTGAAGGGACTTGGGTTTAAATCTGTGAGGGCTGAACGAGCTGAACACAAGGTGAAGCAGAGAGAGACTCATGCTTGCAAAATGCATAGAAAATTAATGAATACACAGGAAGCTTCCGAGTCTGTGGCACCATCTAATAATATCCCACAGAACTCGACCCCATGTCCAGTAACTCCCCTGCAGCTCAGCATACAATTTTGTATGAAAATGCTGTACACGTTTAACCAGCTACTCCATTCCACTCCCTGGAGATGTCTTCATTTCAGTGGTAAATGAGGTGTTCTCTGTTTATAGTTTATGCAGAAGTTTGTACAGTACACGGAAAGGCCCTCCAACCAAACCAGCCAATAATAAATTCAGTTAAATTGGTTATTTTAATGGGAAGCACACAGTACTGTGGAGAAAAGAACACGTTGTTGCAAAACCTTAAGAAAGATTATCAATACCCTCAATTACTTTTGTCCTCTTTTGCAGTAACCCATCGGGTAACCCCTGTGTTAGAGATTCATTTGTTGAGCTTCACTTCTGTTATTGCAGGTGTAGGAAGGCAGGACAATAACCCAGCATGGAGAGTGAAGGGCCTTGCCCCACATAAACCCGAGTCAGAATGACATTTGTGGTCACTTTTGATATAGTTCTGGTCACCTGTTCTACTGTCAAACAGTGGAGGAGTAACTGACTGTTGTGTTATCCTTGCAGAGTTAAAAGATCGGTTGGCCAGATTGTGACACTGAAAATTAGCACCTGGAGACTCTGTCACCTGAAATTTAAAGATCTCAGGTCACTTGGTCTGAAAGATAGTGAAGCTGAGGAGGAGAAAAAGCAAAAAGCAACTGGCCAAACTACAAAAAACACATTGGAGCTGCAAGAGTTTCTAGAAAACCCCCTGCTGCTAAGGCAGAGTCGCTTGTGTTTAACCACAGACAACCGAATTTTCTAACCCATAAAATACAACGGAATACTTTTGGAAAGCATACATGCACCCCTAAATAGATAAAAAGAGGTAGTTGTGGCCATCCTTTGTGCCTTGTTCTGGAGTCCCTGCCCAGGGCTGTGAGAGCGCTTGCTCACCGTTGTGAAGTGAACCACGAAGTAGATGCCGGTGATGACGATGCCGATGATGATGGAGGCCACGGCCACCCAGAGCGCGTTGCGACCCAGCCGCTTGGAGCCTTCGATGTCCCCTTGGTTGTAACTGTTCAGAGCCTGCAGAGGGGAAACAGGAATTCACAGCTCTTCCTTCCAAACACAAACCTGTTGGCAAAGCAGCATGACAGCTCGGAACGAACAGAAAAAATCAATATCCGCTGCCAAGGTAGGAAGGGAGTCCAGGTTTCTGTTCCACCCACTCTCAGCACCTTTCATTGAAGCTACAGCTCTTTTCTGTTTCAGTAGTGAGGCTTTGTTCATGTGATACACACCAGCATAAAAGCTGTCAAACCAACATCCACCCACTTGCATAAACCAGTGGCTTTTATCTCTGGAAAGAATTTTGTAGTAGATGTGAATTGTTAGTTGGCCACTTCACTAGCAGTGAGATAAATTCTTATGCTTTATAGGACTACAAGCATAAAAAAGAGCAAATAGGCTGCTTTTTTAGAGAAGGTCTCAGCAAAACTTTAAAAAGCTTACTAATTCCCTATTTTTCCAATATTCTACTTTTCCAAACCAAGTTTGAAGAATTAATAGGTAGTTTGCTAGTGGTGGGAAAAATACGAACCAAAGAAATATAGGTCATCTGAACAGAACATCTGAGTGCCATCCTCATGGGCTAGAAATTGTGTTCCTTTGCATCTCTGGAAGACACTGATAATTATTATCATATCCATCCTGGGATGTGCATCAGATATACCCGTATTATCTCGAGAGACTGGAGTTTCTCTCTACCCACCCATGATTTAGCAGATGCTTTGCATTCATTACATGCTCAGATTGCAACGTGTGATAGGACCACTCTGACCTTCTAGGCTTTTGTGAGACAGACTATAGGATTTTCTGAATTAATTTTTGGTTTAACCAAACCATTTTTAAAGGAAAAGATTCAGTGAATGATGCTGAAGCGCTGTAGTATATGAAGCTAAACACAGTTTGTAGCAATTTTTTTCCCAAGAATGAGATGCTATCAAAGCATTAAAAAGAACATTATTCCTAAGAATTATTTTGTAAAGTCATGAGTTTGAGTTCATAAACCATAACACTGAGTCCAGATTTCTTGATCAGATTGCACATTGAACTCAGCATGCTTCCTCAGGGAATCAGATTAGTCATAACATGGTTTTTAGTATCATGTATATATTTCAGGAAGTATCAGAGAAATGGGAAATGTAGGGAGAGAAATATGGGGATCTGATCAAATTAACTGTTCTGTGGGCTAAAGAATTCAGATTGTCTCTAGAAAACGACTCCATGAGGTACCACCAAGTGCTATTATGAAAGTGCTTCAGTTATAAATCACTTGTAACAGCAAACAGAACAACAGAGTGAAGAGCGGAGACTGCGGAGAGCAGGAAAGGGATGAAGTTCAGAGCACACCAGGCATGGCTGTGGAGCCATTTCTCCCAAGCAGGAAAGCAGTGAGGGACAGGACGTGTGTGTCATGTCGATTAGCGAGCGCACAGAGCTAATGGGCTGCGTGCACTCGCGGTGTCAGCGCTGCAGGAGCATCGGTGCAGCCCAGACAGTCCCACAGCAGCACAGCCTGTGTTCCTAGAACTGCATCTCAAGGATAAGTGCAGCTGCTTATTCTCTGGTGTCTGCGAAAGGCTGAGATGCTGATGCTCTCATGTTCTTAAAGAGAGCGCTGATGCGTTTCTTCCCTTCCTGGAAGCCCACATGCCTAAACATTTCTCTGGTTTATGTCCCCAGAGAATATCACTAATACCTCTGCTCTGCTGTCGGGTTTCATGGAGGTTGGTTGGCGGTGGAAAGCACATAATGGGGAAGAGGGAAGAGATGGAAATGAGAGATGCACATGAGCCAGGTCAAACAGGACAGGGCCACCTCTGATCCCAATACAAAGGGGGCTGGCACAGCCCTCTCGCCTAAGCTGCTCCACTGTCCCCAGCAGTCCTGGCTGCAGAAGAGCTTCCTCAAAGTACGTTTGGGAAGGTCATTAAAAGGATTATGAGGAGAAACATGGCTTGGCTTGGCCTTGAGCAGACTGACCTCCTGCCTCTGCCAACAGCCACCAGTGTGAGTGTGGCTGCAGCAGAAACACAGAGGAGCACCACGGACACCCCGGCCCCGGACTTTGTGCTCCCCTCTTACAGAGGACTCCCTTGCCTGGCATCTACAGAGGGGTTCTGCAAACACCATCGGCTCCGTTGCCCTGGCATGTGGGCTCAAAACTGAAACAGACTCGTAAGCAAGACCTGACAGCACCAGCTTGCAGTTCTGGGCCATTTTACTAATGTATTTAGGAAATCTGGAAAATGTCCATGTGATTTGTGCAGGTACTGCATTAATAATTAACCATGCAAACTTTAATAATGTCATTTTAATATAGATCCGCCATGAAGAAGAGGAAAACAGTATTAATGATAAAGAATAGGATTTGGGAGAGACAGGAAGGAGACCAAATTTTCTCTATGAAGAGGTTTAAATTAAATGAAATAACTTAGATAGCATTCAATAAGAAATAAAGAGGTTTGAGGGAGTGGTTGGGGTCTGATGCAAAGATGCAAAGCTTTTTGAAATTCATTACTTCCATCTGCTTCAAATGGCTCCTGGTCAAATTTCCAGTTTTCAGCATTAGACAGAGACAACATCAACTGTTAAAGCATTAAATCTTACATCTATTCATTTCCAAAGTCTGGGCAATATATTGAGAGCACAGCATCTGTATGAGACATTTGGTCTGTCCAACTTTTAAAACAAATTTCAAGCCTTTTCAGCCTAACACCATATGATTTCTCAGGTTTCTGCTGCCTCCCTCACTATGAAGTCATAATGTAAATTAAAGCCACAGTTTCTGCAGCTGTTTATTTACTTGAGTAATCGCAGTGACTTCACCAGGTTCACACACGTCTATTTATAAACATTCTCCGTTCAACAATAAAGTGACTTGACCCCATGTGAACAGAAATGTGCTGAATTAGCTATAAAACATAAATCCCTTTTTATGTGTATTTTCTGTTCCACACTCCCAGAGCACTGATCATGGCAAAAACAGAAAGAACATTGAGTTACTTCAGAAATCTTCCTCTACATCTCTCACAGATCTGGGCAGCCCAGACTGAGGTTCTCTGATCAGCATTTTCTAGGCTCTGTAAGGCCAGGCTGGGTGAACCTTATTTGGCTGTGGCTGGAAAGGAGACACTCTCTAGTTCAGACCGAAGGAAGAATGAGACCTGCTGACTCAGGGTGGCTCCTCGCTGCAGGAACAGCTCACAGGGAAACACAACACAAAGAACTGGGGGGACTTGGGGAGCAATTCAGAACAGGCAGGTGCTGAGCAGGTCACATCAAAGGGGAGTTTGCTCTGCAGAGTGTTGCAGAGGAAAACCAAAACCTTACCAGTTTGCAAAGGCAAGGGCCATGCAAAAATGCCTTAACAGCAGCTGCTGAGCCCTGATGTTTAATATTCCTGAATATTAAATATATCTTTAATATTCCTGAAGTAGGTACGGGCTGTCCCATATGGTGTTAGATATCCAGGTACCTACAAATTACTTAACAAGAGATGTATAAATAATAAAATCTGCACGTAAACTTTCTAACTACAGAGACACTAAGTACAGTCACTCTGCTGCTCACAGCCAACACACTGCACGTGGCTCGTTAGGATCTCAGTTAGAAGAGATCCCTGAGAAAGCAAAGTCCATCCTTTCCTGTCCCCACGACTTCCACCACCCTCTGGTTTGCTGTCTCTGCTTAGGGAAACCCATATACAGATAAAGCATCTGAATCCAACAGCAGCAAATGCAGGCAAGGAACTCGTTACTATCAGAGGCAGATGAGCCAAGACTGTCACAGCTTGACCACATATGTTGTTTGAAGCATGGAAATGATTAAACAAAAATGTGTCAACAGAAAGAGGGAGTTTGGAGCAAAAATCAGTGAGAAATAGCTTTGGAGAGACTGTTTGGAGGTTGTTGCAAATGCAAGGCCCTAGGGAATTACAGGACCAGTCTGACACAGAGATCTTTGAAATAAAGACAGCTGAAGGGGGAGTACTGAGAAAAGCCAACAAAACGCGTTCAACTGTCAGATCTCAGTGCTGGCATTGAAAATATCCAATTCATTTCCCAGAGTTATTCCACAGCCTCCCTCCAGCTCTGATCCCATGAGCCAGACACAGCCAGTCCATGCAGGGCAGGTCTCAGACACAGCTGGCAGCTCACTGGGAGCTCTTTGGGTTCACCACTGCAGACAAGGAGCCAAAGGGCTGAGTGACACAGCGCCTACCCCCAGCCTCACACCAGAGAAATCTCCTGTGCCCCATAAGCCTCCTGACTTGGTGCCTGCCCCCAAACTCTCGCCCCTATGCCTGTGGTTACACCTGTATGGGAAAGAAGAGGGCAAATCTGAGCGAGGCATCCCTGGGGCTGAGTGAGCCAGCTGATGGCACAGCAACATGATCCAGCTGCTCAGCACTGAGGAGCAGAACTGATGGATCTGGCTGGGACTGCAGAAGGGTATTGAGAACAGCGATCCTACAGCCAGGAGTCCTGGGGAAAACAGAACTCCATTTGCCAAAAATGCTGAGCAATGCTCACCCCTGCAAGTGGCCAATGGCTCGTTGGAGGGGGGCTCTTGTGATGCCAATACAGCAACACACTGATGCCATTAATGTCCACTCTGCCAGCTCTCCTCTGACCCCTGCCATGAGAAACAGACAGGTAAGGAACAAGGAAAGGTTATTACTGCAATAAGGAGAACCTGTGAAAGGTTGATTCTAAAAATAAAGGAGGTAAGATCTGTAACGGTGAGGTCTGAGCCTCCAAAGGTGAGAAAGAAGTGAAGAAACCAACGCTGGAGTTGTAAATGGGGCAGCAGAAGAGACAGAAGAGACTGAAGACAAATCTGTCATTTATTTTGGGGGTGTGTTAGAGCCCAGACTCTACTTTTAGAGTGAAACCATTGAATTTAGAACAGTTAAGGAGGACATGACACAGGTACACAGGGTGCTGAACCATGCCCCCTCTAGAAGCCAATAGGACTTTTTCTTTTCGGCCCATTTTCAGAAGTGGAAATTTGTAGAGAATCCACTTGTAGGGGTCTTTAAACCTGCCCCGAGATCTCAGGCAAGCTCTGCAAGAGTGTTAGAGTGTAAAGGTATCTTGTGCAAGAAAAGAAAACACTCTTGTATGTCAGTGTTAACCCTTAGCAACTCCAGCTGAGGAAGAGAGGGAGGATGCAGATCCCAGCAGAAGTGGAAATGAAACCAGCACAGGCTAAAATGCAGAACCTGCAGCTGAGGATAATGCAGCAGTTACAGGTTGCAGCTTGGAAAGGGAGGGGGCCAGGCTGTGGAAGAGAAGTTGGATGTGTTATGGGAAAGGAGAGGTTTTAGGTAGGAAGCTGTTGAAACAGGAGCTGTTCACAGACAGGGGAGGTTATTGGTCTGGGTTTTGTTTCCCCTGTAAGGGAGTGGGCAGCTGAGACCTGCGCAGGCTGCTCAGCATTCAGGAAATGCTCTTCCCACCCTGGTTCCTACACAATATCCCCTGGTAGCAGTTACTGCTGCCTGACTCCAAAAGCCTGCGTGAACTTCCACGAGCCTGTGGGTGGAGGTTTCTCCATATGGGGTGCAAAAATCTTTAGAGGCCAAATTCTGTCCTTGGCAGTTAACTTCTGTACAGCCCCAGCACGTTGATGAAAGCACTGTCACAGCGAACAGACGCTCCCAGCCCCAGATCATCAGCTCTCATTACTTTATATAGCACCCTCAGCGGCCATGGACAGAAGGGATGCTGAGTACCAGCAGAACCAAACCTTCCCAAAATAAGGAAAAGAGCATATTGTATAGGTAAGGTAACAACAAAGAAAATAAACA
>VYZT01015237.1:55418-105969 GCA_013400735.1 Pomatostomus ruficeps | reverse complement strand
AAAAAAAAAAAAAAAGACAGCTAATACTTAACTGAAAAAAAAAAAAAAAAAGAGTTGAACAATGGCTTTGGAATAGTTTCCAAACTTCAGCAATGTGCTTTCTAATCAGTCTTACTAGTTTTACAAGAGTGTGTTTTGGGATCTTTTAGACATAGTTAGCTATTCTTATACTTAATTGCAAAAAGAAATAACTACATTTTTACTTACCTTCTCAGCTTGGCTGTCAGAGAAAAGGATGAAAATACACAACATGTTTTAAACCTTTTTCAGCTCCTAAACAACAGAAATACATTGCAGTATTACTGATAACACTGATCACGTATGTGACTAGAAAACTCTGGATCTGACTCTGCAACTTTTAACTCAGAGAAGGAGGTTCTATTCCAACAATCCTTTGGAGGATAACGGATTGCTGGGTTATTAAGGACAAGGTGTATCAATTACAGATTGTAGGAGTAAGGCTGTTCTCTCACTGTATTTGATACTCAATTTACATGAGCAATTACCAACAACCCGCAATCGTTATCATGGTCTGTATTATTCTAGTAAATAGTATCAAAGTACCCGTTTACTGGAAAAAAGGCACTCCTGTTATATTTGATTAGCTGAAGCAGAAACCGAATCTGGTTTCTGTTCTCCAGCTGACACTTTCACACAGCTACTGTGTCCAGTTCAGCGTGCGACTTAGTTGATAGAAGAAACCCAATTAACTTGAATAAACGTGCCACCCGATAGCCTGACAGTGAAAACTTGTTGGAAACTGCCTTTCGCTCCACGTTTTCCACTGCTGCTGGGAAAGCTCGGTGGATCCCCTGCCCGCGCCTGCTGATGCTCCCAGCGCCCGCAGGCTCCCGGGACACGCGGCTCGAAGGCGGCTGGATGCCCCTTTCCCTGCCGGCGCCGGGTCGCCCCTCGGAGCCCAAGCCGGGGGTGCCACTCACCATGACGGCGAACACGAAGCCGACGATGTTGATGGGATAGGCGGGACAGAAGCAGGAGAGGATGCTGAGGAGCAGGTAGTTCTTGGGCCGCGGCTGCGGCGGCTCCTCGGGCAGCTCATCCTCGATGTTGGTCTCGGGGCTGTTGTCCAGAGCCCGCTTGATGTCGGCGCCGGCGGGAAGCGCGGACATNAGCGCGGGGCTGGGTTCACGGGAGGCGATGGCAAGAGCACCAAGCCCGACGGCTCCCGCCGAGGTTCCCAGCGCCGCGTCCCGCGGAGCCCCCGCGCTGCTCCGGGCCGGCCCCGGGAGCGCCCCCGGCGCTGCCGCAGCGCGGCAGGGGCGCAAAACCTGCGGCTGCTCCGGCCTCTTCGGAACTTTCTCAGCGCCTGCAGTTAAGGGACTTGAGCCGAGTTTGCATAACGCCCGGCAGAAGCGCGCTGCCGCCTTAAACTCGCACTGCCAAGCGTCCGAGCTGCTTCAGCAACGGGGGTAAAGCCCGCCAAGGCATTTCCTCGCGTATGGACTAAATTTGCCGTCTCCTAACCCCAGCCTCTTGCTAAACTTAGCAAAAGCATTGAAGAACAGCAGAAACTAACGAACTTAAAGCATTATGGTCAATTTTTTAGCAAAGGATTCAGTCCTTACTGAACATGATATCTGTAAGGCGAAATCCACTCTGGGGGATGCATGAAAGGGGGCAAGGAAATGAATATTATGTCCAAAACCTAACATATGTGAAAAAAAACCCTGAACAACCACAAAACAAGTAAATAAAGATCTGCTTCCATTATGGTTTTAAAGTTGGGGGGAAATATATGTCAGCCTACACTCAGAAAGGAACAGGCTGTTTCTAGTGTGTGATACTAGAAAAACCTTCACACCTGTATCAGCAAAATGGAGACTTCGGATCAGACGAAGGCTGAAGTTGAGATTTTGCTCTCTCTGGCTCCTCCTGAGGGCATTGCATTAATTAAAGTTACAAAAAATAGTAAGGTGTGCTCACAGCTTTATGAATGAGACACTTTAATCCCTGGGAGTTTTGCAATGGGCTTGAATGAAGCCACCGTTTCCCTGTGCTGGGTGTTATCCTACAAGACGTAACACAATAAAGAAGGAATAAAGGTGCAGTATTTTCACTTTCACAGACATTAATCATCTCTCAGCTGCATGTCTGGATTACAACATGGAGTGAGAATCTGCTGATTTATCAAAATGTCAAAAGAAAAGATTGTACATCTTTAGGAAAGAGTAAGAAAGACCAAATTCCATCTGCTCCCCAATGTAGCCATTAATGTTCAGGCACAAGCTCTGTGCAGCTGTGAAACCTCTGACCTGTTTGTTCTCGGGGGTTTTTAAACACAGTCACAGGACAAGCGCAGAAAAACGAGTTCACATCCCACCACACAATTACTGTTGGAGCTGATTTCGGTAGGGATGGAGTCCGTATCCTCTGCAAGGGATCAGCATCTTCCAGGGCCACTCAAGCCTTTAATCCACGGGCACACCTTCAGGAACCGTTGTAATGGCTTAGGGTTTGAGTTTGCCTGCTGGTGGTTGAAGCACAGTTAAATAAGAACCTGTTATGAGGATTGTGGATGAGAAAATCCAGCTGCTTAGGGCAGTTGGAACCATCCAAGGTGGACATAAACAAGGACAACAAAAAGCTGTGGCAAATCAACTCGGCGGAGAGGGCGAAGTTGTGTGCAGGGATCAGCCAGGGAAACGTGACCCTGGCCTGTGAGGGAAGGATGTGGATTTTTACTGTTTAGCGTCAGACACTGAGTTTCAGTGCCTTTCTAGGGGACCTGCAAGAGAGTGATCTGGAGACTGGCAGAGTTACCGGTCACATCAACAAGCTGTGTTAAATATTTTCTGAGGATACTGAAGTGCAGGTAGAATTTGAGCCAGACCGCGTGAATCCCTGCCCAGGTCTCTCGAAGACACAGACGTAATAGTAGAACCTGGCGTTTCTTGTGTGTTTCTAGAAACCGTAAAGTTTAATTGTTCAAACGAGGCTGCTAACAGATGCTAATGGATTGCAGAGAAAGCAGGAGATAGGAAGTGGTGAGATATTCAGGGCCAATTTGTGCTAATGAGAGCTCATTAAGAGGTTCTTGAGATAAAGGTTCTGTCAGGAGGCAGTTAGCGTGGCTGAATTTAGTGCTTTGTGTAGAAGATGGGTTAAAATCCAAGAACTATATCCTGTTAGGACGAGACAGATTAAATTTTAAACGGCACTGACTTGTAGCCACTTACCGAGGTGAAGAAAAGGAAGGGGCTCCTCAGCCAATAGTTTGGTTTCTCGGGCGGCAGTGAGGGAGGGGAGTTACAGTCCCGAGAGCCTCGCAGGGGCTGTAACCTCAGAGGGAAGAACCATTGCGCTGAGACGGCTCAGCAGAAAGTGTGAAAGTGATTTAAGAACGTGAACGGAGAGTTTTAAGATATAGTTCCATGAACAATCATAAAAATAGCCCTCCTAGGGAATGAGTCAGAATACCCAGTACTGCTGCTTACAGCCTTGCACTTCATGCTGAAACTTGGAAGAGAAACCGATCACTCTGCCCGGAGCAGCGATTTTCCCCGGGGTATGAGTAAGGCAAGATCATGGATGAACTGCTTATCATGATGGGCAAAGCAGATGGGCCAGAGACATGAGAGTTTCAAAATACTTTTTTTTTTTTTAAAGGTCTTCTCCTGATTTCAGATGCTATGATTCCTTGCCAGCAGGATTCCTTGTAAGGCAGAATATGGTCTCTCCACCACATTTTGCTGTGTTCCTGGCTGGTAGGACTCTCCTCAAAGGCATGTTCACGGCTCACAGTGGGCCTGAGAAGAAGTTCCAGTGTCTGCACACAAGTCCACATAAAGACCAAAGATGGCAGTTTAATGCCCAGAGGTTCTTTGGGACTAAAATGTATGTCCAGCCATGAAACAGTAACAGTCAAAGAGCATGTCAGACTCCATGCTGAGTTCTACTCATCTGAAAAAAAAGTGCTCTCACCATCTTCCAACATTTAGCCATGCTTTGTCCTTCCTGAGAGAATAGAGAACCTCCCTACCTTCTAAGGGAAGAAAAAAATATAAACTGGAAATTAAGTAATTCGGTGCCTAAAATTCTCGTACTGCATCCATTGCAGGGTAATTTAAAGTTCTTATGTACTTCATCACAATATCTCATGATGGTAAAAGCCATCCCTGTCTCAGAGGAAAGCCCGTGGGGTTTGAATTATGCATACACAGCAGGGCTGCTACTTCTCACACTGCTCAGTGTAACTCTTCCCTTTACCCAGAAGGGGGATCACCTGGAGATGGGACACAAGAGGTTGGATGGAGGCCTCCCATATTCCAAAAAGTAGTGTTTGGGCTTGGTTTAATAAGTCCTTGTACAGAAATATTCTGCAGGGGAAAACCATTCCACCCTTCTCTATCAAAAGACAGTTCTGTATCTGGTCATTCTGGTCTTGCCAAACGTGTAGGAACCTCCCTTCTCTGCTGGCTCAGGATTGCCAGGCCACTTGGCAGCACTTCCCAAACTCAGGGACTGTGGCTACGAAGGAACTAAGCCAGAGCTGCATTATTGGTTCTTGGTGCTGTGAAGTTGTAAGGAAACCCGTGTCATTCCAGCAGCCACTGGAGAAAAATGGCTCCCTGTCTGTTCCCAGCCAGCCCCGCCAAGCGAACCAGTGGCTCCAGCTTTTCCTCTTTGCAGGTCTACTGCTAAATCAGTCCTTTCCTCGGTACAGTTTGTACATTTGGTGTCCAAATTTGCTTTGCACTGATAGGTCTTTGCTTAGAAGCCTCTATTTATAGTGAACTGAGGTGAACTGTCTTTTTAACTTCTGCCTCAACTTCAGCTGCAGAAAATATTTTATCCCTCCTCCCCCTTTTTTTTTTTTCCTGAGGTATTAAACACAAATACCTCCACAATCTGGTTTCTTTAAGTTTTGTTTACTGGCAACCTTTGGAAAATAGCCATCATGCTTTTGGGTTTAGATGTTTTGGTATCTTTTCACTGCTCTTCAGGTGATTATGTTGTTTGTGAAGTGAGGCTTGTAGATAGAAGTGTTTGGTACAGACATGTTGAGAGCACTAAACTTATGCATGAGAAGGAATGAAAAGGGAGAGATTTGGGAGGCTGTTTAAACTACTTCTCATTTGGTAGTTCCAAATGAATATATGAATCAAATTATTTGTCAACGCTATGCAAAGGAAACAGCTCATTGTTCCTGTTTTTGAAGTGGGCAGAGTTTAACATGTGGCATATTAAACAGTGCAAAGTGTAATGACTGGAAGGATGCACATTCTCTTCCTTAAAAATTATGGATCAGGAGTGGTTTTGCTGTTGTATTTCCGAGTGTTCCTGGGTCAGCAATGGCTGTGGGGCTTTGTACACTGATGCTGTAACAGATACTGTGAGAGAAATGCCTTCCTTTGTTTAAACTGAACTTTGCAATTTTACCCCTACAGGTACAGATTCCCATTTTTCATTGTGGCTTTGGAAACACCAAATATTTGTGATGAGCTGTTAACTTTGATAAATTATTAACGGTAAATAAATGTGTGACCAGGGAAATGTTCAGATAAAAATGAAAGTTACCTTCACAGTCTGAGGCTGCTTTTTCATTCACTGATAATCTTCTGGAGTGCTCTCACAATTTGAAGTCAATAAATAAGTTGTCTGTGCAAGCCTGCAAGAGCTCAAACACATGTGAAGATGTCTTTGGGTGTTTTCCATGATCTGTCCTTTTCCATTCTGTCTCCTGGCTTCTGACCTGTCGGATTAAGTCAGATATCAGCATTAGAGGATCTGTTCCAGCAGCTCAGACAGCTCCGGGCATCTGCTCAGTGCCGTGCGTGACCTGTGCTGTGCTGGGAGCAGCTCTGGTTTCATCTCAGAGCTCCATTTCCCTGCAAACCTGTTCATGTTCTTGGAAGTTTTTCTCCTTGTGACTGGCAAGACAGTCTGTTGTAGCACTGAAAGGGCAGGATTTTATCTTACCTCACTGTAATGCTCTGAAAACAAAGCATCAAACTCAGCTCAGTCAAATTTCCTCCAGAATCCATTTGGAGAGTTACCACAAGGGAATTTAATAGCAGATACCTTCTCATTTATATGTTTCTTTAAAATAGCACACCTAATTTTTCAGATTTCCTGCTATGAGGATTCATTTCAGATGTGGCTGTGCGATGCAGTGCCACGAATTCAGCCTTTTGGAAATATTATTGAACATTCATTGTCTATGGGTTCATGAAAACATTTATAACAAACTTGAACAATTTTGCCTACTTGAGTGGTATTTGCATTATCAAGGAAATGACAAACTAATTTGTAGTGGCAAATATTGGAAGATTCCTCTTTTGAAGGTTTTTCATAAATTCAAGTGTTTATGGAAATATTTTGGGGTTATTTAATATTATTTCATATGCCATTAATAAAGGCATTTGACACAGACAATGAATTTAAGTAGTTCCCACTCCACAGTCAGCCTGGAACCTTTTCTTGGATTTCTCTGGGTCAGCTCCAGCTTCACACAGCACAAGCAACAGAACACAGGCAGAGCTGTGCACGTGGTTCTGTGGCTGGACTGGGCCAGTTCTGTTCCAAGCAGGATAAGCCTTGAACAAAAGGTTAAATACCCTCATTAGGGGAAGTCTGGATCTGGACTCAGACCTGAACTCGTGAGATGGGCTGCATACTAATTGTTCTATTAATATTTAATACACCTAGCACTTTCCCCTTGTGTAGCATCCCAAAGGAACCATCTTTGCTTCTCTCACACATACACTCCCGTACTCTCCTTTCATTAAGGGTTCCCAAATACAGTAATTAGAGCAGTCATCAAATTTGCATCTGACTGATCAACGCCATTCCAGCTTTATTTCAGTGTAATTGCAGTGGCCTCGGGTGCACTGGTGAACATGGCCCAGGGCTCAGGTAATTATTATATCAGAGATCATTTAATGAGGAAAAAGCCTCTTTCTAGGATAGGAACCCACCAGGAAATAACCTGCTTGTAAACATAACAGGACCTTGTTCTTTCTCCTAATTAATACATTACGTTTATCACAATTGAAAAAAAAAAATGTTCAAATGCATGAATTCAATGTTCACTTTTGTCCTGTGATACCAAGACAAGCTGCAGTACAGGCACCAGCACATCAGATTGATAAATAATATCCCAAAATATTCTGTTTTGGGACAGAATTGCCATGCTATGCTCCATGGCTGTCAAAAATCCAGGTGCACTTGTTGTCACAGGGCAAAAGCTCCTTGGAGGGCTACTCAGAGGGGGTAGGAACTTGTGGATTTCTGTGGAGGTGAGGGGCTTTTGGTCCCCTTTAGCTATAGAAGCTGCAATTGTAGAGAAAAATTAAAAAACAGTTCCGTGCTCATGACTGAGGAGTCTGATTGCCCACTGCTCATCCCCACAGAGCTCCCATGCTAAATGATTGTCTTGTTTAATAATTTCAGTATTTCTCTTTTACACTTCATGTGTGAGAAAATCTGGTAACTCTCTCGTGGAATTCGTAGAGGGCTTCCAAAAAAGTTGAACAACTTTCAGCCCTTGCTCATGCCCTGGATTCTTTTAGAAGCCTGCAGTCTATTTTTTTTTACAGTGGAAAAAGCTTGGTTTTCTGTCATTTTTCTCTCAGTCACCTATATTATGTGTGTCTCAGCTCTTCCTCCTTTCCTACAAGAAATGGGAACAGCTGGACATTGTAATCTTCCTTCCACACTTTTAATGCAAAGTTTTCATTGCAGAATATGCGAATTTCCCTTGGCTTCACCCTGCCCTCCTCTGCAAGCATGGTTTGAAGAGCCATGGGTAAGGAACAGCAGCCTCTGAAAGGAAAGGATTTGCTGGAATATTCTGAGAAATGTTCTCAAAAACTCTCTGTGCCAGACAACGTTTTGATGCCTGTTACAGTAACCTGGCCCTAGAAATAAATTAGAAGCTGGGGTTGTCAACCACGACGGGTTCTTTTAAAAATCCACTGCAATTTATGGCACAATGACCAAATCTGTCATGTAACAGTTGGGTGTAATTTACAACGTCATGTACTAAAATACAGCCACCATAATAACAAGCCATATAAATCACATGGGAAAGAAACAACCATTTGCCAGGGGAAGAAAGGAAGGATGTCAACAAAGAGAAAAGGATTTCTTTTCAGCCTTCCCCTAGCTCAGGGTCTAATCTTGCCCCTGTGAAGTGCACTGCAGAAGTCTGGATCAACAATGGAGAATCAGAATCTTGAGAACTGACATTGTTAATCAGGAGTGACACCACTGAAAATCGTGCTGTTGTGTGGGGCTGGTGCAGCCATCAGCCCAAAGCCCACAGGAGGTTTGTGTAGCTGGAGCATTCCAGCTCCTGTGGGAAGCACATTCTGAGGGGAAAGGGTTTCAAGGTTGCTGTGCTCTGTTTCCCTTTGGTGGAACACACCCTTTATTTCCCTTCTCAACTGCAGGATAATCAAGGATCTGACTTTTGAGCCACTTTGTTACAAAAATGGCCACTTACCAGAGAGTCCCAGTGAGCCGTGGTGGCATCCTCAGAGCATGGAATGGGCCCCATGCTGCTGTCCCCCTGCCCTTTTGGCACATCAGGAAAAGAGCATTCCTTGCTTCTCGCTGTTGAAAGGGCTCCTGGATGAACGTCGTTCCGCTTCCTTTTACCCTGAGGAATGGATAAATACAACTTCAAACATGCTGCTGTGGCACTGCTGGGTTGGACCTTTCCCCTCCCTCCCCAATTTTGTCGTAAAACACAAACATCAGGTGCATCAAAATGCATCTATATCCCCTTTTTGATGTCCAGGGACAGATAATTAAGAAGAGTACAAGAAAGGGCAATTTCAGGGTGTTTCAGGCCCTGGTACCTCCTCCCAGCTTCTCATGATCAACTGTTTGTGATCCAAAATCAAGGAAATTAAGGTTGGGGAACCTGAGAATTCTTCCCAGCTGTGTTTGGTTCCATCTTTGTCTTTGATCACTTTCTTTTGGCAGTGGCTTGGTTTTCCTACTGGGAAATGGATCCTGTGTGAAGGTTTGTGGCTACACAGACTCAGTTACCAGATCAAACTGATGGTTACAAGATCAGCCATGGCTCTTGTAATAATAATCTGTTCTGATTTTACAGCCATCAACACTCATCAGGGTCAATAAGAATCTTTCCACTGACCTTAACAGGAGCTGGAGCTGATCCCAAATATCCTGGAGTTTGTTTGCCTGAGTTTTTGTCTTCTGCAATGCTATAACAGTGATATTTATTGAAACTTAGCAGAAAGAATTGTTGTTATTAGTGTGCCAGGCTAAATATAGTTTCATTTCTTTAATGTGCTGATGTGGTACCATTCATTTACAAGACAGGAGAACAGAGTGGTGATACATCAATCTGAAATTCCAATCAGGAAGATGCACCCCAGTTTCTGAACACCCCTACAACAGCATTTCTTTGCAATAAAACACCCTCTCTCCAAGAGAGACAGAGATGTTTATTTTATAATCCCTATTTATAAGGTGCTGCTTTTTATGTCCAATATAAAACACAGAGGGACTATTGTTGTTGATATAATAGGCTGGTTGGCTTCTTTTCCACCGTGGTGAAATCTGTCTCAGGAAAAGAGAACAGAGATGACAATTTCAGAACCCTGGAGAGGCAGAAGGGAAGGGTGAGTGCTGAGAGGCATTAGTTACTCCTTTAATTGATGAGTTTTCCTGTAGCACTTGCCAGCCCAATATCCAGGAAATTCTCGTGCAGCCATCACTTTCTGCCCAGTGACACCCAGGCAGATGTTCTTATCTCAGTGTCACAGGTGAAACCTGAGGAGGGAGGGGTTTGGGTGACACTGGGAACGGACAGCAGGAAACAATTCATTGTCTGAATCCCCTCCAGAGCATCAAGCGAGTGACCAACCCAAGTTTCCAGGGCTTGTTTTGGCTAAGGGAATTTGTCAATGACTGGTCCATTGGCTGAAATTGTAGAGGGTCAGAACAGAATGGGAGGAAGGAGAAGTGGCCAGAACGCTGATCTGAGCAGCTCCACCACACACTCTGTGACCTTTAGGAGGCTGCTTGGACTCTTGGTGCTCTCCGGGCTTTAAATGGGTTATTTTGAACCTCCCTTGCAAGGGTCTGCTGAAATGGAGAGTCTAAGACTGTGAGATTGTTCATGGAGGTATTTGGGAGAATCCAAAATACCTGCAGGAAAAAGCTCTCAGAAGTTTAAAACGCCCAAATCCTCTTTTATCTGGGTATGGACCTCTTAGTGTTCTGTTGCAGTCCTTTAAATTAGCAGATAAAGGCTTGAGCAGAGCTGAGGATCTTGCCTGAGGAAACTCAGTTTTTCAGGAAGCAGAAAAAGGAAAGCTGCTATTTTGCTCCAGAGGAGCTCTTTGCCACCTCAAAGTAAAAGCAGCAGAAAATTTTTCATTATGCTGATGCTGGAGAAGCAAAAAGACAATCTGCTTTCTTTTTAGAGGAGAAACCCCTTATTACCTGGTGGCAGTAGGAGAGAGAAGAGCCACCATCAAACAGAAGCATGCATAAGATACAAAACCATTAGAGACTCTTAACATCCACACTGGCATCCTGCTCTGGGAGCTCGCAGAGCTGCTCAGACATTAGCTAATTACATTTGGCACAGCCATCTCATCTTACATGCAGGCAGACACATTAGGTTGCCTCCTTAGCTGGTACAAAGTTTGGATTTTGGCAGCGTGGCTCCTGCCCTCCCGCTGAGGATAAGCCCCTTTGTTTCCATTTTTTGGTAATAATGAAATTTCACAAACTCTCCCTGCAGGTCCATACAGTGAAGAAGGGCCAGGATGAAGGTTCCATCCTCTGTAATCACACGTCCAGCAGGAGCTCCCAAGCTGCTAAATTAAGATTTCTTTTTGTTGGCCACAGGGTAGACACAACAGCCCTGACAATGAGACTTGACCCAGATCATGGTGAAACGATCCCAGAAAAACAGCAGCACTGGGAGCTCCCAAAACCCATTGAGGGCTTCAAAGAAGTTAAAAGAAATAGAAGAAAATGGTGGAATGGAGGTTTCGGAGATCAGAAGGAGACCTGATCATGCTCATCTGGCAAAGCTGATTTCTCTGAGCACCTGATCAGGCCTACAGAGCTTTTGAAGGGAAGTTTTTCCACTGGATTTTGAGATGGAGGAAAAGAAAAGCATGGACAGGGGAAGATATGTCTTCTTTATCTGTACAAATGCTAATTTACCACTGCACATACAGAATGAGAAAAGCAGGAGCACAACAGACATTTTAAGAACTTCCTTTTCTTGAATGTCTTTAAGTCAAAGAAATCTGTGTTCTTGGCTCTTTTCCCTGAGAAACAATTATCTCTTGATAATGAGGGGGCGCAAAATAAGACCATTAATCAGTAACATATTACACATCAGTGGTCACTGTGCTCACCTGGCCTTGTTTCCCCTCATTGTGGCTGAAGGATCAAGAGCATTTCTCCCCGGTGGGCCCTCTGGAAGCTTTGACAGGCAGGGAAGCAGCTCATTTGAATCATCAGCTAAGAAAGTCCCTGGGTCACCGATTCCATCATCCAGCAATCGTGACCCACCAGGAAATACACATTTGAGCCCAGACAAGTTCACAAATATCACATATTTATCATTGTCTACAAGTTCAGGATGTCATTCTGCTGTCGTTCCCTGCGAAGTGATGGCAGACATATGCTGAGGTAATCAGGGAAAAATGTAAAATGCACCTTCAGCTGGGAACCTGGGGAATGCATCTAATGAGGCTTGGCTTCTCAATACTGATGTTAATAAGGCAAGAATTAATCCATAATCAGGAAATAACTACAGAATAAACTCAATGCCAAAAAACCCTCTATCTGAATTACAAAAATAAAATAATTATTGCAAAAAAAAAGAAAGTATTTTCTTCAATCTTACAACAACCCCGTGTTTGGGCTATTTTTAATAAAGGAGAGCTAAAATGCAGAGCAGATGGAGACAATGCTGTTTAGATAGGGAAATCAGTATATCTGTACTGAGTAGATGCTTCTAATACTGTCGGTATTTTTAGAGGAATGTTGTAAAAGATCAAGACAATACAGCGAGTCTGATCTGGACACGCTGGATGCTAAACCTTGGTCTCTGTAAGGCACGATAACCCTCGGTGTGTGTGAAATGCAGACGCAGCTGCTGCCTCAGAGATTTCTCTTGGTGCCGCCGTCAGGGGAACAACTGCGATGAGAACACAGAACGCGAGGTGGCATCGTTGCCATTTTGCTCAGAGTTACCTGGTTACACCGCACGGAGGTAAACGCTGGGAATGAGCTCTCATCCCTTCCTCATGTCCTTCCTCGCCTGCCCGCAACTTCCAGGACTACAAGAGCTGAGCCCAGCTTAAGCTCTTGAGAAGGAGCTGTTGGTTTTTTCAGTATTGCTGAAGAAAAACAAAGGTTTCTGCAGAATTTCTGACTCAGTGACAAATTACAAAACCTAACAGCTCACGGGTGCCACTACTGGGAACAACCCCCCTTTTCAGAGCACAAGTTAATGTTTCTCCTCGAGTGTCCTAACAGTTTGTGACAGATGTCACTTACACTGAGGCAGGAAATAAATCAACAGTGACATAATAATAAAATGATACTGATTAATAAGCCAATGGTTGTCATAACTTCGTTCCCTTGAAGAGTTCAAAATGTACTGTAAAAAATGAACCTTCATTTAATGAGATCCTAAATGATTTCATCTGGTAACTTTTCAGTGCAGGGATTTCACCCACAGATGCCTGCTCTCCCCACCCTCATCATACAGGGAGTCCGGAACTGGGCTCCTCTCACCTCCACAGCTGCAGCACTTCCGGAGAACACACCTGTAGAGCAGCCAGAACCTTCAAAAAGGTGTCTGGGTGAATTTTCAAATCAGGATCCTTCCATATTTTTCCACTTTCTCTTTACATAATGGTCACCCTTCACACACTCTGGGAGTCTGGCAAGCAATGCAGGAAACCTTTGGCAGAAAGAACCGCAATAAAAGGAAGCTTTTGGGAACAAATGCATGTCTGATTAATAACTCTGAGTTTGCCTGGCATTTCTGCCACTTCACAGCCTCTATAACTTCCAGAGAAAAAATGGCTCTTTGGGGAATGCACCACTCAGAGTAATTCTGAATGAATCATGGAGTGTTTGGGGTTGGAAGGGACCTTTAAAGCGAATAATGCGAAAGAGCTTTACTTTATTGGACTTGAGCACCAATTCCCTTTGCTGGGCATTGAAATCAGGGCTTCTTCATTGTTCATCAAATTCTGGATGACAAACTTGGGTATGAAAGGAAATAATAAAATCCCAACAAATGCTTTCATTTTACTATAGATTTGTCCTCTTCATCTTTTCTCTATTTATTTTGTTTGGCCTCTATGGATTTTCCAGTGCAATCAGTGCCTATTCTGACACATTTCTGATTGTCTTTACCATCCTTTTTCCCTGTGCTATCATCATTCTCCTCTCTCCATGTGCTCTGACATAAATCTCACTGATGTAAGTGCTCTGCAACACGCAGCCTTTACCATTTCACTCTGAACACAGAGATAGAGGAGGAGAATTACACATTACAATAAAAATAAAACTCTTGTGAAAAGACTGCCATTTTTAAATGTTCTGTCTAAATTCTGCGGTGCTGCTTTGACAGTCCTGAAGACTGATGTTCCAACCCTTTCTAGGCTGTGCGTGGCTGGGCTGTGCTGTGGCTCTCATTGCAAAGCTGAGGATTTGGCAGCACATCCCCAGGAAGAGCTGCCTCCCACCAATTTAGGATACATGGTACTGGGACAGGAGGAAAGGGGTGAGAAATTTCCTCATCAAACCCGTAGAAAAGGAAACTCATGGTTCTCACCTTCAGCAGGGCCAGTTCTGCACTCCGCAGTGTCCTGCTGGTGTGGATGTACAGCCAAATCCTTATTATCCCTGGCTGGGTTATCCAGGTGACTGGAATCGGGTCACACACAGCCCTTTTATAACCCCTGCGTGCACTATTTTGAGAAGGGAAGTTCTGCTCAGGGCATTCTTACACTCCACTGCTCATATTTGTTTGTTTTTCTCACTTCATGAGAGAGCCAAGACAAGCGCCACACAGCAGTCAAGTGTTCCTCTGTGATTCAGCTTCCTTGGCACGCAGAGCATGGAAAAACCAGCCCCACTGTAAACGAGACAAGTGCCTGGGGAAAGCAGCGCCTCTGCCATGGCTTTGTGTCTCCACGAGAGGGGTGACCAGCCTTGTCAGAGCGCAGACAGAGATTTCAGCGCTCGCAGGCAGCCCTTGGCAGGGCAGGGCTGGCACAGAGAGCTGAACACGTCTGTCTGTGCTGGCAAAGCAGAAGCTACCCAGGGGTTCTGCGCCTCCTTAGCAGTTTTGTCCATCGTGTTCTCTTTCAGTTCTCATGCCCAGCTGTATTAATCTTTCCATGTCTCTTCCAGAATACTCCATTTGTTTCAGAGCCTGGTATTTCTGACAATATCACCCTTCCTGCCTGCTGCAAAAAAATAAACCAAACCAGCCAGCCAACCAAAAACAATTTAAAAGTTAAAGCTGTCTTTCAAACAAGATCATAGTTCTGCAGAGTTAACTGGGAAAACACTAAGGAAGGCAGAAAACAATGAATGTGAAGAACACATTTTATGTTCAGCCTGTGAGCATTAATATCAGCTTTTGCTTTTGCAGTGTCCTGTATACATTCCTATTTTACAAATATATTAAAAGTGTTATGTTTTATATCAGCTTTAGGCCGTAGGTAAGAAAATCTTCAGGGTCAGACTGCAGAGTGTGTGTGGGCTAAATTTATTATTCAATTTTTGTGTGAAAAGGACTACAATGTCCATAGTAAACATATCCAATGTATGTGCCCAGAAGAGTAATTCAGAAATAACCCCAAAACACTGCTGTAAATATTTAACCTGTAATATTTTTTTTGTACACAAACTGTCCATCATCATTCCTATATTCTTACGTTAATGTCAAACCACATAACTTCATCTTTAAAAGGCCTGAAAACAGGTCCCAAACCTGGGCAAAAGCAAGCTGGGTTGTGTTACAAGAGTTACAAAAAACAGTCTCTTCCTGCCTCTCAAGGTTCATGGGGGTATCATGTAAGGATCAAGCTGCTTCTTCACGATTTTGTGCCTCATATTGGCACAGGAGATGGATTTGCTTTTAATGGAAGAGCTTCCAGGGCAGCTAAAGCAAGACAGAAAACTGGAACTAACATCCTGTGGTAACCATTTTGCGGCAAACACCGGTGTTGCTCAGAACATACAGCAAGATCTCTCATTCTCACTCAAAATCTAAATTTAATATCATGTACAGGTGGGGTTTTTAAACTCAAATTTATGAAATCATTTGATGCATTAAAAAAATTGGTAAGTGATATTGAATTTGGATTTTTATCATCTTTCATTGCAGTCACATCCTGGCAGGGAAGGGCCCTCACGTTTCACTGGGATGTACTGAAAGAGCTGCGAGGTTTCCGTGGCCTGTGCTGCTCTCGAGTCAGAAAATGCTCCCTGACATTTGCATGCCAAGAGCTTTGCATGGGGAGAGCTGAGTTTGTACAGCACACAATGAGCTCAGAACCAGTGCTGTGCCCTCACCCTGCCTTCTGGGCCTCTGATTCTCTGGTTTTACACCCTCGTGGTCCTTAAGGAACGGCAAGTTCACACTGTAGTTCTTTTGGCAAGTCTAAGATAGAACAGAGTTTAAAATAACGTCCACTGTGCCTTCTCCAGGATGTGAGACATTCTACAGGTGCTGAAAAAACACCCTTAATATTTAATATTACAGACTTGATGGGGGCTATCCAGGTACAAAATTTATTTCTCTTGACCACAAGGGGGGAAAAAAAAAGCTCCAGCAAAGTCTGTTTGTAAGAATGGTTTGTCATGCTGATCTTATAGCTGTGGAAACCTCCACAGAGCTGAGTGAGGAGGGAACACATCTAATGTTAGCTGGAAGTGTTATAGAGACACTACAGAAAAAGCACTGGTGGAAATAGAAACAATTCCACTGGAATAAGATAGAACATTGCTTTTTCTACAGAGCTGCTGGAGCACAGGATCTCTTCGTTTGCAAAGGCAGGATTTATGGAGTATTTTCCAGAAAGTACATACTGCTTGCACAGCTGTAAAATGGTTATTCTGCCACCCATGCAAAAAAAATGCACATATTATCTGAATTTACTGAATGCTGAATTAGGTTGTTTGGAGGGAAGAAAGAATAAAAAGAAAGAGAAAAAGGAGGCATAAACTCTGTTCTGAGGAGTTGCTTCCCCCTGTCATTCAGAAACCCATCAGGTAACATACCTGCAGTCCAAGCTTCTTAATCAGCTTTTTGTTTATGGACTCTTTTTGACACCTCTTCATGTTTTACCTGTGGGGATGACAAAAAATACTCTGTAAAAACTTGACAACTCAATAGTGACTGCTCCGTCCCTTCCAGAGAGGATGCCACATATGCTGGCCTGAATGAGACATCCTAAAGAAACCTGCTACCTAGTATTTCTGAAAATTAAAGTTTCTTCCAAGAAAAGCAGATTTTTATAGAGGTTTCAAGATAAGTACCCAAATACAAATGCACCCAATTCCTTAATCACTGTTGAAAAGATAAGCTTTGTTCTTTCAGCTGTGAAAAGCCCCAACCATTAAGTAGAATATACTAAATACTTTTTACATTAGATGCTTATAAAAGTAATTTATTAGAAAATAAGGTAGATTTGAACAGAAATTTGAACAGAAATTGCAGAAATTCTGTCTCAGTGCCACGCTGTGCTAGTGGCATAGCTGTCAAGTCTTGTGAATTCCTAAGCCTACTGTATCACTTTGCCATTCCTCTTTTAAATGTCATGTGGAATTTAATACATTTAACATCAACAGGTATCTAATTACATCTCTGGGTCTCCTTATCAGCATCCACCACCTCTCCAGCCATCCTCAAGTAGCCCTTCACTGGCTGCAGTTTCCAGACTCCCCCTCTTTGAGCAGATCTCTCTCCAAAAATTCAAAAATGCCCTTTACTCTTTCTGCCTCCCACTGTAAGGTGAATGCTTTTATTCCCCGCTCCCTTGAACACCTGGAAAGCCAATTTAACTCACTGTTTTCCTTCAAATTAACGTCTTTGTTGTCCTTCCCACTGCTGTTTCATTCCTGCTTTGGTGCCAAACCCCCGGAGAGACAGACACACCCTTTTTCTCTGTGTTATTCCCTCCGATCACTCGTGCAGTAAAACACCTGTCAGACTCCTTAGCAGAAATCCCAGTGCTAGCTGTCAAATCCTAAATCATCCTCCGAGGTGCTTGGTGTGTCCCACACGGTAAAAAGCGACATTTTAGTGAGCATGCAACACCTTGAAGTTGTAATCCCCAAATTCAAAAGGTCCTTTTCCTGTCCTTTTGTGAAGCACTGCATACAGAAGAGGAAATGGCAGCTGAATGGTGGCTGTGTTGAATTGCAGCCCAGGCCATTTCTACATCACAACCCTGCTTGGAAGAGCCCAATCCTTTCATTCGTCTCCACCTGCAGAAACTGAAGACAAATAATCAAGCTTGTCTGTATTAATAATAATATTTTTGAAATATTAACCTCCATAGCTGTGAGCTAGTCAGACATTGATTAGAAAAGAGAAAAAAGCAAAGAAGGATTTAGTAACTTCACCTGACTTTGATTTCCACGCCTTAGTTAATCATCTGTGAAATGGGGTACTATATTTACCTGTTCTGCAGGGATCTAACAATGATAAATCAGTTGAAGAGGCAGCGATCACTCTCAAAGAAAAGCCCCAAATTCACGAGTAAGTTTTACAAGGAAGATCCTTTGCAAAAATACTTATATCCTCTTTTAAAAAGTATTTTTTTTTTACTGAGAAGTCAAAGCTAAACTGCTGGCTGGAAAGCTTTGAGGGAAAAATCCAGTTAGTGTTTAATCTCTCATACAAGTCCCACATTTTCCTTCTCATTGTGAAGCAAATGTGTGTCGTCTGAACTGGTCTGCACACACACATTGCTCATTACACAGGAACCATGAAAAATTAGGCTTGCATTTTGTACATTTAGATCATATACTCCCCGTCTGTGGAAAACGAGATTTTTAATTTTTCTTTGAATGTGGCGAAGAAAGCAAGCTTGGAACTCTAATCTGCTTTGTAAAACCTTTGACTTATTAGGTGGGGACTGAGTGATAAATGATACTTCCTCAGCAGTGACCTGTTGTTCTACCCCAGCCGCCACGACTGCAGCTTCAACATTTACCTCTGTCAACATGATGTAACATTTAAACCTTTGCACTAATGCATCTCCTCACTCAGCCACCAAGCACTGAAAAATTCAATTTGTGTAAGCAAAACTACCATTGGACAAAAGGCTTCATGTTGAGTTATGAATTCTTAAAATAAATTTTTCTCTAAGAGTCACTCAGCTCTATCTACTGATTATCTGCCAGCTACAGAATCTCTTTCCCAGCTTTGAAATATAAATATGTGCACGTGTGGGTTAGGGCTGTGTGTGCTCTCAAAATTGTGTCTGTACGAGCTACATGAAGATTGGTGAATTTGGGGTTTAAGGCTACAAGGCAGCTGTACTTGTAGTCCATTAATTGTTTTTCTTTCTGTTCTGTTAAATTGTGTTTGCACTTGGATATACTTGCAGCAATATATTGTAGCAATGAGTTCCTAAGTTTAATCATGCTTGAAAACACTTCCCATTGCTTTAAATTTTCTGCCAGATAATTCAATTTGGTGTGCAATAAATCTGGTGTCAAGGGAACTTGTGAATAACCGCTCTCTAATCACTTTTTTTCCCATGCACTCCATGATGTTACAGAGATCTGTCATAACCTTGTCTCCAGCCATTTCTTTCCTGCCCTGAAGAGCCTCAGTCTGTTTAATTGGTTCTCATGTGGAAGTCATTCCATATCTCTAACATATCTCACCACTTTTTTTCAGTCAAACTTTACTGCTTGTGAAACCAGCCTGGGTGAATGGGAAAGACAGGAACTGAAGCACTTAAAAAATATTTGTATTTTTCCATAATGTATTTTCTTCTTTAGCTTCCTCTTCATTCTTAGGGGCTTTCTTGCCTTTTTGACAGCTCCTGAACAGTCTCAGAACTCTGCCCAAATGACACCAAGAGCTCCTTCCTGAGTGGCAATTTAGAGCCTGCTGTCAGCCTAATAATGATAATATAAATATCAATTAAAAGGTAATTAGCAGTACTAAATGGCAAACGTGCCTTTCTGGTCCAGTTTGACTTGGAAAGAAGCAAAAAGATTTAAGATCACCTTGTTCTGTGGTGAACTGCATTGCAGAGCCAACAGATAAATACTCTGCCAGGTCTATCCGGTGGCCAGAGGCAAAAGGAAGTTTGCAACCAGGAGCTGCAGAACTGGAAAACCTGGGGAAAATCCAGAGCTCTGCGCGTTCATACTCTGCTGCCAGCCTGTATCTGGGAGATTTGCTGACAAACCCCCCTTTATCGCAGTCTGTTGGTTGCTCCCCATGTGTGAAGGGGTGAAAAAGCCATTCACACACAGCAGGACTGGTTCTCTCCTCCAATTTATCAGGCTAATTCCATATAATGCTGCTTTTACACCTCTGTTATACACAGACACAGTTTGCCTTGACTGAGAACACAGAGAGAAAACAGAACAGCTTTGAAGAGCTTTACCCTGCAAGTCAGAGCATAAACTGTTCACTGTTCTTACCAGCCACTCATGAATAATTTAAATACACATTATGTCAACATTATTATATTGACTAAAAAAATGTTGAAAACCTAAATTACTATTTACTTTTGGCAGCATAAAAGTTCAGAAGCAAGACATCTTTTACAAAATACCCATCACTGTCATACATAATTGATAGAATAAAATCAGCTACTAAATATCACTTAATAGCCGCCTTTGTTCTGTAATGATAATGTATATGGAATTCCCGTTGAGTTCAGTGGGGTAACCCTCCAAGGGAAGGCTGTGGGAATATACATACATCTATTACTAAATGTATTTAATTTGCATATTTATTAGCCAAAAGAGAAAAAGGAAAGGAAACGCAGATTTGGCTGGGATCTCAGTATTTTCTCCTGGTTCTGCGAGCTGCAATAAGAGAGGAGGATGCTGTCCTGCTGGTTTGACTGTACCACTCCCTGCTGCCTGCACAGGGACAAAGTCACTCCAGGATTTGTTTATGGTGCATGGCACAGAATTAATAACATTCCACTGAAATGGTTATTTCCTGAAAGAAGAGAAACACCAACGTACAAAGGACAGAAGATCCCCAGCACCTCGCTCCTTCCCCTTGGATTTCAGCAGGTCACTATGGAATGGGTTAAACTCTTGGATTTGAGAGCCAAAGCTTCCAAGAGCCAGTGAGTGGCACAGAGCTATTGGAAAAGACATTCACTGCAAGAGGAGAAACCAACACGTTACATTCTAGTCAGGGAAAAAGCCCAGCTGGCACCGTGTGGGCTCAGACAGACACAGCCAATTATTTCTGTAGCAGGAGTTTTTAATTGTCCCAGTGGATTCTAAACGCCTCCCAAGGTTTTTCTGGTATTGATACATAACTCTGTGCCTCAAAGCATATTTTTGGATGTGAAATTTCCAATGGGCTTATCTTGATGATGTGCCCAGTGCTTTCAAAACTGGGAGAATTCTGGCATTTGTCCCATTATGGTGTGGATTCTTGGAGGTTTGGATTCTACAAGAGCTTCTAAGTTTTTCATTTACGTAAAAACAGTGTGCAAGTTTAAAATGTTGAACCCATCTTTTTCCAAACCAAGATTTTGACATTCAGCTTATTCCATGTGCAAGTGTAAATATATAAAGACACATTTGCTGAGCAATTGGGTCAATGAACTTAGAGCAGACCAGACAGTGTGTGTTAGTGACTGATCCAAACCACAGAGAAACAAACATGGTACAAGCTCTGCCTTCTCCCTCTCTCTCTCACAGGCCCATTTTTACCTTGGCTGATTAAATTTTAATTTTGGCAACCATTCCTTAAAGTGAGCCCAATCCCGAAAGCTACACCACATAAAACATTTAATGCAGTTTAGAACTTGAGTGAATGTCAGCAAGGCAAACAACGTGTGCTTGTGCTTCTGCACGTGTGCACATACAAGATGTTTGTCAGGATTCAATCATTTAATGTTAAAATTTAACAGTTGCTGTCAGTAAAGACAGACTACAGCACCACCAAGTCCTGAAACTCTCAGAATAAAAGTTCAGCAGCTGAACAGCAGCTCTGGGTGTACCTGTTATGGGTCTGTGTCACTGTGAGTTTCACTCATGTCCAACCACAGAGGGCAGGACATGAATCTTCCTTCAAATACTCCAGGGTGCATTGGAATCCAGACACTGGCATGAACAGTAATAAACAACTGTAAGGTCATCTTTTATTTTTTCTTTCCTGACTTCATCATGTGACTGTCTCCTGTGGGAAAGAAGAAAGACTGAAATTAAAAAAGTAGTATGTGAAATGAAGGTAGAGCCAACAAAACTGTTTATGGTGTTCATCACACATCCTCCTCCTCTTAGCTTTTAAAAGAATACTTAAATGCATTTCTAAATTGTTAATGACTGCACTTATTAGCATTTATTAATATTGAAAGTTGGATAGTCCTATGTTTATCAGGATATATAATTTTCATTTATTTATAATATGCTTACAGTACTTTATAAATTATAAATACAGTATTATTTGTATTCACACATTTATGCTGCTTGTTATTAGCAATTAAGCATTTATATGAAATCAAATTTGGAGGCAAAGGAAATAATGTGACTGATTTGTTTGAGAAAAGATGCTGACACACTGCTGGCATTTCATTACACTTGTTTTCTGTTGGAATCATGCCACTGGAGGTGGTAGGATTATATACATGAAGCCAAACTTTCAAAATGTGCCTCAAATTCTGTTCAGTTTTTCCTGGGTTACCATACTGTGGGCACTGAAAATAATAAAGATTAAGCTGAAAAAATTCATTTCAATGAGAAGAGTCTTGGCCAAACCAATGTAACAGAAAACGGAGCTTTTTACAGGCTGTGGGTGCTTCTCCTTCTGGACTGGTCTGCCCCGGGTCTCTTTGGCCTGTTTGCTCCTTCCATCACTGCCTCTCAGGAATACTTTGCTCCTTTCCCACCTTTTCTAGCTGTTCAGTTAGGGACCTTTTAGAATGCTGGATACTCAATGTCACTCTAGTAAATACAATAATTTTCTATTGAGAGTTACTCAGACTGTCTGTGCTACCTGATTGCCTTTTTGGTTTTGTTGTTTTTTTGGTTTTTTGTACTCTCAAGAGAGATTTTATTTCTTATTTTTTATTAATGGTTATATATTTTTGTCTCAACTCATGACTAGAGCATGATGGCATCTCTGATGACTGTGGAAAGGGAGTTTTCCGAGTTGACAGTCAGTTCATGAGAGGAAGGTGGTACCTGGGAGTGACAAAAGCCACAGCAAAGTGATGAGAAAAGACTGCTGGAGATGGATGCGCTTTTGATGCACTAAAGCTCCAAAGGTCCGTAACCTCAAGAAAAGTCCCTCTGTCCTGCTGAGCAAGGATCTAATCATCACTCAGTGAGGGCTGGCAGGGGGAAGATGGCTCCAGTGTTACAATGGGCATTAGAGGTGCAGTGGGAGCCAAAGGACTGAAGACAATTCAGTGATCAAATGGAGAGAAAACCTGAAGAAGGTTGTAAGCAATAGGCAGGAGTTGTGAAGAAACCTCACTACTTCTGCTGAGTGTAATTCTTTTTTATTCTTAATGCTGTGGGGTCCCACACTGGGGGAACAAAAGCATGGCACAAGCTCACCAGGCCTTTTCATTTCTGAGGTAGCTATGAAACGTCTCCAGAGTTCACTCACATTCTTCCTGCTTTCCAAATGTCCTCTTTTTTAAACCACTTCAAGCACTTTTCCCCCTCATGCTTGCCAAGTTTACAGCTGCTCACTTACCCAGACTTTAAGCATTATCCCTTTCTAGTCCATCCAAGGGAACAACCTCAATAGCAAGGAATGACAGAAACTGGAAATTGTCGCTTTTTAAAACCACTGCCCTCAGATCACCCAAAGCCCTCTGAGCTGACTTACATGTTTATTTGTTCCTTTGACTCCTCTGCATCAGAGGAATATTTGGGTGGCTGGAACTCAGTTCTTTCTCATGTGCCCCGAGCATGCCAGGCTGCTTCCGTGTGCTCTTCCTCTCCAGTGATTCCTGACCAAGAATATGAAAGTATTCTCCACCTTGCTGCACAGAACTGAGGTGATGCCTGCCAAAAATCATCACAGCTTGGGCAGTGTTCCCATCACACACTATTAAATTGATTGACTTCTCTGTTGCCCACCTACTTAATTTTTAAAGGTGATTTCAGATTCTTCTGTATTCAAGAGTTCAACATCAGTATCTCCCTCTGCAATCTGATAACAAAGGACAACAATTTCCCAGTATGAACTGGGAGAAATTTCCCTTATCTCTTTCAGCTTCACACAGGTGAACTATTGGATGTTTTGAGCTCGGCATCTCTTTGCCAGTACTTGGTTCAAAAACTCCCTGTCTAATTCTAATTTATAGCAGAGCTGGACTCACCGTGTGAGCTCAGCTGTCACTGCCCTGGAGCTGCCTGCTCGCTGCTGAATTCCACATGCTCTTGGAAGGCTTCACGGTTTAGGAAAAGGGAAGGTGCCAGTGCAGCCTGTCAGTGAGCTGCAGGGAACAGGCAGGGTATTACTGCAGGGGAAGGAAATAAAGAAGTGACTACGCTGTGCTGCCTGTGGGATGACAACAGAGGTTAAAAAAATAGGAGTAGAAAAGCAGAGGTGATGGCAGTGAAAGGGATTTGGCACACAGGTGCTCTGCAGCCTGGGAGTAAAGTCTTAGTAAGAATGTAGCAGCTGATCCAAGTCCAGGGAGCATCTTATCCCACACTGCAGGACCCATCCCTGCCGGGGCATGCGCTGCTGACTTTTGAGTCAAATGTCATCAGACTGTATTGATTCTTTCAAACACAATCCAGGCTCGAAAGCTGGGTCTTATTTGTTTTACTGACAAGTAATAACTCTCCTTTCTTACCAGAGCGGTTAAAGCACCCAAAGGCCACAAGGTGCTTATCACTCTCGGGCACAGGATGTGACTCTTGGTCACTCCTTGGCAGGGCCAGCAGCTGGACTCAGCGATCCCTGTGGGTCCCTTCCAACTCAGCACGTTCTGTGATTCTGTAATTTCAGTCACCACTTCTCAAGGGGAGCAGTTTACTCCCTCCTTCCTTCTCAACTACGGCAAAAGAAATAAAAACCAGAACATTTAAGAGGAATACAGCATATAAAAGAATGGTAATAACCGTCTGATTTAAAACACAAAAATATCCTCATAATTCTGTATTTCTGGGCTATTTATGAATGATCCTAAAGGTTCGTGGGCTCTTTAAAAAACCCCCAGTAAAATAAACTCAAAATTAAAATACAGAGATAACCAAAGTACTCTTCCACACTGTAGATTTACAACATATTGCTGGAATATGACATCAAATATTTCTCCATTTAAATTCAGGCATCACAATAGCCTGTTTATACAATAACTTAATAAATTTAGCTGGCCTGCCTATTTGACAAGTAGGCGAGAATTGTTCATTAAAATGCAAATGTAATCAAGGTGAAATTTGGAATAGGTTTATTAAAGTAATTGAGCTTCAGTCAACTGTAGTCACAACACAGATTTTCAAGTGCCGTTCAGACAAAAGGATATGTCTAATTCTTCTACGTTAATATCTTTATCAGCATGAACACTAAAAGAGTTTTCTGAGCAGTAATAACGTACGGTGGAATAATTCCAGTTTTCTCTGCAGGAATATATTATTAGAGATAAGGGTCAAAGACGTGCACAAAGGAGTGACCCAGCAGTGTACTGCACATATAGAAAATTGGTTGCAAGTGTATTTTCAGTGCTTGATGTAACTATGCACTTACTAAATTACTCTGTAAATCCTTTAGAGACTCAAGGTCATCAGTTAATTGGCCATTAAAGTGTTGGGGAATTGAACTTTTACTGCTAAGATTTGGGATTCTTGGTGCCTTTGACTAAGAAATTACTCATAAAAATAAAAGGAAATCCTAAATTTGTCTTAGTTATGATTTAAGTGCTAGTAAAACATTAGGAAGCTGTAATAGTAACGTCAGAAACTTTTTCATCAGGGTAGGGACAAGCTAGATATTTACCAGTGGTTTTTTACACAATTTCTGCTTGTTTAAGTACCCTGGATCATCGTCACTGCATTCAAAGGAATCACAGTAAGGATGTATTTGTCCCAGAAAACCAAATTTTATAGTTGATAATCTCACATGTATGGTGTGAAAAAACAAATTCGGGGAGAGATGGTTATTAAAGGACTGATGTGATGATGCCAAACCCTTGCTCGGCTCAGCTGGTCTGGCTCCAGCCTGAACAGAATAGCCAGGAAAAAGGGAAGAAAGCTGCAAAGCCCTTGGAAGCCCCACTAAGGGACTGTATTTGATGCAATGGGTGGTGTCACCGGGTGCTTCAGCCTCGTTAACTCTTCCTGCTCATCTCCCTCTGCCCCATTTCCCAGGATGGAGTTGCAGAGCATTTATATCACCTTGATTCTCTCTCTCTAAAGCTGAACATTCATGGTGAGCAAATATTTTCAGCAGTAAATAAAGTAATTATGTATCTATCAAGCATTGTATATGTAGGGTTTTTCCCTGATCATGGAAATCGTTAGCCACCATTTCATAAAATGGCTTATTCAATTTTCTTACCTTAATGGAATCAGCCTTTATATCAACCAAGCTAATGACAGAACATCTCCTGCTCCAGACACTGTTAGAAAGAATCCAGCCTTTTCCAGAGGCTTACAGCCAATTGTAAATATAAATGAAGCCCGGGTGTCACTGCTCTGAAAGCCACTGAGAGCACAGGCTAAGGGCCATTTCCTTTATTTTCATAAAAACATTTCAATGTGCATCTGCGTCATCTCCCTGCTAGACCCATAAAAGCTCCTCTTTGGGCACCAGGCCAGACCCTGCCGAGGCCCTTGGGAGGAACCTGCTGGGCACTGCCTGACTTGCTGCAGTGGTGACAAACTGGAGAGGAGCTAAAGCTTCTCAGGTGAAAAACAAGCGCAATTTAATCCACACTGCAAGTGAAACCATTCCCAGTAAGTATTTTCTGTAGCAGAAAATGCACTACAACAATCCATTTTCTTATAAACCAGAAAGCGCAGGAGGCAACAACTTTGAAACTGCAGCAAATACAGCTGAACTGTTTCCCGAGCAGACTAAAACTGTATTAGAACCCACTGTAAATCTTCTAAATGAGCACTTTGCATTATTTGCAGATGTGCCATCATGAGCTGTGATCCCATCACAAATCTCAAATGAGGCCAGCGAGCATCTGGAGCCTGAAGATTTCGAAGCAATATCCAGTGAGGGAAGCAGGGAAAGCAGGAAGCTGACTTCAGTTGAATTAATCTTGAAATCTGCACCCTTCCATAGTTTTGGGGACACCATGGTACTGGAGGGTCTGGTTTTTTGGACATACAGTAAAATGGAAGTTCTTGCCAAGCTGAAGGATTCAGGATGTTATGGCAATTCTCTGCAGGAGCACAAGCGTAAACACCACATTAATCAGCTTTCAACTGATTACGTGCCACTGCCCTCACTGCTGTTTCACTTTTAATAGGACGCTTCTTTTTTAATCATTCCAGTCCCTCAAAATATATATTGAATGTATCTGCTTAAAAACCCATCAGACTCCACTGGAGCTGTTGCTGCATTCTAATGGCTGAAACAATTCTCACATGTCCCTTAACTTGACAAGGCGCTGTAACAGCTAAATAGGAAATAATCGTGAAACCGCAGGAATTGCCAAGATAAAAGAAAATCCATATGCACACGGTGCTTTTCTTATTTACAGAGCACGCACAGAACAATAGGAGAGCAAACCCTGCATTTCATGTAAACTGTCAACAGTGATACTGATTTAAACCAGTGTTCCATTCTCTTATCAGCAAATCCTGGAGCTGCTGACCGTTTCCCTCAGTACTGCAGGGCCTTACATTCAGCATTGTAATTTATATCCACGCCAGGATGTCCCAAATTTATTTACATTAGGACTATTCCATCACCTTTCCTGAGCAGTGTAAGGCAGTCTCATTGTAAATGAGAAGTAGGGCATTGTTCACTTAAAAATTATTCAGTGAGTTATTTCAGGGGACACACATTTATCCTGAAATTTATTTCTGAAATTACCAAAAGCGCTGGAGTTGAATTTACATGGTGGTGAGCCTGAGCCAGCAAGTCCTACTATTGAGCTCTGCATTTGGATCATGCTCTGAAAGCTCAGCATGCGGACAGAAAAAGCTTGCAATTACTCACATTTCAAATGTAGATATTAAAGGAAATTAATTATAAATTCTGGTTTGGTAGTGTTCACAGCCAAGATAGAGATGCCCCCACAAGGAATCAGGAACACAGTGGTGAATGCTCCTATTCAATGCTTGAATAATTACACACTAAGAACCAAATGGGTAAACATTCATCCACCCACTTTGCTTTAATTCAGTGAAGACCAGATGATAATGACATTAAAAATCTATTAAATGTAGGTACCAACTCACAGAAACTCAGACATCTGTGATCATTTACCGTGCTGAACCACTGATGATCCTGCCAAGGAACTAAAGCAGTACCTCATCAACATCTGTCTGGAGCAGTTGAAGACACACAAACAATCTGGAATACCCACATTGTTTCAGACGTTGATTCCCATTTTATTCTCCTGCAGATGAGTACAATACTCTGTACTCAAATGTCTGTTTAAAAAACAAAACCAAAATGTGCATAATGGGAAAGGTGCACGTGATCACATGGAGATCTGACCGGGAAATAAGTCACGAAGCAAGTCCAAGTAAGACAAGAGCAAATTTGTGGTACGTTCACAGAAGGTTGTGTGGCAGCAAATAAAGATCCTCAGTAGTCAAAACACCACCCACACTGTGATAGGAGATGTCACAGGTAGATGCAACTGTGTAGTACTGCATATTTAAAGTGTCTCAGAGTGGTTTTCAATTAACTACAAAGATGTTAAAACACAGATGCTGCTTCTGTTGTGAAATGAGGCAGAACCTCTGGCTGGAAAATGAGGAGATTCTCCCGAGAATCCAGATTCTCACTGAGAAGCCCAAACACATTTGGCTACTGGGAGTTACAAAAAACCCGTCTCAGGAGGAGTACATAAACAAAGGGAGTGGACAAAGTACTTCCAGAGCAGCACCAAAATGTCAGTTTTGTAGTGATGAAGGGCAGAAAAATAGACCTGTGAGCTTTCTGGGCTTTGCTTTAAATTTTTCTCCAAAAAGCTGTGGGTAAGCTATTATTAAAACTTCAAAAGAAAGAAAAAATCATGTGGAGATTTCTGGGGTTTTCATTTTCTAGCTGTAAGGATGTACAATAATGACTTTATGTTCATATTACCTATAAAAACTCACTGCTTCTTAAGAAGAATTTCAGTGAGGACCCTGATCCTCCACCAGGAAATAATGCTGCTTCAAGATTTTCAGGTGAAAGCAGAAACCAATTCTCTTGACTTAATGTCTTGCTTTACTACATAAAGGTATTTACAGAGCAATGACATTTTACTGCTAAATAATGGAAACCTCATTTTACATGTCAGCGTTGTTCAAACATCCAGTGACAATGTGTCATCGGGGTATCAGAAAATGTGGGATTATGCTGGTGTGCCTAGATAAGTAGTCAAATCTAATAAGGAAGAACTATTTCCACTTAAAAAATCTCAAACATAAACAAATATTTTTTGCTTAAAAGGAAAGGAATTGAGATGCAAAGGAACAGCCCCTGGAAAGGCAGAAGTGCTGATAGGAAAGCAGTCTTCCCAGTGATTGATGATAGAGATAATGGTTCATACATCCATACACTTAAATAGCTGTCTTTCCCCATGACTGCTGTCTAATTAATGTGAGCCATCATTCATGTAAAAGAAAATTTTTGCTTCTGGAGAGAGGAAAAAAAAAAAAAGAAATGCTGCAAACTGCCAGCAGTGACAGTGCTAGAAACATGCCAATTAGAGTGATTTCTGCCAAGCAGCAAAAGGGCACAAAACACTGGTTTCCAAGCAACTGACATTATAAAGTATTAAATACACTGGAAACTAAAATTGGCAGATAAACAGTTCACCTTCTCAGCGCTGCCTTGCTCTGTCTTTGCTCCTTAACTCTACGTTATCTCTCCTGCCTGCTCCTGCAGACTCCACTGTGCCTTCCAGTGAGCACTGAGGGATGCCAGCTCCTCACACTCCTAAACACTAAACATCTTCTGTCGGTGTACGTTAGAGTGGCACCTGTACAGATTCACAGGTAAGGACAGACAAGGTTGTAACCAGAACTCCAAAAATAACACATTAAAGGTTTCAGTACAGGCTGCCATATCAATCGCATTGAAATGGGTTTGAATTAACGGGAGATCCTCAGCCGCTGTCAGGAAAGGAAATAGGAGAAATTGCCCTACAGGTTACAGTCAGGCTGTTGTTCCAGGCAGAAAGGATGGATTAGGAGAGGCTGGGCTGTCTGCATGCAGAGTGACTTTTAGAGATCTGCCTTCAGGAAACCTGAACCATTTTAAAGAGCAATCCAGTTGCTAATTTAAACCAGAAAAAGCTGTTGAACTGCCAGCAGTCTGACATTTTGCTTTATCTGACCGGCCCAGCCCAGGGAAACAGGAGCACAGGAGGCATTTCCCTCAAACTCTGCCTAATTCCACGCACAGGTTCCATGTGCCCTTTGCAGGTAAAGGCTTCGCTGGCTCATGGAGCAGCATGGACACTTCCCCTTTAGGCTTGCAGCTCAAAGCTGTCAGTTCCTAGACACTGTGGATGACCACAGCTTGTCATTTTTACGTGGCACCTATGCCTAGATGACTGTCCTTGCAGAGTTACCAGTTTCTATCATTTTTAATACCTCCTTTCTGCACACATACGAAGTATTTTCAGCCAGCCTCATTTGAAGCAATAAGCTTAGTTTTAAACACTATTATTTGTGAACAGGACTATGTCCAGTACACCTGCATGGTTGTGGTGGGCTGAGTTAGTCTCAGAAGTGGTTTATGGCAAGCTGCTTTGATTTATGGATCAACCACTACAAGTTTCCAATACTTTTGTAATCTCTCTTGCTGTGTAACTGTTCTTACATGCTTCTGCAATTTATTAATTATAAAGACACCTACTCTCCTGGTTCTCAGACAGTACATCCTCATGCAAGCATAGATTACTTAACATTATTCCTGGATGCCATTTACAGCTGTCACTGGAACAAAGCAATAAGGCAGGATCTCCCTCAGAGCTCAATGTCGTTTTGTAGGGGCTGTGCTGCTTGAGTTTACTCAGTTCTAGTAAAAATGAAATGAAACAGAAATGAAAACATAATTCTTAGCTCAAAGCCACAGATATTTGAATGCTCAAGGACAAAGGTGGTGTCTTTCCTGCCACGCTCTATTCCACCCACTGAATCCAGCCCTGGGAAGTACCAAGCAAATTCCTTCCCGTGTTTCCATGCTGTGTGTGGGTACAACGATATCCAGGAGGGGACAGGGGTCTCTTGGAGTCACTGGGCACAACTCATCAGAGAACACTTCATACCTGGAATAGTGACTGATAGTTTTGAAAGATGAGTAGTTCGCATTCTGTCTCACCTTCCTCTTTTATATCATCACAAGGGCTCAAGAAAGTGTAAGAGAATATTACTGACAGGAGGTATGAGGTCATAATTATAAGGTTTATCTTTAGTTTAATTATGTTTTTAACATGTAAGGCTGAATATTAAAGCTGTATGAATGTAGCTAAGTCTATTCCGGTAATGACTCCTCAAACATTTCTGAGATAATTTTAAAATCCCTACTACTCTGCTATGTCACTGTGGTCATTAAAAAACTTCCTCACACTTTGCTCCATTATACTCTTTCACACAAACAAGCTGCAAGATCACAGACGCTACTTCCTGTGAATATGTATCAATTAACATCCAATTAAGACAACTGCTGGGCGTCCTTTTCAGTCAGGAGGAAAAGCAGCAAAACCCAAATCCACAAAGGTCATTTGTATTCACTGACTCTCCGTAGTATTAACATGCTGCTCTGCTAGCCTGACTGCTTTAATTGAGATTAAAAGTTGCTGCCCTGGAGAAGAAAACTCCAGTTTTCTTCTTTATTTCTTGCACTTTCCATTCTGCATTTTTTTTCCTCTAATATATCTCCTTTTTTAAAGTCTGAAATGATTAAAAGAAGCATTGCTGACACGGCCTTTGATCCAAACCAGCAGTGTAGTCATTCTCACTTGAAATTATCTTCTTCTGCAACTTCCTATTTCAATATTTGGTTAAAAGGTCTGTGGGGTTTGATTTCTTTGCCATTCTTACTGTTCTTTTTTATTCCACGTAGGTTTAGCCAAAGGAAAAAACACTTAAGGTGAATGGCTAACACGTTTTCATTGTGAAAATATTTCCACCCAGGCACTGGAAATCACGTGAACTTAGTTTTGAATGCACCTGTGAGTTAAATTTGTGTGGAAGAAGATGGCAGAAGGATGTTTAACAGGTAGGGGGTTTCTTACTTATCAGCCCTTCAAACTCTGCTTGGGATGTTAAAATTGAGTTCTTTCCATCTTCTGTATCAGGAATAAGAGGGATTCTGCAACCCAAATTCTATATCCAAGAACATTTCACAAAAATCACTGTCCCCTGTGGGTGTGATGCAGGTACAGCTGATCAAAACTGAACGGACAATTCTGCTGGTAATGTACATAAAGGATCACAATCCTGTCTGTCCCTTTAGCAGCACTGCCTGCTGTAGGGTGGCCAGGGATGAAAGACTAAAATCAGGGGGTTTAATCACTCAGGGAAAAGATATGACATCAAAACACATTAAGATCAAACCTATTGACGTCATTAAAAAAATATACATTTAGCATAATTTTGCAGATTGCATTACCATTAAAAATGCAGAGGAAGGCGAGCCTGCATTTATCATAATGTGGCACAGGAAACAAATGTCCTCAGTAAAATCAGGCTAAACAGTCCATCTGTTCGAGCAAACAACCGCACTCCCCCGGAGTAATGGGCTGCAGCTCACAAAAAGCCTTTCCCCGGAGATTCGAATTTAGTAGGTCAACTTTGAAATTAGAAATAAAACCAGAGAAACAGAGGCAGCGCTGAAGTCTAGAAAAATAAGTAATGTAGATAGGGTATTTACTTCCCTGAGACACCCAAAGTTGCAATTGCAGCTGTAAAAGTGACGATTAATCTTACATCCCCAACTGACTTTCATAATTTAGCCCTGAGAGTAACAATATTTATCCACCTAATACCTATCAGTGCTGCAGAGATGGAAAGGACAATTCTTGCACATACTTAAGTACTTGGCATTATAAGGTTTATCAGATTAATATTCCTAAAAGTATAAGAGAGTGATAATAAGATTAAAAAAATAAGAAATAATTCAACTAAAATGGTAAGAATAAATATTACCTATGTATAAAAAACCTGTAACTTGCATTGAAACGAGTGGTTCACCTTGCTTCACTCAAATGTCTACAAATCAGTGTGTTACTATTTAAACTGAGCAAGTCTTTTAATCCCAATGAAATTAGGGTAATTTGCATCCTACAGAACACTTGCAGCTATTTCTCCTCCTACTCATTTGAAAATAAAGAATGCAAAGCAACCAAAAGCAAGCTCCAAGCACCTGCAACTCGTAGATCAAGACATAAAGTGATCTTTGGCAGGTTATCATCAAAAGAACTTTAACTTGACCTCAAGGAGACAATCGCTCTGAAACTTAGCAGAGAATAATGACTGCAGGCAAACATAACTAACAGTGCATTTATGGCAAAGCCAAGTCATGCTTTACTAAAATGGCTTATCCAGCCTTCAAAATACATAGGATTTATTATTTTGTTTACAGTTTATTACTATTTTCAGTCAAGTTTATCAAGGGAAAATCCACTAAAACTGATTCAGTTGACTAAGTGAATAATAAAAATAATTGGGGGCAGAGAAGGATAAGAAGGGAAGTATGTGAAATCTAACGGTACTACAAGTAAATAGTATAAAATTTAGAAATTGCTCTGACATAAAAATTGGGGAACATTTAAAGCACTTAAATTTCACTTTATTGTGAAACGTAAAGCTCTGATTTCTCTACAGCAGCACATGCAAAGAAGCTGCTTTAGCTTCCTTGATTTTTATGCAGTTAATCTCAAACAACGCAAGGGGTTCATTTTTCTTCAACATGTGCTGATACAGTATCACACGTTGTCTTGGCTGCCACATTTGCTTAGATTTAACCTAATTATTAAGTTTTTATATAGATGTCTGTCTTACTGCTGCTTGCTGTAATTCTACTATTTTTCCCTAGTGAATGCTCTTCAAAGACTTAAAGTCTAAGAAGCTTGTAAACACTCGTGTAATTTGTACCCTGCTGGGGCTGGCAGGGGTAATTTGTCAGTTTTATTTGCAGCAGGCTGTAACTAAACCCTGCCAGATGTAAATCATCTTTTTGTACTCTTTGCCGTTCAATTGCAAATGAATCTCTTCCCTTAGATTAACACTCCCATCAACAAAGTCAGAAGTTTCCAGAAAAATTTAGAAAACCCTGGAGTCACCCTACTGCTAGGCTTATTATGCAGTTTAGCAAATGTTTAAGGTAATTCTGAGAAAACAGAGCGAGTGGTCTCTGTGGGCAAGTTTGGAGTTTACAGAAAAGCGAAGTGAAGCCCCGGTAATGTCAGCTTAAGCACCACCCGCAGTGACAATGGTGACACCTGGGTAACAACACATTTTTGCATATTAAAAGTGCCTAAATGGGAGTGTACTCTGCCAAAGCCTGTTCTCCATAGACCTCCCTGCATGTGGGGCTTTTGTTTTGTTTTGGTCGCTTGCTTGGTTTCTAATGTTTATTTATTTATTTAAATGAAGCCATAAGAAATGTCCTGCTGGACCAGAAGGTTCTCGTCTCTAGTGGCAATAAAAGATGGTTTATAGGAAAAGAATGTACAACCTTGTACAGCCTTGCCTGGCTGAAGTTTCTGTGTGCTTCGGGTTCCTTCCCTTGACTCAGATCCATTCCCAGTTCTCTAAAGGGGAAGAGCCTCTTCCCTGGTTCCTGTGGATCAGACGGAGAGTCACCAAATTGAAAATAAACATTACAGCATTAATTAAGAACAGCTCAGCACAGAGAAGGTATGTGCAGTCTCAGGGTTCAGTTTCAATCACCAGATATTTTCTGAGCCGGTCATCACCTGTGACAGCATCGTGTCATCTCACAAGCATGGAAACAAGTCTGAGTGCAAGTTTGACAGAGATCTTGCAGGAAGTTGAGCAACCACGACCTTCACGAAACTACCAGGCAGGGAGAAGAGCTTGTTCAATGGCCTGAACTTAAAGAATGGCTGCTGTGAGTACTATGGATTATAACAAACTACAAAATTTATGCACAATTTTCAAAATGAAGTGGTGCAAATAAATTTTTCTACTGAGATGCAAACAAGAGCAAAAATGTCTCCATGAGTCTGGTGTAGAAAAACTTAGTATGCCAGGAAGTATCTTTGGTGCACAAATTTATTCTCATAGGAAGTACCTGTGCAAAATGTGTGTATGCTTTATAAATTGTTATGCTTAAATGCTTAAGAAATATAACTTTTCTCTTGGGAGATTGTTACATGGACTACTGTGTCTAACATAAAACGAATATCCAATTTCCAAACCCAGGAATAGAAAATTACTTACTTGTAGCTGCTCTTCCCTGAAGATACACTCTGTGATAAACCTCTATTCTGGGTCTGTGCTTTCACCCCCAAGGAAGGCACAGACCCATAAAAAGCCCTCAAGTCAGACACAAGAACAATTTTGGAACTCCCTCAACCATCAGTTCATTCAAGTGGAAAAAAAGAGACATGTTCCTGCCTATTAAAAGAATTATATAGGTAGATTAATAAAAGACTTCAGATCACTCAGCTGTGTCTGAGGTTCAGGCTAAAAAGAACATGAAAACAGTAATTCTTTCCTGCACTACTTTTAGATCAAAGGGCTCATTCACTGATTCCAAGCACTCCAAAGCTGCGGGCCCTCAGAATTTGTGTCCATGTACTCGAGGCAGAGCAAATGCACAAAAAAGGGAGCCCAGCAGACTCAGAGCTGTGGATGGAACACTTGCTCTGCTGTGTAGCTTTTACACAACAAAGCAAAGCCCAAGAACATTCAGATACTAAAAAAAAAGAAAAAATTGGAGGAGAACATTTTGTTTTTTGGAATCTTGACTTGAGAAGGCATAAAACTCTTTCCAAATTCGTGTTCCTATCTAAGATTTCAGCAGAACAAGGGTTCAAAATGTAAGGAGCAGTGACTGAACTCCTTCACACACCAAGCAGGAGCTGCTGAACAGCCTCAGTGGGCACCCAGACTTCACCTGCTGAAAATGCCAACCAGACATTACTGGACACATTCAGCATGGAGAATCTCTTACGCTGGTCTGTAAGGAAGATAAAAATTAAGTATTTGTCATTACATAAATTTAATTATCACTATTTGGCATATTTTTTTCCCCAGGGATTACAGTTATTTATTTAACAATTCGTAATAAACAGCAGGTTTAGAATATTAAATGTCTTCATCTGTGAAAACAGGCTTTCAAAAGTAGACTGGATTTTGGAAATGAGTTACCAGACAAAAGACTTTTAAAAAAATTATTTCCAGCATAAAAATTTAAATATTTGTAACGTCATTCCTGTACACCCAAGAACATAACTGATCTATCCATAAATGATACTAAAAGACAAATAATTATTTCCTCTGATAACCCCTTCTAAATTTCACATTACTCTTGAAGGTAGAAAGGTGCCAGATGGATGGAACAGATTTTGCAGGTGAAACACCTTCAGAGAAGGTGCTTCAGAAGCAAATTGGTTTCAAAAACTGAAGTTTTAATATTTTGGGAGATATTCAACATGGCTTTTGAGAGTTCAGTGAAAAATCCAATAAATTCTAAGTATTTGAACACTCTTTGATCTTTTTTTCTCCTTTTCAGTTACCATTTCCTCAAGGCTCTCTTCTCTGGCACATCTGTAATCCGGAACACCACCCCCTCAGCACAAAATATAACACCACTCCCAAAATCCACGAACTTGTGCCAGCTTTCACGTCACCTCTGCTACAGGAACACCATGGAACACGGATGGGACTTGCTGTCTTGGTTCTTTTTAAATTGCGCACATTGTATTTAAAGAAAATATTAGAAGAAACCTGACTTGGATACTCCAGGAACAGGGAATTTCCAGCCTGCTTTGTCACGATGCTTATTTGGGTTTGTTTTTCAGAAGCAGCTAAGTGTTGCCAGCAGCCAGGTACCATTAGTTGTACCATTGATGACACAATTAAAACAAATTAAGAGTCTTTCGGGATCGCTCCGCGCTGAAGGCTGGGCGGGAACGGGGCCCTCAGGTTTCAATGGCGGGAAAGCCCCGGCGCGGTGACCACGGGCACGGTTTGGAGATGTCTAACCCCAATCATTTAAAGTGTTAATACCACAGAGATTGAAAATCTGTTGTCTCAGGTGCAATATTTCTTTTTCTCCTGTGTCTGGCCTCTGCCAGGCCCTGGGAAAAGGAAGGAGCTGAGAACCGCCCCAGCCTTGCTGAGGGAGGGGTCACTCCATCCTCTCCCCTCAGGCACTGGCGGTGAATCCATTTCCTCACAGGAAAGTGAAGGCAAAAACTTCTTTTCCCGCAATATTATCTGTCATTGCAGTGTCATGTATCGAAAAGGTGCAATCCGAGCTTAAAACAGGACGTAATTAGAGAACAGTAGAACTCTCTCTTTTTAATTTGCCGTGCAGATATAAAACCAGAAAACATCGCTGGAGTGTCTCATTTGTTAAATTCAACAATACATTATTGTGACAATCTGAACAGTCTTCGCAGCTTGGGTGTTGGTGGGTTGTTTTTTTTTTTGGCGTTTCCAACCTAAGAAGACTTTCATTATAGCTCATCTAATTTGCTTTAAGCCTGTTGCAGTGATCATTTCCTACTTTCATTATAGTGATGGAAAAAAAAAAAAATCTCGTACAACTCCATATGTAAGAAACAATAAATTAAAAAAAAATCATAAAGTAATACATGAGACATCATCATAAAGTGAAATTACGCGAGGAAATGACCTGAAAGTTCTCTGTGCGAATGATTATGGTCATTTTTGAGGTGGAATTTGGCAGGTGAGAGGAAAGCAGCCAAGCTGCAGTGCTACTGCAGCAGGTGGAGCTCGATGCCCTCTGATCGTCCAGGACTCCACTCCCAAGGACCTGGAGCCGACCAGAGCACACGGGAAGCCCTGGAATTCCTGTTCCCTGCCTTAGACAACTCTTCCAGTGACCTCCTCTCCTCTCGGAAGAAAATTGCAGGCTCCAGAAGTATTTTTAGATGAAAAAAAAAATTACTTGTTTCATTCTACCCCCCCCTTCTGCAGACTCTGGATTTCACCCTTACAATTCCCGAAACCTTCCACTTTCTCTTCTAGATAATTCTGGAGATTAAAAAACGACTCAATTCTGACAAATCCATCCTTTTATTAACATTATTCCCACGTCACACACCTATTATCTTTGCAGATGTCATTCTGTAAGTTTTGAGATTTTTCCAATTTTTTTGTTTGTTTAAGCTGGTGAAAGAACCCGTTTCCTCTGAATTAATGAGTTTTTTCCATTCTGGGTAACTGATTAATTTTCTGTGTTACGTCAAAGCTAGCAAATTAACACACCTATTGCACTCTTCTTCCTTATGATATATCACTCACCCAGGAGTATTATGATAACATTTGCAAACTGAATGTGTTTTAATGAAAATAAATCAGCACAGCCTCATCACGAGCCAACATTTAGTCATCCAAACGCAAGATTGACCTCAAGAAATATATATTTTGATATTATGAAAATGTTTAGGCAGCTTTTGTAAAGCACCACATACAGAGATGACTGCTGCAGTTCTGCAGGCAGGATTCTAAATGTTGAATTTTAGACAGTATACCTAGCCAACCACTCAGGCATTTTTTTTTCCCCCTATTTCCTCTTTTATTGCTGCTGCTCAATACTGACCCTTCCTGCCCTCGCACTAGAAAGTGGGAACACAGAACAGACATCAGGACCAAAAGAGAATTTTCAATTAAACACAAGAGGCTCCAAGACAAAGGATGTGACAAGGAATAGATTGCAGAAAATTTAGATTTCTTTCAGAACAATACTATTTTAGTGCTTAGGAAAAAGGGAAAAAAAAAGCCACAACGAAATCTGCAACAAAGACGAGGCACCTGATTTGTGAAGGCTGCGCTGTACCGTATCAATAATGCAAAGCACTTTGCAGTTGAGGATCTCTGTTGCCAAGGGGAGCGCTTGGTAAGAGCTGCTGCAGCAGCTTCCTCGCTGCTGCTCCAGTCGGAACGGTGCCGGCACCCACGGAAAGGGGCCTCATCCCACTGCTTTTCCATGAGCGGTTTTAACGAGCAGGGCAGCTCCAGCCCTGTTGGGTCTCCCTCTGCACTCCAATGAACATGTTACTGTCAATAGAGACACGTCAGCCAAATGGAAGGAGACAGCTCAGAAGTCAGACAGGGGTTGCCTGCTAGTGAGGACATGAGGAGGAAACTCGGAATAAATAGATTCAATTTCATCTCTGTCAGAAATTTCCTCTGACACCCTAAATAAAACATTTAGCACCTTATCCCAGCTAGCAGAGGTCTTTTCTTGACTGCAGTGAATTCCACAGCTCATCGTGCCTCCACTTCCTGTGCCTGGAGTGGGAAATAAAACACTTCCATAAATATCCAGTAGCATTCTGATATTATGGTGATGGAAAGTATCTGTACAGAAAAAACCCTGTTGGTTTCATAACAAAACCAGCTTGAATAGCTTGGTATTGTTTATTCCATCCATTTGCTTCCATTTCTCATACTCCTGTGAGAAATCTTCTTTTTATTTTCTTGCCCCCAAGGAATATTTCCTTATTCTGGTAAGGTTGGTAAGTTTTGTAAAATAATTGGATCAAATTAGTCATGGCTGCAATATTATTAGTATCAGTGCATTTACCCTAAGGTAACTTTTAACCCTTTAAGCAACGACAACATTTGATTTGCTGTCTTTATAGTCTTTGTAAACTCTTTTCATTCAGACGATTTAAAAATTTTAAAATGTGTCCTTGGAAGTCCATACAAATAAGGAAGAAAAAAAATTCCACTTAGGTATAACATCTCTCTACACCACCTATCTTTGTCTTCTGTTTCTGTCACTTATGTGGTCTTTGGACATTGTGCTGTAATTTAGATTATTTGCAACCCTCCCAAAGCCCTTTATGCACATTTTTGGTTGCATACTGGAAATGACAATATTGCTCAGCCTTAGCTAATGTTTGCTAGACATTTTCCCCCTACTTAAGTCAGAATTACAAATGTTCTTGCCAAATCTCCCAGAATACCAAACGTCCCAAACCCATTTTCAATTGCCAAAAATCCATTCTACTAGAAATTAATGCAATCACCGTTAAACAGGAAAGAAGAAAACCCCATCTGCACCATAATACCGCTCACTTCCCCCTTGCTATTAGAGTTCAAAATAGATTACAAAAGTGCTGAAAAGAACCCTTCAGGCACAAAGGACACTCAGAAAGCTGAAACATCCATAAACATCTTTAAAAAAAATTGGTTTCTTACTTCTGCTAGTCTAACACAGGATTTCTTACTGCAATGTTATGCTAAAAACATGAGAGTTCATGAACCAAGGCAGGAGTACCTAATAAAATTATCAGATCGATATCTGCTACAGCACAGAGTCTCTATTCAATCCAAAAGCAGCAAACAAAAAAAGAACATGTTATTCTGTTTTATTTCAGAGTGAGAGCAAAGTTAATTTGGAAAAGAATTGGGGGAAGACACAGCTGGAGAGCAGAGTTACCAGCCTCAGGAAATTCAAGGAAATGTAATTGAGAACAGATTATCTCTTTAATTACTTTTGACCAAATCAATAAGAAGCATGGAATAAAGAGCACGATGACTGCCACCTGGTAGAGGACAAAGAACACCAAAGTTGAAAAGTAACACAAAACTAAAACACAGCCGTGGTAAGGACAATCAGAGCACTTCTCTTACCAAATAGAGAAAATGAAACAAAGAGAAAGAAGGGTGAGAAGGGTATTAGCTCAATAAACACACAGTACATGCAGAAGTTCATGGTTGTTTTTGGCCCCTTCTCACTGTTCTCAGCTGTGAAGACTGTTAACACTTCACTACATTGTCCACTTCCAAAATGTCCCATCGTTACTCAGGAATCAGAAAGAAGAATCCCCAAGAGCTCTTGTTTCCTCCTGAACCTCCATGGCTTCTCCCGTGCTGGCTTTTATTTACTAAACACCAATGCAGGAATTCTTTACTGTTGGAGTTTAAGGCAAGCACTTCTTCTTGTCAGCGTGTTAATAAACCAGAGCAAGATCTTACCTCTCCCTTGGCTTCGTTCCCAGGTCTGAGCAGGAATACTCACACCCAGAGGTCATGTGTGTGTAGCTAAGCAGGGCTGGATGGGACAGAATCCTCTGGCAAGGCAGAGATGGAGGGGCTGCAGGGCCATCCAGCAGCAGGGATGGCTCCCAGCCTGTCTTTAATAATTAATTTATCAAACATGGTCCCCATTCCCACAGTAGTTTAGCAGTTCAGCACCTTTATGCCATTAATCCTCACAGCAGCAGCGTGGCATTATCCTCTTTTTCTCTCTGAAGGATGAGGATGGAAGAGGACAAGTGCCTTGTCCCAGGTATTCCAAGCAGGGCAGTGAACCAAAAACCTCCATCTCGGCATGGAAGCCCCAGATCCCCTCACACAGCCTGACTGAATGTTCCAGCATTTGTCACTGTCAGTGCAGAACGTGAGAGGAGGCAAATTACTGAACCTCCTCCTCTCTCCTCAGCCACGTTTTAGTTTAACATTCCACAACTGTTCTTCGTGTGGCTGCTGGGCACTGGGGTTAAAGCAGATTTCAGATGTGCTGTCAACACCTCGCCCTCTGCCTTTCTCTCTTTCTTATCGCAACTCCTCGGGGACCTTAAGATCTTCAGAGTTTCAAACAGTTTCTTTTAAAGTCTTGGCACCTATATGTGAGCAGGAAAATGTGTTCATTTTATGAGCTGAGTAAATGAAATTTCACTCTGATGTGACCTTTGCTTGGATTTTTTTCTTGGAGAGAAGCAGAGTGGTCATTTTCCATCTCCAGAATCCTTCATCTACATTCACAGCACATGTGCTGGGATGGCTGGCTCAGCTGATCTGTTCACCAGCCCCTCACGAGGTGTCTGGCAGTGATCATCTGCTTTATCCCCTTCACAGTACAGCTGCGAGATGAAATTCTAGCAGAAACTAAATTTTACAGCACCAACAAAGTAGCATCAAGCTGGCCTGTAACTGAGCACTAACTTTTATAGGTTCTTCACACGGGGATCAAACCTGCAAATGGAGCATCTTTGTTGTCCAGAACCACAGTCACATTAGCCAGAATTCCAAAAGAATTGAAAATTTTATATTACAATACCATTTTCCCCCCTAGGAGTACACATCTTGCTGTTTTAGCATAGGTCTTACTAAAGTGCAGACATGCCTAAAACATTATTAATTTTTCAGGGAAACAGAACTGACTTCTACTACAAGTACCATCCTTGGCCCAGAAAAAAAAACCACTCAGAAAGATGAACTACTTCCTATTTCAGTGTCAGATATACAATGGAGAAAAAAAATCCAAGTGCCAACACAATGCAGACAATGCAGCGAGATGTGCTCTGTAGCCTGAGGTGAAAGAAAGGGGCTTTGGAGTCCTTTTTCCTGTGAGCTGCTGTATCCTGCTTAGCGACTAAAGGGACTTTTGGCCAAAACCATTGTCATGACTGAGCCCATTCCCACAGAAGAGCATTCCCTGAGAGGTCCTGCGAGCAGCCGTGAACCACCCCTCTGGTATTGTCCATAAATAGAAAAACTCACTCCGCAAACAGAAGTGAACATTTTTCATAAGATCTGAAAATCATTTCAACCCCCAACAACAAAGAAAAGCATATTAAAAAGATACAACGACAGGCTTCCTGGAATAACTGTCTCAAACAACAGCTGGCCAAGTATGACAGATTCACATGGAAGAAAGAGCTGGCTGTGCTTTGTAACAGACATTATCTCAAACAAACCAGATCTCAGAACTCCCTTGATCCAAAGAGAAGTCTTTTTAGTTGGCTCAGGGGCAGAAAAACTCTTGGTAGAACGAGCAACTACTTATGGTTAAATTCACCTCTGGAAGGAGCTGGGAATGCAAAACCAGCCCTGTAAGCAGGACACACATCCCTTTAAAAGGATGCAGTTTTCCCATCACATCCAGATAGACAATATCCTAATGCATAAATCACAGATTCTCTCCTCGAAGAGCACGGGCAGATGGATCAGAATCTCTCAGCAGACTGGCAAATACAAAATTTGTTTGGTGTTACTCTGCATGCAGTGCTACACCTAAGGTCAGACTGCAACCTCCCATATGGAGGAGTTAGACAACAGGAATAACGTAGCAGGATCATTACTGAATCTATCAAATTATGTTTTGTCTATCAAACCTTCAACTTCTACATTTATCTTTCACACTGTCTAATCTTTTGGAGATTCTAAACCTATTTTAAAAACTCAGATGATTGAGTTTGTATAATGAGAAATTTAATGACCTGTAAAGTGAGTGCATCTGCCAGCCCTAAAAAAAGTCATCTTTTCACCACATGCACGTCACAATATGGGACTGACGGTTGCACTGTTATTTTTCCAGGCATCCACTCCTGTTGCCTCCTTAAAACAAACACACATTTTGGGTTGTACGATGGAGACTAAGAATATTAAAATGCTTAAATATTTCTCACAATATTTTTCCAATAACACTTCATGGAGAAATATTCACATTCTCCAAGTAAACTGAAAATATAGAGTTTGCAAACAAAAAGATAAGCGAATTCTGAGCCACTGTTTAGTTTCACTCAAGCATATTTTTGTCAAAGGGTCAAATTCTCTGCTGGAATAAAAATCCTGACTGAATATGTATTTTGACAGGGATGAATATGGTCCATATTGCAACAGCAGAATGAGTGTGTATCCAAAGACTGGCTGGCACCAACTCCATCCACAATAAACATGAGACAGATGAACATGTCAAGAAAAAGATCTCAGTGGCTACGTTTTATGCAAGATTACAGAGCATCCTTTAATCCTGACACAAACTCCAAATCACCAGTCACAGCTATAGATACAGAACGTGTTTTAAATGTAACATGCAGAACACAATTTAAATGTAGCACACAGAACTCAAAATGACCTCTCTTTATTGTGTGTTTGTAATTTATACTAAAACTTCAGCATTCAGCCACACACGTGCAGGCTGGACATCAGTTCATATTCGTTAACATCCTGGCGTAGATTTTTTTTGTTATCTGCAAACAAAGCCCTATCTGTGACTTTAAAAAAAATTAGCATTTAGGTACTACCCTACACTTTTTGTAAGTGACATTCAGCCCAAACTGCTAAAGGTCTGGCAGGCAAATAAGGGAACAAGCCCCAATCAAACTTGTCTTTCTGAAGGACGGTTATTTTGAGCAGCAGTTTGCGATGGCCCTGCCAGCTGCACACACAGCCTGCCTTGCATCTGTGGCCCATTCTCTGTGAGCGTTGCCTTTGTTTTGATTTCCTGGTTTGTGTCCCGTTAGTGGGAAGGCTGGATGTCACCGCGCTGTTAAATCCCTGTTTTCCAGCAGCGGTGTCTCCCAGCTGACCTCAGAGCAAAGGCACAAAGCCTTGCGTTCTCTCCACTTTCTCTGACAAGCCAGGGGTGCTGAGAGCCTCCAGCTCACACAGCAAACTTGCTCTGACTCACCACACACCAACCCAGATCTCACAGAGATAATCAAAACTAACACTAATTTACGACAACAGCTCAAAGTGGAAATACCTGAAGGGAAAAAATTACATGCACAGTATTGCACTGAGAGCAGCTTTCTCAAAAGGGAAGGATTCAAACATTCCTGGTGAGCTAATGGAAACAGCAAAGTGACTGTTTGGAAAAGGTTTTTAGGGGGTTGGTTTGGTTTTTTTTCTTTTTAATATTTTTATCTGCTTTCACTAGGAGATGAAGTGACCTCACTATCAGCAAGAGTGATTTCTGACTGTCAGACAGCGAAGCTAAAAGAATTTTGTGCCTCTCAGCTTTTAGAAAAAGTCAGAAAAAGAAAAAATAGAGCTTTCATCTGATGAACCTGGACAGGGATCACTAGGATCCTGCCAAGGTTTAATTTCTCATTTTTCATGGATTAACATCATTGTTTATGTAGTTCAGGCTGTTGCATAGTGACACAGGCTCTAAACAGGGTGACAAGAAACAAACCCAACCAAACAAATAACAACTCCAAGATGCAGCAACGCCTCTGATGGGTGTTTAGAATGAGCTGATTTTACAGAAATCCACCTCTGAGCTTACCCAACAATGGCAGCAGTTGTGGAGCAGAGCTTGGGGGGGATGAGGAGCCTCCAGTGATGTACAGCTGCCTGCACAGAGGAGTCAGCTCCCTGAACTGAGATGAGCAATTTGTCTCACAGCTTTGATCCGCTGTCACTTTAGCTGACACTGACTCTGGGAATTAATTTCTAACATTTCAGGGTAACCTAAGAGAAAAAAAATGGAAGCAGTGTGTGGTAGATATCTGTAGATAACCTATCACCTGCTGCAGGTGTTGACAGAAAAGTATCTCCTGCTGTAGCACAAAAGCTCTCCATTTCTTTAGCACATAAACACCTAACCCTACCCAAGACAAAGTATCAACAAGGTAAAGCAGCATAAAAGACAAAATATTTTAACCACATGCTCTAAGCTAATACTGTGCTGGTCCTATGCATGTGAGAGGCTTCCTGAGAGGAAGAACAGATCCTTTATCTCAGCTATCTGCCCACTGGAAAAGGACATCAGTTCCATCACAATGGAATCAGACTAGAATATGTTTGGAGTTTAATTACCAGGCAACTGCTATGGATCTTTAATTATATTGTTAATGTGATAAGCGCCCTGCATGAAAGCCATAAATATTTCTTGCTCTGGCTGAACTGATCAACACCAAATTGAGCAGTAAATACTGGTTTTGGAAGACAAATTTAGGAAGGGGATATAAACTCTTGTTAAATTCAGCCCTATTGTTATGCTGTTATTATGCTGCAGATGGATCACAAACCCTCTATTTCAGGATGTTTTGGGCAAAAATCTTTGTCATTATTAGCAAACTGACACGGAGTTGGGGCTTAAGGCCGTCATACTTGGCCATCATGAACTGAAGGTGGACACAGCATTGTTCACCAGGCAGTGAACCTGCCGAGGTCGTGACGCCTGCAAGAAGGTGCTGACCCTAAGAGTTCTCAGAGAGCAACCTCTGGCCCTTTCCTGGTTCCTGCTCCCCTGTATCCAGGCATGAGGCTGGCAGGAGGTGACAGGAGAGGAGCACTGCTGGCCCACAAACACACAGGTTGTCGATTGAATTGTGGACGGATTCAATCACATGTAAAATCTTATTCTAACAGTGTCCGACAGGACAGGTTTGACTCTCTGCCATTAACTCCCCCATCGTAATGATAAAAGTTTGGTCTCTAGGTTTAGGCCCGAGTTGTGAGAGAACTTCATTTGTTCTTAAAATAAATAGCTCCCCAAACAGCAGGGTAAACAATGAGCCCTGAAGATCAATTGCTATCTAATAAAGCTGTAAGTCTTCCTCCAGCTGAACTGGGAATTATCAGGTTCAAGGGGTGCAAGCACTAAAGAACAGCTTTGGGAGAGAGGGAGGAATCGACTGAGAGCAGAAATCAAACCTGCTGGGTTGCTGAAGCACTGGGAAGGAAACGTTGACAAACACCGAGACAAAATGATGCCACCTGGGCAGATGAGGATCCTCAGGATGGCAGACAAATGAGGCTCTCTGATCACTGTGGCACCTGCAGGGGAGAAATGAACCACTGAGGCCAAAACTATTGAAGTAAATACACTTGAGCCTGAAGGACTGCAGTCCAGGGGCTGCTCTAACACATGAAGAATGATATGATTTCACCCTCCCAGCAGCGCCACAGACCTTAGCTGAAGGCCAGAGACACAGCAGAGAGCACACAGTGACCAGCACTGGCTTCAGTGGGTCCTGGAACCTACTGCAACCTAACTTTAATTGCAGAAGAGAAAATACTACAAATAGCCCTAACAGCTTTGCATTCCTGTTATTTCAAACCCATGGTTTGTTATCTGGAGCCTGATGTAACACAGCTAGAATGTGCCTTTTATGAGTAAGGAAACTTAGGGAAAAGTCAGAGTAATTTTTCAAAAGGGAAGATTTGTAATGAATGCAGTGTATGCATGAGCCATTATGAATTTAAATATGTCATATCAGCTTTATGAAGCATCTTTTGACCCTTAAATGAAGTTGAGTAGGTGTGAGTGAAGTGAAATACCCACAGACCAAAATCTAGCAGTGCTTCACCTGGAGAACTGTGCCTTACTCCACGATTTCTCCTCTGAGGTTGATAGACAGGCATATGAAATATCTCAGTCCTCCACGCCAAGGAGGATTGTGGAATCTGTCTTTTCTGCCCATTAGATTAGCAGAGAGGATGCCTAAACCTTTTAGCAGCAAGTCATTGAGGAATTAAAGTTAAAACTCCCCTCTTAATACACCGGAAAAAACAGGTCTAGGCTACAGTACTTGAAACAACATCGCAGCCCGGATTCCACAATCAACACAAAGCAACCCCTTCAAAAAGAATGGAATGCAAAGCAACATTAAACCCCCGTTCCCCATACCCTGCTTTTGAGCTCTTAATGTAAAGAGTAAGTTACAGCTGCCTAATTAACTTGACTATTGCCCCCTACAAATACTTTCTATCTTAGCTCTCCTTCTGTGCAAACAGCATAATGTTAATTTAATGGAAAGGTCACATTATTCTACAAGGAAGGGAGTGACATTCCATTATGTCCTTTTCTCCCTGCTCCCTGTCCTCCCCCAACTGCTGCCGTGCATGCAAGGCATTTTCTATAGGTGTTTCATGAATAATGAGAAACCATCTATCCAGGGAAAGTGCTGCCTTCCACCGCTTGCTGTTGCACATCATTCTGCAGTCTCAAGGAAAGCAAAACACCACCCACTTGATTGTGCACAAATGGTTTTTCCTCTGCAAGCCAAACGTAAAATTTAATTATTACGCTTTCCCCGTCACTCCTGAATGCCTTCGTTCACTTTGCCTGCACAAGGAAATATTCCAACCCAAGCACAGGTTACCAAGTTGTTGCATGTGGAGCAGGTTACCCTGAAACTCATTTTCTTTGTGAGGGGAATGATTCCTCCTCTGCCATGCAGTGTTTAGGGGGAATTAGCAAGGTGTCCTGGCTAAACTTCAGCTGCTGTCTGCTCACTGAGGTTCACCTCTCCTTTTCAGCTGGATCCATCATTCTCCATCATTTTCTACCCTGCCCTCTCAGGTAGCTTAGCTCTGCTCTGTTGGCCACAGTTAACCAGGGATGGCTGATGTGACCTCTACATTCAGCCTGCAAAGTGTTTTTGACATCATTTGGGCCAAAACTGATCTATGGATAGATGATTTTTCCTTAGAAACAAGCACAACCCATCCTATCTACAGTTCTGATTTTCTTGGAATATAAAAATCTCCACATTGATCGTGTTCCCCTGCCCCTAATTAAATACTTACCATTTCCTGCTGGTGATCACAGAGCAGTTTCTAAGTTCTGTGTATGCAAAAGAGCTCAGCTTTCCCTCCTGAAACATTCTCTTAACATTTCAGCTATGCACACACTCATTCCAGACATAATTCCACTGAACACGACATTAGAGAAATCCACCAGTGTCTGGTAAGATCAGCATTAACATTCCTTTGTGCTGAGTGACATGAAGGAACCAGAAGCTCATCCATAAATTACCAAGTGTTAACCTTACTGTCCAGTACAAGTTCTGAGCTGAGCCTACCCAGAAACAGGAACTACCACTTCTTTCTTACATAGAACTTCTAGTCAGATATGAAAAGGGTTTTTTTTCCCATTCTCGGCCCAAAGTAGCCATTCAACGCAGTGTTTACAGTTACTAAAAGTAATTTTTAGCTGCACCACTGCAGCTGGGAGAGCAACAGATTCTCCGAATACTGGGAGTCATTTATTGCCTTCATTACACGAACTACAGAGCATTTGTATGCTCCATTTAAGAGAAACAGGCAGTAAACCTGTTGAAAATCTAGTATTTTGAATATTCACTGCTCAGTGTAAGCTCTGTAGCGCACTTCCCTCCTGCCCCAGGCAGGATATTGCAGCTCAATTCCCAGAGCCAGGTGAGCTCTGAGGACGGCTCAGCTTTAATCACAGCAGTTAATGCACCATGACTGGACCAGCAGCCTGACATTTGGCAAGTTTACTGAAACCTTCATAACAATGCATTATTACATTTGATATGCCTCCCTTAATTCATTATGGAAGCAGCCTTTAGGAACAGAAATTGAACTTTTGGAATCGATTAAACTGTTTTGAGCTTTAATAGCACGGAGATTGTGTGGTCCTTCCTGGGTGGCTGCTGTTTCACAGATATGTCAAGCTAAATTGGTGATCATAAACCCTTTATTTTTATAGAACATAACATTTTCACCTCGTTAGGCTCAGGTCAGGAGTGCCACCTTGCATTTAATATTCATGTTAGACAGTAAAACTAACATTCTTAACCAAATAAAAAAAAGAGCCCACTCTTAAAACCAGAGTTCCATAAGCATGAGCCTCATCTCGAGTCTGATTTTTATCACCATTTTTGTTTCACACTCTAAAAGACAAAGCAAAACACTTGCAGGAAAAACCGAGAGCTCAGGACCACAAAGCTTTTTGCTATAATACCAGTTTTACACTTTCCATATGCAATTACCTAAAGATAATTCACTTTCCTAAGTCGCTTTGTGTGCGAGTACAAGAAAGGCAATGACTGTCAGTCTCACAAGGCGAGCAAGAAAAACATTTCAACAAAACTCTCGGTACATGAGCGCTTAAATGTTATGGTTAACAGTAATAGAACCAACTCCTTCAGCACTGAAGGGCTGCTGCTCTTCTAAAACAGGCAAGAATTTCTAATACAGACTGACTACAGTGGCAGAGTAGATCACAGTTCAGAATAAAATATAAAATTCAGAAATTCTGCACCACCAGCTTCGCTCTGCCTGCTAAGTAATCTCAGATACTTGGCTGTCAGTGTTGTTATTCTCTTGTTAGAATTACTGCAGTATGATGTCATATTTCCCCATTTTGCCCATGCACGTGTGCAAATAAGAATTTTAGTTCCTCAGATATGGTGTCGCTGACACTTTCCAACTTTTTATTAAGGGTTTCTGAAAATTAAACCCAAGTTAGAAGAAATACATTAATGGTTCAGGCTATCAAGTGTGCTTAATTAATAAAACCAACATTAGCCAGTGTACAGTGTAACAGTCTAATATAAAGTTTGTTGAAAGAGGCAGAAAGTTCTTTGCCACTGAAACTTAAACATGTATCCAAATTTGATGAAATATGTCTAAAATTGAACTTTTCTTCTTGCATAATTTTCTCTCTTCCGGTTCTCTGACCACCTCACTTCACAGCTTCTGTTCATCTTTCCTTCCACTCCTCCTTTTACTAACTCTCACAAACCAAACTGCTGCAGACCAGTTCTCTCACCTAAAGCTGTAACCTTTTCATTTATTGCACAGCCAAATTATCCACATCTGCTTAGCCACCACTTCCTAACACACCCTCATGCATTCAGGTGGACTACCATTTAATAACAGCAGATAAAAGCAGAAATACAACAGCACTTTATTGTTACACTGCAAATGTCTGGTGGGTCAATGCCTCCTTGGAGGGGGGAGAAGAAAATCATGTATGAGAGGGAGCCCAGGCCATTAAGCTGTTTATTAAAAAAACCCAAACCCTCCTACTTCATCTTCTGCAAGAAGAAATGCATCTTTTGCTATTTTAAAAAAGGAAAAGTAGTGTTACCCTTGCTAATACAGTTAAAGGCAACAGGAGACAGTTAAAAATAACACTTGAGCAACTCATTGTGTTTGCTGGAAACCACGTTCCCCATCAAACATGCACAGCCAGGGTTCCTCTGCTTGTTGAGAGCTGGGAGTGCACATCAGTTTTCAGCGTGAGAAGTGGAGCAGAGACATCACCTCAAGAGGAGATTGTGCGTGAATCCTGTCCCGCCTGGGGTTACCACCTGGCACACAAATCAGGGATGGAGCTTGTAGGAAAAGCCATTGGTGCAACACCCACAGCTCGTTCTGCCCACAAGCACTGAGCAGAACAGCTGCTTCCCTCTCCCTTCATTCCAGAAAGGAAAAAAACCAAGCAAATCACAACTTGTTCACACCAAAAGGAAAAAACCCCACAAACCCCAAACAATAAGAAAAACCACAACATCCTTTTGCCCCCCCC
>VYZT01015237.1:0-55392 GCA_013400735.1 Pomatostomus ruficeps | reverse complement strand
CCCCCCCCCCCCCCCCAAACAAAACCAAACCAAACAGAAAAGGAAACCAGAGAAGCTTAGGCAAAGAAAAACTATCTGCAAAATCCACCTATGGTAATGAGGGACAAGAAATCTCCATGGAAACCCAAGTCAGGCATACCTGTGTCCCCAGCGCACGGCAGAGCTTTCCGAGGGAGGCACCGCACACCGTGACAAAGTCTTTCCGACATTCCGGGTCTCTCAGAGGCACCACACCATGCACCCTTTCACTGCCGCACAAGCAGCAAGAGTCTTTCCTCCAGTGTGACACCACCAACTCGGAATCTGTAATCACGCACGGTGCCAGTGTGCTCACACCTGATTTTTTTGGTTTTACTCACTCCAAACTCGCCATCACTAACAGGTTTAGGCAACAGCAAGGGGAGAAACTGCAGACAATTGACAAAGGGCACTTTTCCAACTACTGACTTTTCTTGCGTTCAGGAAATCTCTTTTGTTCCTGCTCTGCAAGATTGTGCAAGCCATGACACAACTGTGGGGTAAAAACAAACTTGTTTTGCAGATGCTTTTAGTTTTCACACTGGTCCACGTGGGGGGCACATGCAGCAGTCAGAGCGTCAAAGAAAAAAGAAAAAACCACACAATTATGCCTAAATTCTCTTTCTTCATTCCCAATTCTTCATCAGAAAGGCACAAGGACAAGCAAGATAAACTTGGATGGCTGGGGAAACTGAAAGCGTGACTCTCACTGCTACAATCTCCTCTGTACACTCCCTGTTTTGTCTTGTTCCCTTCATTCTGTCCAAAACACCAGCCCAAACTAACCCTGGAATTCTTGAGCTGACAGGTTGTCACACGAGGAGCCTGACAAAATAGTACAGCAGGAAGAAAAAAAAACAAACCAAAAAACCAACCTTAAATCAAATATAAATAAACTCCTGCAAAGAAAGCACATCTCAAAATTGTCACTCTCATGCTGCCAGTATGCATTATTTTAATTGTTAAAAGGTTACACAAGTGTTTACCAATGAAGACTTTGAGACCACCTCTAGCAAGCAGTGGAAAGATGTGGAAGGGCCCTGTTTCACCTGTCAAAAAGTTACCAAAATACCCCAAGAAGTACTTGAACATCTCATCATATTTGCATCTACCTCATATAGCTAACACAGAAAAATACTCTAGAAAGTATCTGGTGCCTTTTCACTTCCAAAGACAGCTGAGTAGTTTATGGAAAGAAATATTGGGTTATCCTTTCTCCCCATTTTGTTGAAATTTCCTGTTCTTTAAATACAAAATTTCAAGGTATGTCTGAAGCTGGGGTGGTTTTTTTGTTTTTTTTTTTTTAAATGACTTCGGCAGTTCCCAGGTACAGACAGGGGACCTGTGCTGCTCAGTGACCACGTACTGGTTCTCAGTTTAGAAAGGATCAGGAATGTCACCACACCAGTGCAGTCTGGCCAGACCAGTTTCTCCATTTTGGAGAACATAGGAAGACCATCCACCACCAATGTTCTCCTGCTGTTCCCAGAGCAATAAGAAATTATGAGTAACCTTCACATAAGAGAGATGACAGGGGAAAAAAAAGGTCTTTGCATTAAAAGTTCTGCCTTGAAATACATGTTTTTAGTCTTCTAGAAAGCAAGGCTTTAAATTGGAAACACTGACAGATCTCTAACTGCAGCAATAACAAATAACATCAGTGTAATTTCTCTTGAAAGAAATTGCTCTGCTTTCTCATCCAGTTTCCAGCTTAAAACCTTTCATTGCTGAGGCTGTTGTCAATCTTATCTAGTGACCCATTTACCCACAGCACAGAATTACAGAACAGAATATTATGACAAGTACAGAGCTGGCTTTGACACTAATAATACGCAAGATTTTGTGGGCTTGCATTGTTTTTAGTGCCTGGTCAGAAAGGCCACCTTCCTTCCATGCAAAAAGTCAACAATCCACCTCAGAGGTTTTGCAAATGAATTTGTCATGGCAGTTAAGGGGAAGAATCTATCTAGCCATGATAAAAGGTGACTGACAACACCGTGCACCGCTACATTACGGAATAAGACAGAGACCTTTAACACATTGTTCCAAACACGGAGGAAATCAGAAATACAGTCTGGAGAGCTACATTCCGTGACTTTCAATGAATCGGTGGTGTCTGCAACGCACACCTGACCTTTGAGGGAGAGGGGAACAAACCTCAGACTGAACCAAGTAACTTCCAGTGATCTGTAACAGGGGCTGGAAGGGCTCTGTCTCCTGTGGACTGACCTCTGCTGATATTAACCCAACACAGAACCAGGCAGCCCTGCAGGGAGTTCCCTCCCCAACAAGGTCTGGAAAACACAAGAACTTGAAATCCACTGGGAGGATGCCTGGGCTATGAGTTTGGGTTAAAAAACATGGTCTCTCCAACTCCCCAGGTGTCTCCTGGAGAACGGAGTGGCAGGAGGAGATGTAGAAAAGCCACCACAGGGGATACCAGGCAATCTAAAGCCATGAGGGTCAAAAAATCCACATCACTGTGAAAAATGGCCACTCCATTCTGCCTGGATGCTGCTGTACAGGGTGGGTAAAAGAGGTCTCCTTGTTGTGGGGTTGGAGGATTTTTACTTTTCGTGGGGCCTGGGGAGGGTTTTGGTGTTTGGTTTGTTTTTCAAACACGACTGCTACACACCCTGAGCTCCCCCTATCCCGCACTGGTATTGCCAGTGGGTTGGGCAGGGTTTATTTTGTTCCAGTGTGTTGCAGTGGAATGCAATTCTTCCTCTGCTGGCCCAGCTTCGTGTTTTCCCTGTAAGACACCCCCACATTCCCGAGGGACTACGGAACAACAGCTTCCAGTGTGGCAGTGAGAATATTCAAATGCCAGCTCCATCAAATTTACTTAACAAAGATACAAAAAGCATCCATGAACACAGCTTGTCTGAACACATTTGTTGTCATCAAGCATATTAAAAAGCATCCTAAACATGCAATTATTCCATATAATGCCCTATGGCCATATTATTTCATGAAACCATCCACACCACCTCAAGTGGTTTTAGCTCTTAAAATCGATTTTTTAAATAATAACAGTTTAGAAGGCAGCATTTGCCAGCAGATATTAACATACTCGAGCCCTGTGAATTCACAGGGCTTTTATCATCATCTTGTTGTTTACAAATTCGCCTACTATTCATCACTGCAAATCATCAGCTGTACTTGTGGCTGAAGAAAACACTAACTCAGAAGGCAGAGATGAGTGCAAATGCATTAATCAGAGATCATGATTTTTCTACCAGGAATGCTATGCTCTCAGACACCTATAATTAGACATATCCAGTACCTATAATCTTCTCAGATATTCAAAATATTATGGGGACTGCTCAGTGTGGGTAGGAATGGAGTGAATTAACAATACAAAGCACAAATATAGGTAAAGCAAAGTATTTTTAGGCTTGGGCTATAAAAACACATTTCTGTTCTATAATTTCTTTAAAACCCTACAAACAAATATTTCTGCAGAGAACACTGAGAGCCTAAATAGTGAAACCTGATGTGTGAGCAGCATGAAATCCCTTGGCCTTCCCCACATCGGGGGGATGGAGGGAAGCAGAGGACAGGTCAGATTCCTTCTTTTTTTTTTTTCTCCCCTTTTTCTTTTTTTCCCTCTCAACTCAGTAACCCTTTAGTAAAAGGGAAAAGAATTGTCAGTCAGAGATTTCCAACACTGTGTGGTGCTTTCAGCCATGCTGCGCACAAAAAGGAACAGCAGGAGAGACCATTCATCTCTGATTGCTTCATGGAGCTCAAGCATAAGCCACAACCATGCATTTAGTAATCTACATAGTTTATTTTCTACTTCAGTTGTGTACTTTTAATTTGGTCAAGTTAAATAGCCAAGTTCCAACTGGGTGTCAGAGCACCCTCAAGGATCAAACCCTGACATCATTTTTCAATACCAAAACAACAATCACCACCTTGAATTAATCAGTATTTTCAGGATTACCAGAATTTAAAAGGGCATTATTTGCAGTTAAAAATTCTTGAAAACAACTTCTAACATTCAGCAGAAAAGATGTTTTAGAATTTAAGGGGTAAGAACACTGGCAACACTTGCTGGATGAACTTCTGGATGAGGACAGGCAGCCAGGAGCTGCTTCGGGTGGAATATAAAAACAAAGTGAATGCACTCGTTGTCTGGAGCTGGGACTGATGGCACAGGGGGGCTGCTGAGACTCCACTCTGCTTTTCCAGGGAAAATTTCTCAGTACAAACCAGCCCAGACACCTCAGAGAGCCTCAGCTCTCCCTACACGAGCCAACAGCACCGAGGAAAAGAAAACAAGGCAGCAGAACATGGCAAGCTCATCGCAGTGACACAGCTCTGGTCCCTGTGGTTTGTGAGTCAAGCTCGACTTGGAAGCCACTTGAGACAGAGCAAAACTCACGAAGTCAGAGGGTATCGCAGGACTGAGGAGTCCAGGAGATAATCAGTTTGTTGTTTGTGTGGGTTTTATCACAGAGTCCTGGCTGGTCCCCTGACACCTTCCTGAAACCCAAACACAGAGATGAAGTGAAATGTAAAACAGCCAATCCACCATCTCTGAAGCCATCCCTACTTATCTAAGCTGTATTGCAAAAACTTTACCTTTTATCCGTTCTTTTGCTCAGCTTTTGAGATGTTTACCCACCTCTCAACTGCCAGCATTTATCATTCCTGCTTTTTAATCCATTCTTTACCCTCAAACCCGATTCCTTTCCTTCCATTTCCAAGATTTGCTACCTTTCCCTGAGTACTCTCCCTTAAGTGCATCCTTCCTGTCTCACAATTTCCTTTTCACTCAGCCTGCTCCTGTCCCTGCTCCATTTTAAGTGCTCTCATTAAGAACTTTAAAGATCAGTTTCGAAAAGCCAATTCCCAAGCCACATTGTATCAAACCAAAACCGTCCTGCTTTACTTATAAACACTCTGTACCCCATCAAATATTGTAGCCTGCGATAGATTTCCTGTGATTATCCGCTGGAAGGCATGGAAAATTGTTCCAAGGATTTTTTTAAACAGAAATGATGATTTCTTTTCCCTGGAAACAACAAGAAAAGTCTCTCCTGCTTCAAAGGGGAACCAGGAATACTGGGCACACCTGCACAAGCTGCCCCAAGGGACAGAGATGGATTTCCTTGGATGTGTTTGGAGAATCTCTCCAAGTTCCTGATAAGGCTTCCCAGGGGGTTGAAGCACCTCTGAATTTATTATTTTTTCCCTCCTTATGGTCATTTTCCCAGAACTTGCTCCCTTGGAAGTTTGCTGCTCCAGGCCAAGACCTTTCCTTCCTCCTAAGCAGAGCCAAGCAAAGCCTGAATGCACAAAATCTCGAGGATTCAGCACCTCAGTGGCTGCTGGGACCTTTTTTCTGCTGTTCCCAGGTGGATCTGGGACCGCAGGTGCCTCCAGTTTGCTGTTCCCACCTGCATTTGCTATCACAGGTGCCTTGAGCCTACAATTTTCAAATGCATCTGGTACTGGCATTGTTCCAGAACAGGAGCCTTGGTGCTTTTTATTCCCCAAGTTATTAAAGCCAGTTGTTTCCCAGTTATGAAAACACACACAGCTGCCTAAGCTCTGAAGCAAGAGTTTTTAATTTTCCAAAGGGTAGCCCAGCAGAAGGATCTGCGGCTAATTAACGCTGCTGAGCTCTCATTCCCCTCAGCAGCCCCTCGAAAATAGAAACAAATCCTGAGGGGCCAGGACGCCTTAAACCCAACCAGCCTCCTGGGGACCACCCTGAACACCTCCTTTGTATTTATATGTCAAATAAAATACATTTATATCTATTTCTAACTGCAGCACTGCCTCCCCTGCCTGCAGCCCTCATGCCAAGGGCCTCCCACCACCCAAATTCCAGGGACTGGGATGAAGTTTCCTCATCCCCTCCTGGGGACAAGGGGTCTGTGCATGAGCACAAGTGGCCACAGACTTGCCAAAGGTGGCAAAATGCGGAATATGTAAAAATTTTCTTAGGAAAGGATGCTTTTGATGTTTGATAATTGTTTATTTTCAAGCCTAATTGATAGATAGCAGCTAATAACAAAGCTCATGCATTAGAAAAAAAACAAATTACTATCTGGTAGAATTGTCTTGTTAAGTTTAGGGTTTGACAAGTCTCAGTGAGCTCAGGCTTACAGGGAGGTTAGCAAAGCTTGGGGAAAATGGAAACCCACTGATAGTGGACACAGAGAATGCAGAATTTATGAGCCATCTGGCAGAACTCCCAAGATAAGGAAGAAACCAATAAACCCAACCCAGCAACTGTGCTGGAATCAGCTCTGACAGCTCCCCGTGCCCCACACGAGCGGCCCTGTGCCCCAGTGCAGAGCTGCAAGGGGGTTCCTCCTGCCAAACCCACACTGGGGGACACCCGGAGGCAGCAGCTGGTTTCTCCAAGCACAAAGGTCGCCTCTGGAGAAGGACTTTTTCACCTTTCTTTCAGCTGAGGGTCAAGCTGGGGGACAGCAGAGCTGTGGCCAAGGGACGTGGCCATAAATGCGTTTTGCCTTTAGATCAACAGAATTTCATCACTCCCCACCACTGATGGAGAGCCCAGTAGTTAGAGCACTGGGAAGGTGAAGACCTGAATGTCATTATAACAGTAGGGGCAATATGAACCAGTATTTCAATTAATTAAATATGATCCTTGGCTACTCTCCCATGAGGCAGTTTGGGTGTAGGACAGAGCAACCCCAGCCTCCTCAGCCCCCGGTGCTGCTCAGCCCTTGAGAAAACCCATCAAACCTCACTCCTCCCACGACTGTTTGCAGTAAAAGCCTTTTAAATGCCATTCAAACCTTGTCAAACAGGCTGTACCTGGTGCAAATGAAAACTCGAGATGAATTTAATACTGTACCTATTCAGCCCAAAAATACAGGGCCGATCAGCAGCAATAGCACATTATTTGAGGTATATGATTTACAGCAGATTGGGTTTTTAGCCTGTCAAGATCACTCCAACCATCTGAATCCTGTGAGTTCTCTAAAGGGACAAGGTATCTGGAAACATCTCCTCCCTCCCTCCTCCCTGTCTTTCCTCTCAGCCCTGAAAAAAACACCCTTGCTATCATTTCCCTGCTTTTCAATCTGTCCAACTCTTCTTTGCTATTATAACTTCTGATTTAGAGGGATGTGACCAGACAGGAGGAGTGGGGAGCCGCAGTGGGACTCCAGAGGCTGCAGGAGAAAGTGGGGGGCATTTGCAGCTGGGCAGGTTCTCCCCACCTCATTTTCTTCCTCAGCTTTATATTTTCTACAGGCTGATTTTTACCCTCAAATCTCATGCATTGCTCTGCGTTTCTTTTCAGGAAAAGCGTCTCAGGCACGCAGTGGTCAAGGTCAGAGGTGCTCACCCACTGACCTGCTAAACTGGAGAGCTGGAAATGCAATTTCTGCTACTTTTCTCATTGGATGCAGCTTAATCATAGATGTTTCCAGCTGAAAGGAAATATTCCGACACCCAGTGCTTGAGACAGCCACAAGAAATACCACAATTTGGTAACAACGACCCTCCGAGCACCTGCTGGTTTTGGACATGGGTGTACAGGAACGATTTCAACTGAAATATTGGAGAAAGAACCTGTTTCAATGGATTCCCTAATACAAATGAGGACATCTCATCTGGAAGTGGGATTTCAGCTCAGACAACCTTTGTCTGCAGCAGGGTGGAACCTGCTGGGGCTCTGCCTCCTGGAGAGGGGGGACCCAGTGAGACACATCACCCCTGGACCTGGGAGTCAATCCAGGAGCTGCAGAGGAGCGGGTGGGCACACAGGAGCCATCCCACACCCCCCCCCCTGCAGGCAGCAGTGCTGTCACCCTCTGGAACTGTGCCCAAACCTCACTCTGCTTCCCAGGCAGATCTGGTTTTTAATGGCTTTTAAACAGCCAAAGTGCCTTTTGGCTTGGATGCTCAGGAGCCTGGGGGCCAGGAAGGGCACAGAGGGGATGGAGGGGATGTGACCTCCTGAGGCTGGACGCTCCCTGTCTCTCCTGGTCTCCTTTCCTGCAATCTGTCCCCCATCCCAGTGGCACCTGCACCCCGAGGGCAGCCTGCAAGCCTGGGGGCAAGGCTCCTGCCCAGATCATCATGTCTGTCTCCAGATTCTTTGCACTTCATTTCTCCTCAAAATTTGTCCATGGGGAGCCCACCCTGCAAACTCCTTCCTGGCAAGGGGTTCCCCCTGAAGCACCAAGCTCAGAGAGGAGCACACGCCTGTGCCTGGCTCCTCAGCTCCATGTCCACAGAAATGAGCTCCCTCCGAGACACAGGGGGATGTATTATTCAGAAACAAACAAAAAAGATCAAAAAGGACGGATTTGTAGGTTCTGTTTTTGGAGACACTCCACCTATTTTCCTCCCGCAGCCCGCGGAGGCTCAGAGCTGAGCCGGGTGGGATCTCCCAGCTCTTCCCTTCCTCAGCTCCATTTCCCCTCCACCCTGTTCATCTCTGGTCCCATTTTCAAGCAACATTCCAGTAACAACAGGTATGCATTTGTTTCTTTTTTCCTTCTGTGTCATTTCTCCATCCAGCTTACAATTTTGGCGGCAATTTAACAGCCTTTACAAATTACATTCCTATCTTTTTCGCAGTTATTGTTAGAGGAGAAAGTCCCATTTTTCACTCTGATCCTTCAGGTTTCTGCTGTCACTGTATTTAAGACTTTTTTTTTGTGTGTCCTTAGCTTTTATTTTCTTATCCCTCAAGGGCAGCCTTGGAAATTCAAAGCTGTTCCCTGCCTATCAGCAGATCTGGTATTCTCTTTTGGCAGTTCCACAGTGACTGTCTCTCTTCCTTCCATCCTTCCACCTAAATGACACCTTTTCTCAATAAATTACCCTTTGTCTCTCGGAGCGATGGTTCCATTTGTGACAGTTTGGATGTGTAATAGTTGCATCCCAGCGGATACCTCCAGGACCGTCAACTAACAGGCCAATACAAACCCACTGGCGCAGAAAATAAAGAGATTTATGTATTTTGGGCTTTATTTCCCCCCCCCCCCCCAGTAGTCGAGCTGTGCTCTGCATTTTCAAAGTTTCGGTTTCAAGGTATGATTGCTCATTGCCAAACCCCCCTCTCCTGGATTGGAGGGATGGCTGAACTCACAGCAGAATTCCCTTTTTTTGCAATGACATCCCTTGGGATCCCTGGAAAATGCCTCAGAGCAGCCAAACCCACCCAGCCAGGTCCCCCCATACCAGTGCAGAGCCTCGTGGATTGTTTATGCTACAGAGGAAACATTGATTTTTGCGAACATTTCCTAACAATAACAGCAGGGATCGATCTGTGATGCTGTTCTCATGGTTTTGCTAACAGAGGATAAACGTGTGGAGCAGCAGCTTTGGGGTGTCCCTCGGCTCCCTGTGGGAAGGGAGGGCTCCCGGGGGGCCACACTCACACCCAGCAGTGCTGGAGGAGGGGTGCAGCACAGAAATCTTGAGAAATCTGGATGCTCACGCCCTGCTCCCATCAGATGACAATGGAGATATCCGAGCCCGTGGCTGGCAGCACCACCATCCTCCCTGGCTCCTGCAAGCTGCCCAAAAGCAACAGCTTGAACATTTTTATAGAAGTTGTCAAGATCCAGCCCTTGGCTTTAGCAGCCTGGGACTTTCTTCTCGCAGCCCTGCACCTTCTGTCTCCTTTCCAAACACCAGACAAGCTAAACATTATTTTCCAATCCCAGCATCTGGCACAGAGCTCTGGGCAAGCCTCTCAGCCTGTCGCTGGTGAGATAAATGAGCCTGTTTCAGTGGCTGACTTCATAAAAGTATATGAAAAGTAGTTAACAAAAGGGTACTTCACAAAGAGGGGAATGCAAATGCAACCTCCTAGATAACTAATTAACCGGAGGAGGCAGACAAAGGGGAAGCAGCTTCCCATCTGTGGAAAGAGATGTCATTTTGTAGAGGCTCTAATTAGCTCTGCCCCGTCCTGCAGCCATTCGGTCGCGGCGGTCACAGGCTGCTCCTGCTCCGCAGCTCCCCGGGCTCTCCAGGTGAGCAGGGGGAGAGCAAAGCTCAGGGAAAAGCTGCTTCACCTTGCTAAAGTCCCCACGAGGGTCATGATTTCAGCAGGGACCCAGGCAGCAAACAAAACTGGGGTTGTGTTTTGGAGGTCAGAGCCATCCAGAGCCACCCAGCACTGGCCCCAAGGAGATCACAGAATCACAGAGCAACTCAGGCTGGAAAAGACCTCGAAGATCATCGAGTCCAACAACTAATCCAGCACTGCCAAGTCCACCACTAAACCCTGCTCTTCCATGGAGAGGGATTTTTTTCAAGTTGCTGTGGATGCCCCATCCCTGGACGTCCCAAGGCTGGTTCGGATGGGGCTTGGAGCAACCTGGTCTAGTGGAAGGCATCCCTGTCCATGGCAGGGGGGTTTGAACTTGATAATCTTTATATTCTCTTCCAACCCAAACCATTCTCTGATTTCCCCCATCCCTCAAAGCTTTCCAGCCAATTTTGGGCACGAGCATTAGGTTTTGCTACACCCCGAGCTTTGGGCTGTACCCCTGCCTTGGACTAAGGCACAGCTCACACGATGTGTTCTCCAGGGAATGTGGCACCTGGAGGGAGCGCTCTGGGGTCCATCCCCACCCTGCCACCACCCCCTTCTGCCCCTTTCAAGTTGTTCTCCTGCAACACCCAGCTTTCCTTTTGCCCCCTCCTCCAGTGAGGATCCCTTTGCAACCCCCAGCCTGCATGGAGCTCAGCAGGGTTAGGGCTGGAACGGGGCGTACCACGGGAATTAGTCACCACCGGGACCTCAGTCAAGTGTTTTATTTAATGCCCTTTTGCAAAGACATTTGTTCTTGAAAAAAACCTGAAGAATTACGAGCTCCCTGCTAACAGACGTGACTCAGAGGAGGGGTGGGCACACGTCGCTTAAGTGAGACGTGTCTTCTGCAGCGTGGGTGAGGAGGGGAGAGGGGCTGCTGACACAGTGGGTTTTGCAGGGAAAAACACCCAAATGGCTTCGGTTTGCACTGCCAACAGCTTTGCTACAGCAGGAGTGGCTCTGATCACTGGTGGGGAGAGTCTCCCAGTGAAACTGCACCCAGGGGCTTGGCCGAGGTCTGATGTGCCCTGGTCCCAACCACCAGAGCAGCTCTGGCATTCAGTGCGCGGAGCAAATCTGTGCCCAAAACATGGAATAGGACAATGCTCTGCTACCAAAGGGCTCGCTGTCCCTCACGGTGCTGTCCCGCCCCTGTGAATGCCAGGAACTCGCTCAGCAAGGAGTTCATGGGACACTGCCAACCCCCTGGAGCTGGCTTCGGACACCGTGCCTTTGCCAGGCATTACTTGTGACCTGCCTGGTGCACAGGCTTGTGAAAGGAGCACCAGGTGGAGGGTGCCCAAGTCCCTGTGCCATGGCAGGTCACTGTGGGGGCAACATAGGAACTGGGAAGTTTACAGGAAAAATCCGATAATTGAGTCATCCCTTCTTTAACACATCATATCCCACCTGCACCCAGCGCTGGCATCACTGGAAATGAACAGAGTGGGCATTGCCAGCAGCCAGGAGATGCTGTGCGGAGGGAGGGGGACCAGAAATGAAGTTTATAGGGAAAGAAGCCTTGAACTTTCTCCGGATTGACTTCCAGTGCATTACCGGAATGGTGGGGATTGGCTGCCAAGCAGAGGCATTTGGAAATCCTCCCAGCTCTTTCCCAAAGTGGACGAGGAGGAGGAGGAGTTGCCTGAGCCAAGCTGGGTTCCTCCAACCCCTGCGAGGCCCCCGAGGGACCGGCTGGGAGAGGGGACCTGGGGGACCTGGGAGACCCGGATGGTTGGGACAGGAATGGTGACTTTGCACAACTCTGCTCCTCGGTGACTCGTGACACTGCAGCAGCTGGCAGAGGCTCTCTGGAGTTGGCTGCTCCCGGGTATTATTAGACCTGATGGTTTTATTTCTACTCCAGCCAAAGTTCAACTGGTGCAGTTTGAGCTCTGACGCTGTGATGGGCACTGGATGCATCCTGTCCCTCCAGAAACACCTGGTGCTGAGGGTCCCCATGTCCCCGGCATGCCACCATCCCGCCATGCAGCTTCCTACAGTGGGGTATTTCATAATCCTCCTTTTGTTATCACTGAGAAAATAGAAATGACCATAAAGGATACTAAGGCAGGGCACCGTCTTTGCTAGATCATATAACCCTCCTTGTTTACTTTCCCTAGGGAAATTTCCTTCCCACTTTGCAGAACCTGAGCTCTCAGAAATCTCTTTGCTACTCTCCTGCCAGGGAGGTTGGGAGAAATGAAATAAGAGCCTACAGATCATCCATATCAAGCTGCAGCACATCCCTCTGCTCCTCTGGGGTCAAGCTCCATCCCCCGTGACTGGTCCGGCCCAGGCTTGCAGAGGAGGGAAGCTGGGAAGAAGCAGGGCCAGGAATTAGCATGGGAAAGCAACCGGGCAGAGTGGGCACTGCCAGGAGCCCAGCGAGACAGGGGATCCCTCTGTGCCATCCCAGCGTCTGTGGGATGGGGGGCATTTATCTGAGCCACTGAGCAGCAATTCCTGGCAGGCACAGAGGCGGCTCCTTGGAGCTGCTCAAAACTTCCCCCAGTGCAACGCAGTCGTTAGGATAGACGGAAACAGAGAGAGAAAGTTATTAAGAGCTCCTCCATTAACACCATTCCTGCCAGGCCCAGGGAGGCTGGGGTTTCGTCAGATTGAGTTATCACCGTGACTTCGCTGTTTCCGAACCTTGAAGAGATTCTTCCCAAAAGCGCAACCGCCCCCTCACCCGCTTCCCTTTCAATCTCCAGCTATTTTTATTTCACTCCTTGAGATAAAGCTACGTGTGTGGGGGAGGTATTTACACACACATGAGAAAGTATCGACGCACATAAAAATAACCTGATGATTTGAGAAAGACATTTCACTTCCACAGAGCTCTCCGTTCCCCATTCCATTATAAACAGAAAATGCTGGAGTTATTGAGGCTTGCGGGAGGTTCGCCGTTGCTCTCAGTGTGGAGTCAGAGAACATTCTCTCTGCTCTTGCACAGGGTCTGCAGCTGCGGGAAACAGGCACTGGGTAAGTGCTCAAAGGGGAAAAAAAGTGAATTTTTATGTTCTTAAGAATTTTATGGCTCACTGTGGAGCAGATACAGAGGAGATGAATTCCTACAGAAACCCTCCCATATCCTCATTTCATTCATGACACATTTCCAGATGTGTAAGTGCCTGTCTTCACATTGCTTTCATGTTTGAAACACCTTTTTTTAAGGGACAAAGGGAGGAGAAAGATAAGCACCCGGTGCCTCCGGCTACAAGCTGATGCTGCCTGCTCTGCGAGCTCGGCCGTGCCCAGGTGTGGAGGTGATGCAGCACCTGCCCATGCCACGGGTGAGCAGCCGAGGGGCTCACACACCTGCTGCTCCCCCTGCACACCCCCGGGATGCATTTAGCAACCGCTGACCCCCAAATTTGGGATCCACTGGGCAAGACCGCCCTCTAAGCAGCACGTGGATTCGGGAGGCAGCGAGCTCGCACAGCGAGGCAGGCGGGCGGCCAGGGCAGGCTCAGCCCGGCTCGGGGCAGCATCTCTGCCAAAACAAGACGACTCATGAGACCTGGGGCCACGCTCTCGGTGTCCCTACAAGCCACAGCACGCCAGGACACGGCTGCACCGGGACTGCAGCAGCCAGGGAGCAGAGCTGGGCAGGACAGAATATCCTGGCCGGGCTGTGCTCGGGCTGGCTACTGCCAGCGCTGTTGTGACTCTCTTTTTAACAGGCTGCCACACGCAGCATTCCTGGTGACAAGTGACAGCCTCGTTCCATTTACAGCGCTCCACCAAATGCTATTACTATTATTATCTGGGTTTGCGGGTATAATAGATAACGTGCCGACCCCCCTCCAAAAGAACCCGGCGTTGGGAGCAATCTGGAGCAAAGATTGGGATATTTGCCGCGCGTCCCACACTGTGATAAACGAGGCAGCGCCGTGTCCCGCCGGCAGCGCGGCTGCGAGCTGCACAGCCCCGAGCCGCGGGGAGCTGAGCCGCAGGACGGCTGTCTCCAAATCACTCCGTAATTGCAGGAAGAGATAACAGGAAAAGGCAGCGCTCCGGCAGAGCCTGCCCGGCCAAGGTTGTTTAAAAATACCCCGTCCCAGCCCCCGTGGTTTCTGCAGCTCTGCTGGGAGTCGGGAAGCCCACGCTGGTGATGAGCAGGTGCTCCTTGCAGGCTCAGACCTTTGAAAAAGCTGCTGGGATCGTGCCCAGGATCTCTTCTCCCAAAATTTAAGCCAGATCCCAGCTGGGAAGCTCTCTAAAAAACCACAGCCACATGCCCTGCCAATGACCTCCATTTGGTGTTAAGCACAAAGCCACCTCCCCAGCCGCGGGGAGCATCACCCTGCCTGCTGATGCACCCATCTGCTGGGATGAATCCGACAGCCCTGGAAAGAATTTTAAAAGGAGGATGCAAAAATAGCTTGCCCAGAGATGGGCTGAAGGCACAACTGCACCAGGGGGTCCAACTCAGGCAGGTCCAGCAGCCCAGCAGCAGCTTCTGACCCAGCTGTGGGTGCAGGTGCTGCCCGTCACCGAGGCTTCCCACCCCACTGGCGCCCAGCAGCACGAGCAGGGAGGCAGGGATGGATAGGGAAAAGGCTTCCTGGGAATGCCAGCACTGCTCATCCCCAGCACAGTGCCCCGGGAAGAACACAACCAAGGCTGCTGCTATTGCTCACGGTGTCCCCTGAGCCCGTCCCCGGGAAGTGGGACCCGTCCGAGGGGACAAACCAGCCCGCACACGTTTCCTGACTCACCCAGCTTGAATAAACAGCCCGGTAAACAGGCTCGTTTTACTTTCAAAACAAAAACAAGGAGCCGCAAAGCCCAGTTCTTCCTCCTTGGGTAAGGACGGTGTGTAATCACTGGCATTTGTCCTCCGGGAGCTGCCGCGAGGTGCCAGCGCTTTAGAGCCTGGCAGCCGCTACGAGACAAAGTGACATATTTAGCTCCGGAGCGAAAATGCTGCTCGCCCGTGAATGCCAAGGAACACGAAAACAAAAAGCACCTGCGAGGGAAATGCCTGCTGCTGGGGAGGCTCGGAACCCTCACCTCGAAGAGGCACGGAGAGCCTGGGCCTAAGGCAGAACAGCTCTGGGCATGGCTGGAATTAGGGGAATTTACAGTCAAATGCTCCATTCATGCATTTGAGGGCCTCTGCATCCTGCAGGAGGTGGCTTCCCGAGGAGAAACGCAGCTCCAGCCATGGCGTTGCACTCACGCTGCAACCCCCATGGCTGAGCCCTGAGGTTTGCCTGTGGCTCCTTGGTTAAAAATGGGTTTGGGGAACCCCTCCAGAAATCCCCGTCCTGAAAGGCACCTTCCCAGCAAGTGGGTGTGGAGGAGCCCTGACCTGACCCTGCTGGGTTTGCAGTCTCTGGGTGTAAAATGCCCTCAGAAGAAGCCATTTCCCAAGCCGTGCGCTGCAAGGATCTCGCTGTTTGATGGCTCCTCTTATGTCATTTCAGTAGCAGGTGGTGGAAGTGAGGGGGGAAGGAAAAAAACCTATAAAATGTTTAACATCCCTTTAGCTTCGATTTATCTGAAGAGAATTCAAACAGCACAATTTCCCCCCGCCATCTGGGTGCCACTTTAAAAGACGTTTTCTTATATCATTGCAATTTCAGGAAATCTTGTTGTACATCTATGGAAATGCAAGATGCTTCCCCTAAATTGTGCATCAGCGTGAAGCTTTTTAAACCTCAACAGCAGCTTATGATTTATTTTGACAGCTCCCAGACGGCTCCCAAGAGAATTTCCCAGTTCCAACACTACCCGTGCAGGGGGGCCCAGCCTTGGGAGCTGCAGCCCCACGAGGCAAAGCTCTCTGCTTGGTTTTGTACCGATTTCTGCTGGGTTTTGCCTTGTTTTGCTCCAGTACTGGGAAGAAGTTTCCCTTGCAGATCTCTGAACCTGCTTGCCTGAACACTGGGAGCTGCAGGAGTGCACTCAGGCACACGTGTTCACGATGTGTATGTCCCACTCACGCGCCCCAAAATAGCTGAGAAACACATGGAACTGCTCCAAAACCTCAGAGACATCTCCAGGGTGCTGATAAACACCCGGCAAGTGGGGAGTCTGGAAGAGGAGAAAGGCTCTAGTGATGTCCCTGCTGCTTTCAGCCTTTCCTAGATGCCCCAAACAACTGCAGGGAAAGCTGCTCTGTGCAGACAGCCAGCCCCAAAAACCCAGCTCCACAGGAGAGGGGAGGCATTTTGCTCAGCACCTCATTCCCCGGGGAGACTCCCAGCCCTCAGCCAGGTGAGAGAGACACCCCAGGCCCCAGCTCTGAGCTTGGCTTTGCTGAGCTCCCCAAGCCTCAGCTGTACCAGCCACCTCTGAAAACATCAAGACCCAAACGCTGATTCACAGCCGGAGGAAGTGCCCCAAGGGTGAATCAAAGGGTTAACACGGGCCAGGGGGTGTTTGGTGTCACCTTGGAGCTTAATAACCCCACAAACACAGCAGAAGTGACTCTGGAGCAGCCAGTTCATCCAGGGCATGAGCTGTGCCTGGCCAGAGACGGGACAGGAGGTGAGTGCCCACCCCTCCCTGTGCATGTCCTGCACGGGGACAAGCCACGGGGCTCAGAGGTGCGGTTTTGGGGAGCCCCTGACAGCCCTCACCATGGAACTGTCCCCGCAGTGCCCACCCCAACACATCCCCACTGCTGCCTCTGCCCCATGTCCCCAGCCTCAGCAACGGGAGAGTCCCAGGGTGGAGGAGTCCCTCTCTCCCACTGGGACGGGAAAGACAGGCATCTGAGAACAGCAGAGATTTTGGTCTAATTCCAGTGGGTTTGCTTATTTCTGAATATATCAATGATTTTTCCCACATGGCTCCTGCATGGCAGAGAAGGGCCCCACAGGAAAAGCTGGAGCTGAGCTGAGCCAAACCCCTGCCAGAGAGAGGCGAAGTTTTTATCATCAAACACCCCTGGGTTTTGGAGGGATCTGGCAGCTCACCTAAAGCATGGACTAAGCTTGGGTTTGGTAAACCTCGGGCTGAGTCTAAACCTGGCAACTCAAACCTGCGTGGATCTAAACCATGAACCTGTGTCAGAGCAAGAAGCTCTGTCTTGGGCAATTCCTGCCATGCACAATTGAGGGAAATCAGGGACATTTCCAATGGAGAAATGGGCTGTCCCTGTGCGACCAAAAAGCCCACATCACATCACAAGAGCCTCGGTTTCCCCAAGGACACCTTGAAATGCAGGATGCATCTTTCAGGTTTGCACCAATGCCATCAGAAACCAGCCCTGGGGGCCCAGGTGGATGCTGGTTCTGTGGTGCTCTTCCCAAACGTGGCTCCAGCGGGATGGAGCCCCTTGCAGTTCGCTGGGAGGAGTTGAAATGCCGAGCACGCCTTCCCGACGTTCGCCCTGATTTTCAGAAATTGCATTAAATCAGCACCGCTGCAAATTGCCCTCTTTTTTTGGCTCCAGCTTGATGTAAAAAGGAAAACAAATGGAGTTTTAAAATTCAGCTAATCAAGGAGTTAAAGAGAGGTTAATCCTAATGGATTAATCAACTTGCAGGAGGATGGGAAGGAGACTGGGGTGAGAAGGAGCAGAGAAGCAGCCAAGCCTAGTTTCTCCTCCCAGGGGTGATGGAAAGGTTCAGGAAGAGTTTGGAAACAGTGGTGAAATTTCTTTTCCCACCTGGCTGCATCCAGCATGGGAACCACAGAGCAATAACATGTCCTGGGCTTAGGGACATCTCCCCTGAGAAAACAGAGTCCTGCATGCATCTGTCACCATCCCCTGAGGAAAAGGGCGAGGAGAGTCTGACTTCACCCCCCTCACCTACAGACACCAAGAGGTGATAAAACGCAGGATGTGGGGAGGCCCTGGCTGCTGTTAACGCCCTGCAGAACTCAGGATGGGATTGGCAAAGGGGCTTTGAACAGAGCAGAGCCGTCCCAAGGCTTTCAACCTCTGCCTGCACCCAGCAGAGCTGCCCTGACCCCCTGCAGGCCCAGCCCATGGCTCCTGCCACCAATCCAAACATCCTCCCGCCCCAAACACCAGCATCTGCCCCCCAGCGCAGCCAGGCAGCCTCCGTGGGACAAAGCCTCTTTATTGGCAGCTAATTGGGCTTAGGCATAAAAAGAGCTTGAACATCATTAGTGACAGCGGAAGCAAGGAGGTCTAAAGGAGGTTATTAATGATATACACGCTGCATACAACGGCATAATCGCCAAAAAAAAAATATTAGATCCATTAAGTATCATTATCAAGGCCTGGAGCTAATCATTTAAGCTTAATGAAACCAATACATTTCTGCAGCCCTGGCAGCAGCGCTCATCCCTCGGAGGGAGGTGGCAGCTGGGCAGGCTCGAGCTGTGCTGTCCCTGCAGCTCCACTGCTGCACCCGTGCCCTGCTGGCCCTGGGCTCTGTGTTCCCCAGAGCTGAGCCCCCTCCCAGGGGCTTCCGGAAGCGACCCACTCACTTCAGCATGAACCTTTCGCTTTGGCAGCTCCAAGACCTTCCAGTCAATGACCACAGAATGGTTTGGATGGGAAAGGACCTTGAAGATCATCTCATTCCAAGCCCCTGCCACGGGCAGGAGCAGCTCCCCCCGGGCTGCTCGGAGCCCCACGCAGCCCGACCCTGGCAGGGCACTCATCCCGCTGCCTCCGCCCGCCCACACCTCCCTCCCCTCCCTTGTTTTGAGCAGCTCTTTGGAGACCGGAGGAGAAACGATTCGGAGCCAAGGCGGCTGCGATGATCTCACTGCTAATTATGCAGAGAAGTCATTTTGCTGTGGCTGCGGTGATGAAGTGATAGGAGAGGAGCAAAACCCCACAGCCACTTTGTGCATCGCAAATTAAACAGAAATAAAACCCAAAGCGAGCAAACCCAGCGGCCCGACCTCTGTGAGGCACTGTGGGTGCTGTGCTGCCCCCAAACCCGCTGCAATTAGGGACAGGACACAACTCCAAATCCCATCAGCTCCACTTTCCTCTTTGTCCACGTCTGTTCTGCACCCCGGTCCCAGCAGCGGGATCGTTGCTGCAGCAGGACTCACCATCAGCTTAAAGGGGAGCTTGGGATTAGCACCATCCTTATTAAAACCGCTCACTCACACCTCATTTTACCTTCACACTGGAGATCACTTAGCTTGATTTATTCTAATTAGTTGTAATTTATTGTTTTAATGAGCTCTTCTGCAGGCTTTTTGTGCTTCCAAACCACCCTCCTTGGCTGCTACAACGCATTTCAAGGAGGTCTTTTAATAAGGAGAGGTTTCCAAGGCTGCCTCGGATAGGGAGGTTTTTGTTGGAATATGAAAGAATCAAAATTAAGTCGAAATTTGCCTCCCCTCCAGGATGGGTTTGCTGGGGAGCATCTGGCTGGGAGCAGGAGGCTGCGCTTCAGCACTTCACCCAAACGGCAGGAGAGCCCTTAATTATCAGCAGCGTTTGCAACTGGGTTTGAAGTCTGACAAAAGAAAACAAACGGGAGAAAAGTCTCCTTCATCCTGCACCTCTGGAGTGGGGAGTTTGGGGCTGGGAGGTGCTGCTGCCCAGAGGGAGCTGCAATTCCAGGGACACATCAGGGATGCTCAACACCAGACTCACCCAGGGGTGTCTGTGCTGCTGGGGGGGTCACAGGGCCCCAGAGCCCCCCCCCAGTCCCCTTCTGGGGGGGACACAGGGAGAAGCACCCAGAACACGATGCCACAACCAGCATTACTTTATCCACAGAGATCTCTCCTCCCCTTCCCTCTGCTGGGATGGGTGAAGCTTCAGGAACTCCTTGATCTGCTCCCGGGGGTGGCTGGGCCATTTCAGGGCGTTCCAGCTTTTAGTTTGGAAGGGGGGAAAGGCCATCTGGTCAGCCAGGGTGGGTTATTTCTGTGACATTGGGTTCTTCCGTTAGGGAAAAAAAAGTAAATTTTTGCTTCTCTGTCCCCACAGCTGTCACGTGGCAAAGTGTTCCCTTTGGAGACATCCAAAATAAAGCAGATGAGATTTGCTTTGCAAGTAGAGACAAGAACTTCATGAAAGCAAAATCTCCAAAGGAGGAAAAACTCCCAAAGAGAAACATGAAAACCCCCAAATGGCTTCAGCTACAGCAGAGAAACACCTCGGGGGGTTACAGGAGATTTTCTCGGGGAAAAGGGACTGGCTTGTGCTGAAGCAGCCTAGATTTGTGTGAGAAATAATGAAAAACCCTCGGGGAGCCAGGGATGCTCCAGAGGGCTCTGGGAAGGAAAATCACCCAGAAGTGTTATATCAAATCCCAGATGGATTCACTGCAGGAACAGGAACCAGCTCCCAAGCGAGAGCCTGGAGAGCTGCACGTTTCCTGGAGGGGCCAGGGGAGCTCTGCAGCCCCAGGGACTGAGGAGGAGGAGGATGCTGGAGGAACTCAGGCTGAGCTCCTGCATGTGCAGAGCTGTGCAGAGGTTCCCAGAGGGGCTGAAAAGCACAAACAACCTCATGAAATAACAAAAGTGTCTCTGTGGGCACCCCTGGACCCCACAGAACGATCCAACAGGGAGATCCAACGGGGAGATCCAACGGGGAGCAACGAGACGCATCAAGTGCATCCCTGCAGGGCCAGCCAGCAAGCGTGTCCCAGGCCATGGGCACGTGAGGGACAATTCCCAGAGCTGGACACAGCCCTGGAGCTGCTGCGCTAGCCCCTGGCCACAGCTCTGCCCAGGCACCACCTGCTCCTGCCAGAGGAAAACAAGGGCAGTTGGAAAATAGGACCAACCCCGTTCTTCTGGGAGAAGAGACTGGGTCTCTGGAGGTGCCTGGTGAATCTGGACAGCTCTGGAGCTTCTTGTGGATTATTTACCCGGCTCCTCGTGCTGCCAGCCAAAATAAATCAATTCAGCTTTTGCTTCCATTTTAGGAAAATAAATCCTCTGGGACAGGCTGGGAGCTGGTGCCCTGCTGGCAGCCACGTGCTCCCCATCCCAGCCCTGGCGGGGTGTAAAGCAGACACGGAACCCCTTGGTCCCCCTGACCCATGTCCCTGCCTTGCAGGGGGCAGCTGGTGCTCCACAGCTTCCCTGGCAGCTTGGGACAGACAGCAGGACACAGGCGGGAGGTTTATTGAGCTGCCTGCAGAGCTCTCCCATGGCTTGGGTGACCTTATCCTTATCTCCTCACGTCCTTCGGCCCCTCACAGCAGCCAGCTGGAGCAGCAGGTCCCCCGGGGCTGGTTTCCCATGATGCAGCCCCTTATCTCCCGGTGCTGAACACTCCCCATCAGGCAAACCAGCTCTGTGCTGGCAGCACTGGGAATCACCCGCTGCTGCTGCGGGAGGGATCACCAAAACCTTTTCCCAAAACAAAAAAGCTGCATGAACCACCCACATTTCCCCCCAGCTGCCCAGGAGAGCTTTGCTGGGGCTCAGAGCTGAGCTTGCAAGCTCACGGTCCTGAGATGCATCAGGAGCTTCTGGATTCCCACGTCAGCCCCAGAATCCCTCTCCTGGAACAGGCACACTCCTCACACTCCTTTCTCCTGCTGCTGCCCCAGCAGTGCCAAGTGCAAATTGCCCAGCATTCAGCTACTTAATCCCAGCAGCTCTTTCAGATGTGGTTGTGTATTTGATCAGAACTGGCTCCTTAGAAAGAAAAAAAAATTAAAACCTTCCAAGCACCTGCTCCTCTCTCCTCCCCATCCAGGAACAGCCCCGTGTTGGCAGCATCAGTGCTGCTCCGAGAGCAGGATGTGAAAGGCCAGAGTAGGATGGTTCCTCTGTCTCCTGCAGCAGCAAAAATCATTTGGTCTTGAATGATGTGGATATTGGCAAGTCTGCTGCTGCTCCAGGAGAAAAAAGGGAGCACTGTCCTCCTGGAATGAAGATGGGGCTGGCAGAGAGGTGCTGCTGTGGCTGGGGTGCCTGGTGCAGTGTGAATTCCTGATAAACCCAGTCCTGCCCCTTCTCCCTGGTGTGAGAGGGGTCCCAAAATGCACAGCCAGGGCCTCAGTCCTTCCTGGGCTCCCCCAGGCGGGGTCAGACCCACAGGACGCCCTCTCCTGCCCTCAGTCACAGCCTGCACAAGGCCTGTCCCTCAGAGCTGGGACTGAGCCATGAACCACCTGAGATGGGCTGTAACGGCTCTAAACCCATAAATGTGATGTCACTGCAGAGTGGCCGCTCCTGCTCTGTGTCAGGGGGCTGGTGGCTCCAAACCAACACCTTACACATGAGTGGGGGTGAGCAAACAGCTCCCACCCCCCACCAGCCCCAGCCCTGCTCACCCTGGAGCCCCAGAAATGCCCATGTCCCACCCCATCTCCTCAGACACTGGGGGAAAGGTGGTGCAGAAGTGCCCCAGCATTTCCAAACTGATTTTCCCACTCACAGAAGCACCAGCAGGAATTACTTGTTCAAAACCTCCTTCGCTTGGATAATCAGATCATACTTGAAAAGAGCCTCCAGACCTCTGGTTACAATTATTTCATTAGGATGTGATACTCCAGACCATCCAAGAGCTTGGGAAGCTGCTGCCTGCACAGGCCCAAGCACGCTGCCCATGGAAGAGGTCCTCAGTGCTAATTGCCAATGCCAACCCCAGCCATTAAGAAATTATTGCTAATGCAGCTTACAACAGCTTTTATAAGACACTATTAAGGAACTCATCAGAAATCAGAACCAAATAAAACAAAAAGCGATTAAAGAAAAAGCAATTAAAGAGAAACAACACTCACCCCAAACTGCAGGATCAGCAGGAGCAAGAGCTGGAGCTGCTGCGTGAGTGCAGCAGCCCCAAAGCTGAGCCTGGAGCTCCCTTTGTCCCAGCACTGGTGTTGCACCAGCCTGGGGCCCTCCCCAAACACCCCGGGGTGGGAGAGGGGCTCAGCTGTGGCTCCTCAGCCCCTGGCAGCTCCCTGGGCAGTCCCAGCTGCTCCCCTGCACCTGCAGCCCTGCTGGGAACCATCCTCTGCCAGGCCTGGGTGCAGGGCCAGGGGTCCACTGGGGGACACCCAGCTGGGGTGCTGGGCCTGAGCGTGTCCCCAGGGGCCCCTGAGGTCCTGCTATGAAAGGGGAGAAAATTGAGGTTGGGCCTGAGGTTATTTTATCAAAAGGCTGATAAAAATAACTCTTTGAAGGGGTGAGGAAGAGGAAGGACAGGTCGTGCTGGAGAGGTGTCACTCACAGGGCCTGACGGCTCCAAGTGGTGCAAGGACACAGGGCTGGAGCTGTGACTCATGACTTTTTGGCGTTCCAGCCCGGTGTCAGTGTCACATTTCGAGAATTATATTTTATTCATAAAAATTGCTGTGCTCACAGCAGCGCCTGGCAGAGCCGGAGCGGCTGAGCTTGTGGCCGGCTGTGCTCTGCACCATCAGGGGGTCCCAGCTCTGTAACAACTGGGGGAGGTTAAATATAATCTGCAGAACTGGGTTAGAGTCCCCACGTTCCCCTCCATGACCTGGAATGTGGGTGCCTTGGTGGCACGCGGGTGCTGGGCCAGGGTTTACAGCACGTGGTGGGTGTTGTTGGTAACCGCATCCCAAATGAGCCAGAGTGGAACATGTGAGGCTGTATTTTTAACTCCGAGGTCCTGGTGACATGGAAAACTGGGTGCCAGGCCCAGGTGCTGCACAGATCGATGGAAAATTTCCTACCAGCCATCGACAGCTCGGCTTTGCTGAGCCCGGGCACTGCAGTGTGTCAGCAAATGCTGCTTTGCCCTGGAATGGTTTCAGGGCTGTGCCCAGAACCCAGCAGAAACCATTTGCCATTCCACTGGGAAGTGCTTCCCCGTGGAGCTGCAGGTGGGGAGCTGGCTTGGTGAGATGGAAGTGGGGATGGGGCAGCTTTCCCAGCTCAGAGCCTGGCTTAGCATCCCCAAGCAGGAAGAACATTTTCAAGCCCTTGTGAGAGTAAGGATGGGATGAGCCCCCGGTCCTCGCCAGGCTCGGTGCCTCCCCAGCACAGCGTTGGGTGGGATTGGGAATTCACCATCAGTGCAGGCATCCCCACACATCTCTCTGATCCTTGCCTTCACGGGGATGGCCTGTGCCAGGCTGGGAGGTGGCACACGGTGACATCCCCCTCCTCCCCACCACCCCTCTGCAGCCCTACGCCCACCCCACCAGCTCAGCCGAGACAAGCGGAGGCTAAGAACATCAACTGGGTTTTATTCCTCAGGTCTGACAAGTAACAGCACAAATTCTCTTTGGAAATAAGGAAAAAAACCCAAAAACCTAACACCAAAACCCCAAACCAACGTTCAAAGCACGCGGACGGTTGCTCAGGATGGAGGCCACGCCATCGAGCTCCGCCGCTGGACGCGTGTCCTTCGCAGAGATGTAGTTTAAAAAAAAAAAAACAAAACAACTCATGGAGGAGGAAAAGACACAGAGTTACGGGTTTCCATGTCAACTTTAAAGAAAAAAAACAGGCCCTTTTTTGCTATTGTTATAAATATCCCCTCCGAGCGACTCGGAGCAAACGATAACCGTAAGGAGGAACATCCTTCCTGCTTGGCCCCGTGGGCACAAAACCTCTCCCGGCACCTCAGACCGCTACGAGCCCTCGGGGACGCTGGCCTGGCACCCGGTGCGAGCCCCGGCTCTCAGCTGGGGTGGCGGGTGCTGCCATCCCTGCGAGCGGCACCCGTCACCCGTGCCGGAGGCTGTCAGGACGCCGCGCCGCAGGGGACCGGGGAGCGGGGGAAGGGGACAAGGGACAGGGGTGCCGGGGCGCGGGAGGGCCGCGGGTGGCTGCTCAGGTGCAGGTGGCCTCCTGGCTCTCGACGGGGATCTCGCTGCCGCTGCTGCCCTCGCCGTACTGCTGGTAGGGGGGGATCTGGGGCGCCTCGATGATCAGCAGCCCCTCCGGGGACAAGGAGGCGAACACCGTGATGGGATCCACCTCGTAGGGCAGCCTGCAGGGGGGCAGGAAAGACGGGAGGGGTTAGGATGCTGCATCCCCGGCGGATCCCGACCCTTGGACCCCCGGCACGCGAGGAAGCAGCGATGCCGAGGCAGCAGTCCCGGCGCCTGGGCAAAGCCTCTGTTAATGCAGGAGCGCCTGGGAATGTGCGGGTGATATTTAGAGCGGGCTCCTGGCCGGGCTGGCCCCCGTGGGAGCTCTGTTTAATCTCCGCGGCAGATGTGTTTGACGGGATGTCAGCGCCGCCGGTGCCGCCGAAGAGCGGAGTAAATCCCGGCCGTGCCGCAGCCCACGTCAGCCGCGAGCCTTGCCCGTAAAAGGAGCCCGAGCGCCGAGCGGGAGGGAGCGCGGGGCTCGCCTCAGCTTTCCCGTGGGAGTTCGGGATGCACAGGGCTCCTTCAGGGTGGAAAAGCAAAGCCTGAGCCGCTGCCAGCCGAGGAAACCCTTCCCATGCCCTGGGCTTTGATGCTTTTCCCTGCGAACCGTGCGAGCCCCGCGGGTGGAGTCTGCCCCCCACATCGGTCGGGGCTCGCCGGCCGCTGGGCTCGCCTTTGCGGTTGTTGTTGCCAAAGCGAGGCACGGGTGAGTCACGGCGATAGCGATCTCACTGACATCACGGAGATGCTGCGCGGATGGCAGGGCTGTGCTCCGGGCTGGCCATGGTGCCAGCCCGCCGAGCCCGGCTGCACCCCAGGGAACGGCTCCTGCTCGCACCGCTCCGGCTCCCCGCAGCCCCGGGCGCGCAGGAGACAGACAGAGCACCTCGAAAAAGGCCTCCTCCTCCCTTCCCTCCCTTGGGAAATGACGCTGTGCCCCGACCCAGCCAGGCACGTGCTGCAGAAGGGCAGATTTTGGGGTGGAAAGGGTCCCTGCGTGTGTGAGCTGGGGCACGGGGACTGGCAAAGCTCAGCCAGGCCGACTGGTACCTACTGGATTTTCTTGGTGAAGTTCTTGGAGACGATCCCTCCTTCCACCTGCTGCTCCTCGTGTTTGCCTGCAGGGAAGGCCAACACCCCACATCAGCACCTTACCAGGGAGATTATTTTTCCCCAACAAACAACAACAACAACTAAACCCAACAGAAAAGTTTTTCCGAGCAGCTGTTTCCCTGCCCCAGTGCAAACCCTTCCTCTGGGGAGGGCTCAGGAAGCCTCTCCAGGTGGGGAAGGAGATGCTGGACACAGCACAGCCATGTTTCCAGTGGGAAACTGGGGTCTCACACGCTGCCAAGAGCTGGGGCTTAAGAAAATAAACAAATAATAAAACCTGTGTAGGTGGCAGCATCCCCCTTGGCCCCACTGCCCAGAACAGGCTCCATTCCATCACTCTGTCAGGCTTGGGCTCCCTGTGCCTGGAGCATCAGCCAGAGGCTGCCTGGACCCCCCCGACCTGTGGTTTTCCCCCTGTGGTGTAGTGAGCTCCAAATAAACACCCAGAGCTGTGTTGGGTGGCGGCCCCCAGCCCTCCCTGGCGATCCCAGCCCGGAGGGCCCAGGGACAATGGGGAAATGTCAGTGCCAGGCTGATGGGGCACTGTGGGCACTCGTGGGCACCCCAGATGTGCTGGACCCCACACCCACTGTTTCCCTTCATTAATTCACTTCTCAGGGATGTGTTTCTGGCCGACTCGGAGCCGGGCTGGGCTGGAGGCTGTGGGGCAGCTGCTCCCTTCTTCCCAGCCTCTCCCTCGGCCCCTTTAAAGGGAATCTCCCTCCGTGCCGGCCTCACCCTGGCTATAATTAACCGAGCCGAGCTGGGGCCCCTCTTGGCCTCTCGCTGCAGAGTGTCGCCAGCCAGGGCAGAAAGCAGGGAGATCTATCCCAAAGGACACGTGTCCTTTCTCATTCTGGCAGCAAACCAGCATGGCTTGTGAGCCAGATCCCCCCATGACACCCAAACTGCCTCTGGAGGTGCCCCAAAGCCCTGCTGCAGCCCTCCCCTGCTCCCGAGCACGGGGCTGCTGCCGCTGCCTTGAAATAAAGGCGATTTGGGCATTTTGCAGCAATTCCTTGAGCCGGCAGTGCCACCTCCCCGGTGCCTTGGCTCTCACCTGACACCTCGACGTAGCCGTCCTTGGTTTTGACCGTCAGCTCCTCGGGTTTGAAGCTGTGCACGTTGACACAAACCTTCCAGGGCTCGCGGGGAAAGGGCGCGGGGCTGCGGCTCTCGGGGTACCCCCCGAAGTGGGCGCCGTAGGCGGGGGCCATGGGGGGGGTGCGGCCGATGCCGGCGCGCAGGGGGCCCGGCCAGGTGGTCGTGAGCCGGGGCCGAGCCCAGTCGGGCCAGTCCGCCGTCAGATCCCCGGGGAAGGGCGACAAGCCGAAGTCATCGTCCAGCAGGCGCGAGGTCAGGCCGGGCTCCCGGAAAGGGTCGCGGAGGCTGCGCCTGCCGGGATAATGGCAGGAGAAGGGCAGCTGGCTGTCGGCCATGGTTTCCTTCGGAGGGGTCTGAGCGTGTCCCCGGGGCTCTCCGAGCGAGCCTCAGCCTCTGTGCGGCCGCTCCTGGCTGCAAACTTCCCCCGGGAGCCTGTCCCGGAGGAGACGCATCCACCCCGGGTGGGACGTGGGTGCGCGGGGACGGTCCCTCCTTCCCGGCACCAGGTGAAGGACGATGAGAAAATCAATTCAGGCTGAATCACCGGGAGCTGGAGGAGCGCAGGAAGGACGGAGGGAGCTCTCTGGCCGCGAGAAAACGCTTCCTGTCTGGCTGCGATCCCAGGACTGGGGAGAGGAAAATAAAACTTCTTGTCAGGAGAGAGAAAAAAAAATAATAAAACCAAATACCCTGAGATTAAAAAGCTTCTCTCTCACTTCTCACTCTCCAGCACTTTACGTGTAACTTTCCCTGCTGCTCCCGGGTGAGAGCTGCAATAAATGCCTGAGCCCGGAGCCCAGAAACTTCTCTAACCTTCCAGCCGTTGGGCGAGTACTATTTATATGGATTTCAGAGGAGGGGGGTGTGTGTTTTGCAAGTCCTGCCCTGTCAGCCGAGTATTTTGGAGAGGATGAAACAGCCGTGGAGAATTTGGGCAGTGGCAGCTGACCTCTCCTGCTGGCCCGAGGATCCCGGCTGCCACAGGGCCACGGCGCTTCGGCAGCTGCCCCAGCCCCTGCCGCCCCCTCCTGCTGCTCTGCCCACCCAAAATAGCCCCCAAGCTCACTCGGGGCTGGCTGCTTTCACCTCAGTGTCACCTGTTAAAAATACCCTGGTGGGGCTGCTCCCCTGACTGTACAGCCACGTGTCCCCACGGCACCGAGCACCACTGTACCGGGAAATGGGTCACTGGCGGCACCCCCAGCGCAGCACGGGAGGGTGGTGGGACCCCAGGGGTGGGTGTGTGGGGTGTGGGGGGCAGGGGATAGGGTGACGCTCCCCAGCACTGCTGCTTTGCCCAACTTCACCAACTGGGCCCAGAGAAACATCCCCGAAGTGCTGGAAAGAGACGGACCCCGGGCAGCAGGCAGGGTGCTCCCGGCGCTGCTCAGCACCTGCCTCCTCCTCATCCTCCTCCTCCTCGCCCCACCGCATACCCCGGCCCTGCCGCAATCGCGGTGCGGGCAGGGCGAGGCGTTAATCACAGCCGCGGCCGGGCTAATTACAGGGCAGCGGCGGGAGCGGGCTGCGCGCTGTGGGAAGGGGCGCGGCAGCAGCACTGGAGGGGGAGCTCCCAGCGAGCATCCAGCCGGGAGACACGGCCCCGAGCCCGGCGACAGGCAGGACACGGCTGGCGGTGACGGGGTCCCCGTGGGGGCCATCCAGGCACGGCTCCGGGGGGCACCGGGGTGTGCTGGAGGATGGGATGTGATCAGTGAGGCTCATGTTGGACACGGAACCACTTCCTCGTGCCGCATCCTGGCTCTGCATCATGCTCCTTCTCTCCGGCATCTGCAATTTTTCTAATGGACTTTATGGAAGTAATTGCAGCAGGAAGGCTTTAATGCAGCGCAGGGATCCAGCCGCTGGTCACTCCATTAATCACGGCAGCATCGCTGGGGGCAGGGAGCTGCCTCTCCCCGGCCAGGGCAGGGCTGCCTCCCGTGCATGGCGACACCCGGGCATCACAGGGGTCTCTCTGGGTCCGAAGGGATGCCTGGAGGTGCCTGGGGAGGTCCCAGGTGCCAGCTGAGTACTCCTGGTGCAGGGAGGCCGCTGCTACTGCAGGGACTGAGCGTCCCCCTCCATTCCCTTGTCCTGCCCGGCTGCCTCTGCCTGGCTGGGGGCTCCTGGTGTTCGTGGGTGACAGGAGAGGGACAGTGCTGGGGGTCACCGTCACACATAGCCTGAGCTCAGCTGGGCACCTCTCAGCTTGGCTGGGGAGCAGGACCGCCCCAGCACCCAGCTCTGCACCACTTGGGCAAACACGGGCGCAGGGGGTGAGAGGGACAAGCCCCGAGGAGGTTTCAGGCAGTCCCACGATCCTGCCGTGTTTCCAGGAGCCTCATAACATCCCCCATCCCACGTTTCCCACATAGCTCCAGGCCATCCTCCGTCCCCGGCCAGGAATTCTTCCTGTCGCCTTGTTCATCCCGATTAGTCACAGTCCCCTCCTCCCGCCTGCTCTCACCCTCTCTGGGCCATCCCAATTTAGCTCCTGTTGTCATTCCAAACCTCCCGGCTGCCTCCCACCGCCGAGCCACTCCACGACATCGGCTCTGGGAATCACGAAGTGCCCTTGCAGTCCCCCTTCTCCTCCAGGTGACCTGGGGATGCTGCCCCGTGTGCCCACGATCCATCTGTGCCACGTCCAGACCTTTCCTGGGAGCCCTGTGAGCCCTGTTGAGGAGCATGGGGACATGGCCCAGAGCTGCTGCGCCCCTGGGGGCTTCCAGGGTGCTGGAGAGCCCCCACTGTCCCAGGCTCCTGCCGAGAAGGTGACCATGGCAGGGCCCTGTGGCATGGGAACTCTGTGCAGGAAGGGAAGGGCACAGCCCCAAGGACAGCACTGGTGAGCCCAGTGGGACCGCCAGGGAGAGACAAACGCGTTTGGCTTGGACTCCCAGTGCCTGAACAGGGTGGGGGATCCAAAGGGCCTGGCAAAGGGCAGTGGAGCCTGGCCCAGCAGGGAGAGGAGGGCTGCCAGAAATACTGGCCCACAACTTTTTTTGCTTCAGCCAGTGCCCCGAGGAGCCAGTCCTCGGCAGCTGGGAGTGGAGACACATGCCCTGCCCTGCGGAGCAGCTGAAACAACCCAAAATATCCCACCGCACGCACTTGTATCCACAAGGAACATGATGCAAAGGAAATACTGTCCAAACCTTTATTGGAACCTTTTTCTAACCAGGCTAACAACTCAAACACCCAGGAAGACTAAAGGATACAGAACGCACGTGGATGGAGAGCAAGGGGAGCTTTACAATGAACTCAACCGAACAGATGCGCCGGTGTCATTTGGGGTGGAATCAACCAACAGGCAGAGAACAGAGACACCGCTTCCCTCGTGGCTTTTCTCACGTCTTGGCTTTTGTTCTTAATCTTCTTCTCATTCCCCGGGTTTCAAAGGTGGAGAGGTGCCCTGGGCTGGTGAGGGTGTTGCTCTCTAGGCAACAGCCCAAAAGCTGGGGTGCTTGGCCGTGACACTGTTGCTTTGGAGACCCTCCCAGTCACGTGCAAACTGCCAGGTAAGCAGCAAAGTCATGAGAATTATTCATTCTCTGGTGAATAGGTAATAAAACCCCATTGGACAGCAAAGGGCAAAGGCTTCACTGAGGCACCTGAACCTGTCCCTTTCTCAAGCCAATACCCCAGCAGCCCTGAGGCTGAGCACGCAGCAGCTCCCGGACAGCTCCGTGGGACCAGCCGAGCGCTGGGCACTCGCCTGCTGATGCTGGAGCCGTGTCCACACCCCAGCAGCGCAGGCAGCTCTGCCCGAGGAACACAAACACCTCCCACTCGAGCGAGCGGAACAACGGCTGCGGCGTTGGTGGAGCGACACTGGGGCAGGGTGGGATTTTTAGCACCTCTCCTGCTCTTCTCAGAGCTGGGGGAGGGTGTCTGCAGCAAGCTCTGCTCCTCTTGGAGACAACAGGGAGGCCTCCCCAGTCCTGCCCTGGCTACGGAGCTCATCAGGGCAAAGCTACAGGCTCTGGCACGAAGCTTGGGGAAGGGGGCAAAGCAGGACATGGCACCAGGGTCTCAGGATGGGGCAGGGTGGTCATCCTCGCTTCCCAGTGGAGACCACAGCCACTCACTTCAATCCCATCCCCTTCCTCAGCACTGATGCAAAAGGTGACAAGTGTCCCTGTCCCCCAGAGGGAAAAGGGGACCAGCAGAGGGAGATCAGAGAACTCCAGGGATTTTTGGTGATGGTAGCCCTATGGCAGAGGAAGAGGAGCAGGGTTATTCCTCCACCAGAGCTGGCCTGTCACCTCTGAACTCCCTGCACCTTTCCAGGGGGATGTGATTTGCCAACAGAAGCTGCTTCAAGGAGATGGAGAGGTTTCCCCTGCCTTGCCCATCTCCATCACAGTGAGGTTCCTCTCTAAATATGGGTGGGGAGGTCCAAATGAGCCCAATTTGCCTTCCTCTCTCCAACATATCTGGCAACACTTCAAAGGCTCCTGCCTTCATGGACCCAACAGCATGACCCAAATAGCTTTTTTTAAAGTAATGCTCAATAAATAGAAGAAATAAATATTAAATAGAGGCCAAGTCCTCTCAGCCTGTTCAATATATGTACAATGCATAGCAAAATAACAGTGATTGGCTGCTGCAGACAAGTTTGGTACAAATTCAGTCCCCAAAACAACAAAAACATTGAGAAAATTGCAGTCAACATAAAGCAAAGCTCAGCCGAGTGCTGCAACCAATGAAGAAAGAACAGAACGGTGCTTTGAAACATCCCTTATCTTTGCTTCCCAGCAAGCCTGCAGAAATGGTGTTGGATTTTCTGGAGCCTGGGGCTGGGAGAGGTGGGGCAAACCCCGAGCCAAGGTAGGTTCGGTGAATGGGGAGAGCTGATGGCTCTGGGGTCAAGGAGACGTTTGGGAGTGGGTGCTGTGATGTGTGCTCTGCCAGGGAAAGGCAGCGGGGATGCTTGTGGGATGAATCAAAATAATGGGTGGGAAAGAGCCTTTGAGTGTGAGACAGGGCTTCCAAAAACCAGCCAAGGGATTATCCTGGTGCTGTGGCCAGCCCTGAACACCCCTTGTGTGTCTGACCACAGCGATTCACCAACACCAAAATGACCCAGCTGCCTTTCCACCAGGTGAACCTGCTCTTTGCAGGATGCAGAGCAAAAATCCATAAAAGCAGTGAATGAGAGAAACAACATTTAAAATAATAATAAAAAAAAAGCACTGGCAAAAGGCACAGAGACAGAAAAGCTCACAGGCTTCACGCAAACCCACAGAAACCCCGGTCGTCCACTAACAGGGAGGGTGTACTAAAGCTTGTACTAAAAACCTTAAATAAGTTAAAAAATAAATAACACCGAGGGAAACTCACATGTATATGCACACGTGCACATACACACACACACACAGACTTGCTCAGGTCCGTCACCAGAGGCTGGATTTTGCAAGGACCTTCCGCAGGGATCGCTCTCTCACAGTCTCATCTCTCCAGTTTTCCCACGGGTGGGTCGCTGCGCAGGGATAAACACGGCAGGGGAGTCCTGGCGGCGGCATCCTCGCGGGGAAGCGGCGGTGCGGAGCAGCAGCCGGGTTTCGGGCGGAGCGCCGGCGCCGGAGCCAAGGCAAACAGCGCGGGGCCAGCTGGCACCCGGCCACGCTTCGCTGGTGGCACTGCGGACACCCCCTGCTCGGCCGGCCGGCAGACCCTCGCCCTCACCTCCGACACGTCCTAGACCCGTTTCTGCGGTCACACCCATCACATTCCTGCACAAATCTAATGAGAAACCCGAGATTTCGACATGAAAACACGCAGCTCTGCCCTGCGTCCCTCTGTCCGGCCCGTGCTCTCCGCCCTGCGCCGGAGAGCGCAGAGGGACACAGTGGCAGCACGAGTGACTGTCACTCCTCCGGCCACCTCCCTGAGAGGGGCCAGAGCTGTAAACCTTTACACGAGACCGGCAGCATGGATACATTTGAACAAACAAACAGATCCAAAAATAACTTAACGTGAGGGGAAAAAAAAAAAATAATAGAATAAATAAATACTGGTCCATTCTGACATACAATTAAAAATAGAATAATAATAATAATTAAATAAATAAATAAATAATTTAAAGAGGTTTACTCCAATGCAAGTCTGCTTGGGAAACCCCAGGAGCGTTTAGCTGCCACGGACTGTACAGGCAGAGGCAGTCCTTGAAGTAGGGATCAGCTGGACGGGTGCAGGAGCTGCCAACAGCCCCACACAACCCTCGGGGTCATCTCCTGACCCGCAGGGCGTGGATGCTGCTAACCCTGGTGTGGTGCTTCCATCATCTGTCCCCAGCCACGAGGACTCCAGTCAGTGTGAGTTTGGTATTTACACCAGTTGCACAAAGTCCCTCTTCTTTTCTTTCCTAGTTTTGGATCTTCGGGCTCGCTGCTTCCTTGCTGCAGCTCCACGAGTGCGTTACGGGGCGCCAAGGGGCAGGCGGCTGCTCCTGGAACGCTGGGAGAGCTGGGTAGGTCTGGGTTCCCATTGCTGCCTTTGGATCTTGCCAGGGAGCAGAAGGATGGGGCGTTTCAGCATCAAACTGGGAGAGACTCTTTGGGGAAGAAGCATGAGGTTTTCAGCCCTTTTGAGAGGGAGTTGGCTGCAGAAGGTGGCCAAGGGGACACTGTTAGGGCCAGCAAGGAGGGAAGGCAGTGGCATCCTGTCTTTGATCCCTCAACCACAGCCCGGGAGCATTTACCAGGAACGTTTCTCTCTGTGTCCTAGAAAGGGCTTTTTCAGAAGATAGACACATCCCTGCTAAGCCACCAAGCACAGCAGTGCCCAGCTCTGTGCCTCAGCCACCCTCACCCTCACAATGCCTGCGGAGAGCGAGGCAGGGGATGAGGGGCTGGGAAAAACGGGAGCTTTGGCCATTGAAGGCACAGGACAAGGGGGACCAGCACCAGGAAACATACTGGGAAAGAGGCCCCTGCCATGAAACTTCCTCTTGTACCACCCAGATGGAATTCCAGCCTGCGCTGCTGTGCTTTCCAACAGATAACAGATTTATAGGCTTGCAGAGGCGATCATCCAGTTCCACCACAACAGCTCATGGCACTCAGCCTTCCTCCACTTGCTGCTTTGTCCCTTTTCCAGCTGCCAGGGGCCTGTAGGTAACTCCTTAGATGGGGGTGGGGAGGGGGGTGGGCTGCATTCCTTTCTACCCCCTCTCCTCCCGCAGATGGTGGCCCCACTCAGCCCTTTTCTGTGACGCCTGAACAACACACCTCCTTGACTCATTAAGCCCAAACTCGTTAATAATCATGCAGGATGGAAGGGGAGGGGATGGAAAAAGGGAGGGAGGGAAGTCTTAAGCCCAAATTAGCGTCTCTAAGCACCCAGGTGTTGTAAGAGAAATAAACTCCTCAGCACCAGCTCAGCCTGTGTTGGGAGAAGCCTTTGTTACCCGGCAAAACACAGTAATTGCGCAGGCAGCTGGGCTGGCAGGGAGACAAAACCCCAGGGCCCAGGGCAGCCTGTGGCTCCCTGGAAAAACAGGCAATTAGTGGGGGGCCCGTCCTGTCCCCCTGCACTGCTCCGGCCTCCCAGTACCAAACCGGGGCACCAGTGCATCCTGCTGCAGCCTGGCACCAGCCCTGCAGCTGTGCTGCTGATCCTGCCTCTGGGCAACCAGAGGGGCTCAAGGAGCCCCTGAAACTGCTGCGTGTTTTGAGGAAGGGGAATTGGGGTCCCCTGGCTCTTGCAGGGCCCTTTTAACCCTGTGTGTTCTGACTGCACCCCACAACTGGGCTATCTCTGCACCTCCCTTTGGTCCCACCAGCAGTGCCCTCCGAGGGCAACGCTCCCTGAAGAAAAACCTAAACCCAAACTGTCCGAGGCTTCCTCCAAGAGGGGAAGCCCATGGCCCCCATCTCCTAAGCGTGGCCTGGCCCTTGGAGCACAGCACAGCCCCACCGCCCCTCTGCCTTGTACCCCACCAGCCCCAGGTCTGCCTCAGACCTCAGCAGGTTGTTTGCAAGAAGTCAGAGCTGGGGGGATAAAACAACCCTGCAAAAGGTGCTGCTACTTGGTCGGAAAGGGCAGGAGAAAGAGCAAACAGCCATTTTTCCCAGGAAGTATGTCAGGAGGGATTTCTAGCCTTCTATTTATAGCAGGGACTGGCTGACTGGCAAAAAATAAATATTTTCTGTGCAGAGTGGGCAGCAGCTCTGGAGGAGAGACCCAAAGGACCTGATATTTGCCTTAGTGAGGACAGTCATCCTCCCCATCTCCGCAGCTTTCCAGCAAACTCCTCCCTAACCGGGTCTGTCCCCCCAACAGAAGTTAATTTGTTGGTTCCTGGATTGTAGAGCAAGGAGCAGAATTCTTTCCTTTGGACCAGCTGGTAGCGCTTTGGAGAGCAGTAGCAGTGGGGAGATGGGAGCATCATGGAGGATGGAGCAGGTCTGTCGTGACAGATCCTCTATAAAGCACCGACCCTTCTTCCAGCCCGGCCTGTGGAGCTGGGGCTGATCCACCCACTCCGCGCTGGGGCGAAGGGGCTGCACCAGGCGCTCCAGGGCTCTGACTCGGAACCGGGGAAGGGGGACCCGGCAGTGCCACCACATCAGTATCGGGGATGATTGCTATCGATGGCCAGGTAGGTGGGAAGGAAGCGGAGAATGCCAGGAATGTGGCGGTGACGGCGGCAGCCGGTGTCAGCCAGCAGCGGCACTCCCTAACGACGCAGGCTGTCGGAGCTGCCTCCTGAGTCATAGCTCCTGCTCCTGCTCCGGCTGCGGCTGCTCCTGGGGCCCGAGCTCCGGCTGCGGCTCCTTTCCTCGGCGCTGCTGCTGCTCCCGCTTCGGCTCCGGCTCCGGCTCGTCCGGTAGCTGGAGTAGCTCCGGCTGCGGCTCGGGGAGCGGCTGACGCTGCTGTACCAGGAGGAATAGCTGCTGGCGCTGCTGGAGGAGGACGGGCTGGGACGGTAGTAGGGGATGGGGCGTTTGCGGGCACTGTGGGGACACAGAGATGGGGGTTACCACCAACACAAGGGCAGATTTACTGCCAAAATCTCCAAAAAGCAGTGCTTACTCTGCACAACACTTCCCAAAATGCGATTGCGTACTTCCCAAAATGTGACCGTGTTTCCTAAAAGAAACATCAGGGAGCTGATGGCCCTTGGGATTCAAACCATCCACCCCCATAGCCCTGGGGAGTCTCCCAGCCACTAAGTCTAAAGCTGGGCTCTATTTGATGTTGTCCCAAAGAGCCCTCTGCATGAAGGTTAGAGTCAATATTTGACTCTCTCCAGTGTGGGGCACCTACCACAGGGGAGGGTGAAATAAAAAGCCTGTGAGGGAATGCTCCTGGCACCTGAGTCCCTGCTTTGATTTCATCTTCTTTTTTCCTTCAGCTACTGTAAATTGAGACGCCCCCCCATCCTCCCTCTGCCTCCAGCTGGAAATCCCCAAGCTCCAGAGGAGGGGTGGAAGGGCCTGCTGATCAGGCTCAGGGAAACCGGTCTCCTGGAGAAACCTCCTCTGGCAAGGGCTGGGACAGAGGGACAGCCCACATCCCCCCGGGAAGTGCCAGCAGAGCCGGTCTCCAAAGGACGGGACAGCATCCCCCTACCTTGTGATGCGCCGAGCTTCGAGGTGGCTGGGAGAGTCTCTCCGGCGTTTCCTCAGGGGGGAGTAGGAGCGGCGCCGCCGCTGCCGCTCACGGTCCCGGTGCGACTCCTTCTCGCTGGAGCTGTACTTGTGCTCTCGCTCGCGGTCCCTGAGGAAGGAAGGCACAGCACGGGAACTGTCACGGCAGGGGTTTGTAGGGTGGGTCACGGATGTGGAGGCAATGACTTAGGAAGGCACAGATGAGCAGAGGACGCTCAGCTCCAAAATGGACAACTCTAAGCGCTCTGATGGTGTCACCTCTGAGCAGTCACATAGCTGGACAAAGAGACTGGACAGATGGACACCACTAATTGCATCCAGGGGTTCCAGCAGTGTCTTCCAGTGGCCTTGCACTGCCAAGCTAAGATGGCTTCCAGGGACCTGTGTCTGGGGTGCAGTTTGTGTTTAGCTCTTGCTGGCCGTGCTGCTGGAGCTGGCAGGAACAGCCCTGCCAGCAGGCCCCACGTGAGCCAAGGGCCTGGTAGCCCTGCAGGGCTCCACAAGCCTCGCCAGAAGGAGTGCCGGTGTTGCTATGGTTTTCTCTTTTGTTAAATTCCCATACACGTCAGCACAGGCCCTTCTGTGCAGTGTGGCTGACTTCATACACCCTGCTCAGTGCCATCTGCAAAGCAACACCTTACAGGTCAACGGCCTGCCTGATCCCTGCGTGCACGAAATGTTCTCCTCACCAGCACAGGGATTGTCAAAGCCTGCAAGATTCGACCCTGGGAATGTAAGATTTTGAGGCTGCAAAATGTTCACAGCAGCAGAGATGCTACCAGGAAAGCCTGGCGAAGGCATGTCTAGGGTTGAGCTGTGACACTCTGTTTTCTATGGTGTGTGGAGGGAGTAGAGATACCTGGAGGGTGCTTCCCTCTGCAAGGCTGTGAGTGCCAGCCTGAGGGTACCTGGCATCTGCCCTCACAGCAGGGGCACTTCCCGGGGCCTGACAACTCTGTGGCAGAGCTGTGACTCTAAAAAAGTAGAGCGTCTTTCCCTGCTGCAATCAGATCCCTCTGTGACAGGGGCTGCAGCCCTGCTGGCTGTGTGGGCAGTGAAAGCCGTGGGCAGACCCAGCTGGAGCCTAAGGCTCGGCCCCCCACTCACACCAGCATGACAGTGAAGGCAGGAGGGGAAAGTGTGAGGCAGCCTGCTCCCGCTTCGGCTCCAGCAAACTCCACATGAGCAGACAGCAGATAAATCATGAGCAGACAGCTGTACCTGCTACGGCTGTAGCGGGAGTAACTGGGGCTCCGGCGAGGCCTTGAACTCCTACTCCCAGGACTTTTTTTGCAGGATTTGGAGGAATAGCTGGGGGAACGTGAGGAAGACCTGGAGATAGAAAAGAAACATAAAAGAGTTAAAGATGCTGGAGGGTGAGGCTGTACCAGACTACTCCAAATCATGAGGGGGAAGACATGTCCCATTCTCCAGGGTCTCAGCCTGGCTCTGCGTGGCCAGTTCACCCCAAGCCTTGTGGATCCCTAGGCACCCCCAAACTCTTACACCTCCCTCTGCAAGGAGCCTGCCAGCTGGCACAGCTGAACATTGCCCAGGGTCACAGAGACAGCCATTTCAGCTGGCCTTACCTCTTTCCCGAGGAGCAGGACCTGCTTCTGGAGTACCTGGGAGAGGCCTTGTGGTGCGAGGAGCGGGAGCGGCTGGAGCCGGGGGAGGATCTGCCCGTGCTGGTGTAGGACTCGCTGCGGGAGCCAGGCCTGAGCGGGGAGCTGTGGGCTGGGGATGGCAGGAAGTTTCGCTTCTTCTCCTCTGAAGAACTGAGACATGAGGACAGGCACGCTCTGTGAACATAGATATGGACACTTTTTGAAGCTGTGGCTGAACTGGGACTGGTCCCTGGCTGAGGGGAGCACCATGCTCCAGCAAATAAATATTCCCATCCTTCCATTCCCTAACTGGAGGTAAAAAAGACCTCTCAGCTCCCCAGGCTGCTGTTGCAGGAGACCCCGTGTGTGTGGGTCAGAGTCCAAGAGCTCCCTCTCTGGGGTCTGCCAGGGCAAAGAGGTGTGACAGAGCTCTCAGGTGGCACAAGCAGCAGCTCATCTGCCCCACGCCCAACACACCAGAGGTGTCTGGCTGGCAGAGCCTGGGTCAGGCCCTGTGTGGGTCAGGCCAGTGAGCAGTGCTGATCCTGGGCAGGGAGCGAAGTAAGAAGTGCAGGAGGAAGGGAAAGGCAGAGCATGGCAGGGCAAGGGCTGTGCTCCAGCCTGGCTGTGGAGCAGCATGAGTGAGCACTGAGCAGGCATGTCCTGTTGCCTTTGGACAGCGCTGCGTGAATTCCTCCTCTTCCAGAAGTGCTCTGGGAATGAACTGGGGTCAGAGCCCAGCAGCCAGGCAGCCTCCCGGCAGCCAGGGCCAGCTGCAATCCCAGCTCCACCCATGTGAAGGCAGAGTTATCCCACTGGAGTCACCACGTGAAAAGTACATACAGACCTAAAATTTTACCCTCTGACTGAAAAATGAGGCTTATTCTTACTAACACCCATTCCCCTGGCTCCCTCCTGTCACATTCTGTGCTCCAAACCATGTCCTGGCTCTAACTTTCAGCCTTTAGGACCCAAGGGCCTGAGCTGGAAGAGCTGCCTGCAACCACTGCCTGAGCACAGCCCTGGGTACCAGCCACCACACCTCAGTGCCCTCATTCCCAACATCCCCTGGCAAACCCCCAGGAATGGGAGGCAGTGACGGAGGCTGGCAGCGACTCCCCCCTCCTGAAGATGACCTGTGGCACTGGGTGGTGGTTGGATGCCCTGTGGCCCCCGTGCAGAGCTGCTGCTGTGTTATCCTGCAGCCAGCCAAGTACTTGCCCCACCCTGTGCTCCCCACTGGCAGGAGATGCTGTCTTGTCACCCTGGTGGACCAGTACTGGATAAGCTGTGAAGGGGAAGGGGCATGTTTGATTTGGCTCATTGGACAGGTGAAAGAACAGCCCATAATTATCTTAGTGAAAACAAGCCCCACTTCCCTTTCCCACAGTAGGCAGAGGGGAGGAATTAGCATGGCAAACCCCAGATGCCTCTTTTAGATTGTGTCCAGAAGGGCCAGAGACTTTTTTTTGACATGGCCATAGCCAGGTGAGCAGGGATGTGCTGTGGACACAGCCTGACCCAGGCCCAAACCCTGCATCAGCCACAGTAATGCCAAAGCACTGACACAAGCAATGTCCAGGGATGTGATGGCTGGGTTCTATCTTCCTCCTCAGGCTACAGTACCAGTCCTTGCTGGCTTCTGGACTCCAGACTGGCAAGACCGTGGGTCTGATTGGTACCTGCCTGCCTCCAGAGCACAGAAAGCTCCCTGCCAGCTCCCCACGGCAACTGGTGAGCAGGCAGGAGATACAGAGCAACAACGTACCAGGGATTGGGCTGCCAGCAGCAGCTACTGGTAATCACTGACCTTCGGTCTTGTCCCTGGGCATCTGGAGACAGATTTTCCAAAGCTGTTCCCCTGGTCTGGGAAAAGCAACTGGTGAAGGAATTTCCTGAATCAGAGCTGTTATCGCTGTTGGCCAGTTTGGGCTTCCCGGACGAGAAGGCATGGCCAAAGCCATCATGGACTAGACTTCTTTTCTCCTGGCTGTCCTTTGACCTGGATGAGCTCGTTTGAGTGGAGGGAGGGGAGGAAGTATCGTTTCCTGAGTCATATTCATGATACTCTCCATTCTGGCTGGCTAGGGTGCCAGGCGGGCTGTCTGTTTTGGTAAAGAGGTCAGCAGAAGACCCTGACTGAGAGATCTGAAAGCAAAAAAGCCATTTGGCATTGTTTGAATGGTTTTTGGGGGGGTTGTTTTCGGTTTTACTTTGCCTTTATTTTTTTTTTTTAAATAAACCCAGAAATTTTACCATCATGATGCACTGAAACAAAAGGAAAGGAAAGAAAAGAAACAAAGAAAGAAAAAAAAAAAAGAAGAAAGGAGAAGAAAAACAAAAGCACATATCCCTAAAAGAAATCCACAGTAAGAAGAAACTTATTTTCCCCCTGCTATAATAACGGGAAGATTTAGAGATCATGCAAAGAGTATCAGCATGCGGTTCATGTTAAACAAAAGAGTTCAACAAAGTAAGCGGGCAACCAAAGAATTAAAATAAATAACTAATTAAATAAAAAAACGTAACGGAGGACAAAGCCCTTATTTAACCTTAAAGAGGGAAGGAACAAAAAAAAAGGGGATATATACATATAAAAAACCTACATAATCCTTGCAAAGAAAACAAAAATAAAACAAAAACTTAGGTGAGTGAATTTTTTTAAGCTTCCTTAATAAAGTGGCTGAACTAATGTCACTAAAATAAGCAACAAAAAACCAAATCAAATTAAGGGCTTCTGTACAAAGCAAAAACTGGCAAATAAACAAGCTTATCACTTTGAAATTTAAAAATAAAAAAGAAAAAAAAAAGAAAAAGAAGGTGAGGGGAAAAAAGAAAAATCCCTTTGGAAATAAAAGGTATACAGATATTTCTTTGTGTGCTTTTTACCCCCTGAAGAAGATATAGCTAATGCGCTCAAGTGACCTCTAATAAATTCCCTGGTGTCTTGCGGATAGCATCCACTTACCCATCAAGAACTCCTCCTTTAGTAGGTAAGGTGTAAGAAAAAAGGAAGAGCGGGCAACATAAGTCCATCATTAGAGTCTCAAATTACATGAAAAAAACATAAACCCTCTCTTCAATCCACACTGCCAACTGTTTGCTGCCTCCTCTATGCAAACGTCATGACTGCTTTTTGTCTGCTCGCTTGTCTCCCTTATTATTCATTTTTGTTTCCTTCTGCTCTAAATTAGCCTGTCCAGCCCATTCCTGGAGGCCGATGGCTTGTGCTGGAAAGTCTCAGCTTGCACGAGATCCCCCTGGGCTGGATGGAAATGACAAAGGGAGCTCGAGTGAGGGGAGAAGCAGAAGAATAGAGGAGGAAAAGTACCCCCCACGCTGGGTATCAGAGACCTGTGGGGAAAGGATGGCAGCCCTGCTCCTGCCAGCCTCTGCAAGGGGGTCCAGCCACACCCTGGCTGGGTTGCTGCACACAGCAGGGCAAGCAGGGACCTCAAACTCCCAAAGGCTGACCTGGACAGGGCTATTTCCTGGGACCCTGAGCAGCACCAAGGGGATTTACACCATTTCAGTATTTTATAGTTCAGTTTTAACTGCACTGGCATTTACCTGAGGTGGCTCAGGAATGTACCAGCACTGGGACTGAGGCTGTATTAGTGTTAACCTCTGCCCCTGCAATGGGGTGAGAATTAGGGCCAAACGCACATGTCTGCACTCTCATGGGGCCTCCTCCTCTTTCACTCAGAGCCTCTGCTCTCCTCAAACCCACCCGTGAGGTTTGGGCCAGGGTTCTCAGAGTGTGGACACACAGGTTTGGCTCCCCCCACTCAGGACAGTCCTCCAAACATGTTCCCAGCAAGCCGTGCTCCCTCAAACACGTGCACATGCCCTCATGCCACGCTCTGGGGCACACAATGCCCCCATCTATGCCATGCTCTCCACAGTGGGGACCTGGGCCATGCCCTCACCAATCTGGGGCCTTCTGAGCCATAAAACCACATTGCAATGTTGGTGCTATCTCAGGCAGCAGAGGAGACCTGGATCAGCTGTCACACAGCGGGCACAGGGCCAGTCCCTTTGGAAAGTTTAGCTCTGGACTGGCTGGCTTTTTCCTGCTCAGAGGGGCTGCAGACTCAGCCTGTGTCATGTTTCACATGGATCTCCTTCATCCTATCAGATGGTGCCTCCGTATCCATGCTCCTGCCCTTGGCATTCAATCTGTGTCCCCAGGGAGAGCTGCTCGCGACCCAGTTCAAGGTGCTAACTGGGACAGGGACAGCTGGCTTGGACACAGGTGCTGAACCAGCAGCAGCTGAAACCAGAGCAGAGCCGCCAACACCCACAGCAGCTCTCAGGGCAGTCTGCAGAAGGGTGACTGCCCACAAAACACCCGTGCTCCGAAAACACCTGGGGCTGGAGGATCTCCAGGTACTCTCTGTGTTGCCAGGGAGAGAAGAATTACTGCTTCTGGAACAAGGGATTGGTTCATCTCAGCAAATCCATAATGGAGTTCCCCATCTCCACCCCACACTAACTTCTACGGGATGCTCAGCCCCAGCTCAGAGGAATCAGAAGCCCCAGCAGCAGACATGGGAAATGAAGTGATCTTTCTACATCCGCCAACTTGCACGTTCAATGCAGAAGCTCTGGACAAAGCAGAAACTTCCCCCAGGTGTTCCCAACTAGGAATGAGCGGAGACACACATTGCAAGTCCTCATTTCAGTGTCTGGTACTGCTCCTTGCTTCTTCTCAGTTCTAGCAATTGTCTACCTGTCCTTGCTTACTCCAGCAGAAACTGGAATGTCATGGGAGCCTAAGGGAGCCAAGTAGTCAGCTCTGCTTTTCACCAGTTCTTCTGAAACCCTGATGCCACATCCAGAGCCCCATGAGATCTGACCTCAGTGCTATGGACCACTGTGCTCTCCCTAGCCACATTCCAGAGGATACAGGATTGCACTTTCAAATACGGTGCCAGGTATTTCTCTTAAGAGATGGGTTCTGGTTTGCATTTGAGCTGAATCCCAACCCAGAGACAACCAGCCCTTCACCACCTTTCACTTACAGGCATAAGACCACCATGTGAGGTACTCCCTGGCTGCAGGGGTAGGATAAGCCTGGAGTGGGCACAGGGCTGCACCAAGGGACACTGACCCCAGCATCACACACAGAAATACCTTCCTTCTGTTCCTTCCCAGTTTAAACCAAAAGGTCGTTATTTCTGCCAAGAAATACAGCAGTTTCTTGGCATTTCTAAACGAGCTTTTTAGACTGACTCTAGGACCTGGCATCCTTGCTTCTGCTCTGCCTTGACTGACATCTACCTTCAAAGCAGCAACTGTTGTCAGCACATCACAAAATCTGTCAAATGACCGGGAGGATCAACAAGCTCCTCTGTAGTTCAACATCTGTGGCAGCAGCGCTCTGGGAAGAGGCAGCGTGGATACCAGTGAAACATGAAGCTGACATTGGTGTGAGGGCTGCAGGGTCTGGATGGGCCGAGGGAGGTGCTGGGGGGACACAGCAGCTTCTCAGCCCCACCACCCTGGGGCACCAGGCTTCCTGCAGGCCCTGGGGGAGGTTCTGTCCTGCAGCCAGAGCCAGGACAAGCCTCAGGGTGCTCAACTTGCCTGTCTGCTCTGACCAGTTCCCCATATTCCCCACTGGATGACCTTGGCTTTGCTTGTGGTGCCATTTTGCTGTTTCTGAAAGCCATGCCAGCCACCCGGGATGAAAACAGAGTACCACATCTAAAAACACTGCACAGAGCTCAATTGAATCACACCATTCTGTGTGATTCTGAATTCTAATGGCTTTTTACTTTTCTAGGGTGGCTTAAAAGAGCCTGCTCTTTCACAAATCTAATTCTCTCTATGTGAACATTTGGATTTTCCCCCCCCCCACAACCCCTAATAAGTAATTAAATAATCTCAGTGAACTTTGCTTCATCCAGCTTTCAGCAGGGAACCTACTGCTACCCTCAAGGGAACCCAGGATATGTATTTATTGGATTTTTTGTTTCAAAACATTATTTAATCAAGATGAGGGGGGAACAGAAATGAGGCCCTCACTCATATTCCAGACTGTAATTCCAAGTGCGATCCCAGACCAAGAGGCAGCACAGTCTAATAGGTTACAAAAACACAATCACTGCTCGTCCTCCAATTAAAGGGAACAGCTCCATTTACTGTGCCACAAACAGCCCCGGGGCGAGAGATGACAATACTTTGTCTCAGCCATACGGGGACAGCAGCGTGGCACAGCCTCGCTCAGAGCTGCAGGGTTTCTTTCGTGGGTCTTTTTTCTCTTGTTTTGCAACTCACTTCAAAGCAGAGTTAATTTCTCTTTCAGAGGGGCATAATGTCTGCCTTTCTCTCTTTTTCTAGGCATTGTGCTAATGAAAGGAGTAGAACACTTGTGTCGGTGACCCCGGCAAGCCCTGCTCTCGGCGAGAGCCCGGTCGACATCTGCCAGAGCCGCCGGCACAGGGACAGCACCTGCTGGGGGCTGCTGGGGATGGGGCTCTGCGCCTGCCCTGGGGCACCTCCACCTGCCAGAGCTCTGGAGAAATGGGCTCACCTCTGCTGGTAACCTACCCCAGCTGAAAAGCCAACTTCTGACTGAGTCCAAAAAATAGAAGTTCAGTAGGAATTCAGTATAACCTCTTTTTGCACAATTATGAGTCGCTGACTTGAGGAACATCGAGTGGGAAAATACCCCTTTTTAGGCTGGATGGGGAGTTCAGGGTGAGGCTAAGCTGAGTCCCAGTGCAGGGAGGCAATGACAGCTGTGCCTGCAAGCTCTGGGCTTGGGTTCTTTGGGACTGGGTGTCAACACTGCTGAGCAGCCTGGCTCACCAATACATGGCTGGGGGTGAACTCCAGAGAATGCCAAGCAAAGATTTGCTCCTTTTCAAGGATCTTTTCAGCCTGCTGGGGTGCAGGCATTGTGTTCCCCCTCAGCTTGAGCCAGGCTGGCACTGCTTTGGAGCAAGAGTTTGTCTTCCACCTCCTCCTTTGGTATCTGGTGCACAGCCCAGCCCTTCAATGGATACAGGCATCGATCCTTTCCCCCCAGCTGCTGCTCCCAGCACTGAGCTGTGGATTTGTCAGACAATAACCAGGGGTAACCTCAGTCCCCCGGCTGGGAGGGGAGAACAGGAAAAGGAAAAAGAGAACAACTTCCATATTTTTAGAAGGTTTTGCCTTTCTGCTCTGGAAGAACCCTGTTTGCTGTCAAAAACATGCTGCCTAGCACTTAAAATGATAGCTTTTCCTGTGTAAGCCAAAACCCAGGCTAGAGAACAGCAGCAGCAAGCCAATATGCAGGTCTGCCATAAGGTTTCCTGAGCCCTCCAGCACGCTGTCCCAGTCCCTGCACAGCATTTCCCCATCCTACCTTCCTGCAGACATGAGCACAAAGACAAACAGCATCATTTGGACCAGCTGTACCCCACTGAGCTTCACTGGAAATCTGGCTCAAGCCTGTGATAATTTGCGGCATCACAAATGAGTTACAGTGAAAGCAAAGGAGCTGGCAAGGAAAGCGTATGCATGGTGCAGTTATCTTCATCAGGAACAACAAAGGCAATTAGGTCTGTGCCCTGCAGGTATTTATATTGCACTGCTAAAGGAAAGCGCAGTGGCACAGTCATCCATCTGTGTCGGTGTGGAATAAAGTGTCTGCAGCTGGGCAGGGGTATTCTGTACAGAAATGAAGGCTGCACATTACCCACAGCTTCTCTCTGCCTGCTGAGGCACAGGCCCACAATCCTGCTCTCAATGGGTGGCTATTGTGGCTGCACGGGATTAAAGGAGAACGAGAGGGAGAAGCTTGGAAATTCACTGCCAAAAAGAAAAGTAGCAGGGAACTTTGAGGTGTTTCTGCATGGGTACATGCATGTGTGGGTGCAGCAGCTTATGCATAAAGAGGGAAAGAAGCAGCGAGGTAGATGCATAGGCAGGTTTTGTGTGCTTTATCCCTCAGCAGCTCCAGGCAGACCTAGTCAGAAACTGTGGCTGTTTTGTTACAAAGGAATGAAGACACACAGGGTGGGGAGGATAGCAGAATTTACCGCAAAGCACTTCAAATTTCCAGAAGAAAAACAATGTAGAATAAAAAACGTCTTGAAAAGCAGAACCTTTGTTTTGGAAGTGCTCTAGCATTATCTCATGGGAATTTGTGTATTGTCTCTCTAGATTTCTCCCTGTATCTCTGTGTATTTTTCCTGATCCTCCTTGGACAATCCCTTTCCTTTGGAGATATGACTCCCCAGATGAGGGTGGTTTGGTTTGGAAGCCAAGGCCAGATGGAAGGACGGGGAGTGTAGCATACCAACTCTCATAGAGAACTGAAATAGGGCATTTTTGAATCCTAATTCTGAATTTTTTCACAAAATCTTTTCTTTTCCAGCAATTTTTTTTAATATGTGATCAACATATTCCACGAGAGCGTATTTTCATTTCAGGCTGCTCTCAAAGTCTGACAGGACTAAGCTTATTCATAGAGCAACCATTTAACTCATGAAAAGGAAGGGCATCAAAGGGTTGTGTATAGTCATTAATAAATGAGACTAAAGACTCCCATTCCATTTTTCCCTTGCCAGTTTTGAGTACATGATATTTAATGACCTTATTCAGCAAAATTTCAGGGGCAGCTCTTAACCAGGGGCTTCAATTTAAACAAGTGCTTAAATGTGCTCTTGAATGGTGTCCCAAGAGAATGTACTTCTTTTGGGGACAGAAGGACAGTAGTGGGTTTCATCAGTCACTATGCCTTTTAGTCATTAAAATATTTGCCTAAGTTATTAACCCTTGCTAGAAAGAACACAGGAGTATCCTGATGACTTTTACTTTGCATCCACCCCCTGTATCTGGAACTATCAAGCTCTTCCCTGCAGCTTGTGGGCTCATTTACCTCGAGTGAAGCAAATGGAAAAGGGAGTGCAGCCTGCTTGAGTTTAGCTCATTTTAAAGCTTTTAAAATATTAAATTAGAGTTTACTCTTTCTCAGGAAACAGAACAGCTGGCAGTAGGCCTCACAGGACTTGGGGAGCCTGGCTTCCGAGAGAGGAAACTTAGCACTAATTAAAAACTAGGCTTAGACTCAAAAGCATTTACGAAAACTATGCCACTTGAACCAAACAACACCTGGTGACATGATGCAGTCTTTGGCTGGTTGGTTTTTTTTGGGGGGGAGGAGCTCTGAACTCAGCAACCCCCAGCTCATGACAATAAGCTTCATACCTTGTTTTTCTTCCTCTGCGTGTGCGTGCACACATCAGCGTGCGGTGTGGGGTTCTGCTCTCCACGCTGCCTTATAAGGCTTTACAAGCACTGACTCACATGGCCCCACACACGCTATAACGAGAGCAAATATGCATATCTATAATGTTGAGAGACAGCTTGTGCCTGTCTGTACCCACGTACAATCCCTGGGTATTTTGATCGGCACGCTGTCTGTGTGGGTGAGTGGGTAGAGTCTCTCCTCTTGCTGGCACCAGCTCTCTCCTATCTGATGGAGCTCCTGCGTGTGGCTGAGCTATTTCCAACTGATGACTGGGCCTAAAGGAGAAAACAACTCCGGGGCTTGGAGGACTCTGTACTCAAAACACCTCTAGCATTGCACATCCACATGTGTGAGTCTCAGATTCTGCACTACATCCAGTCCTACGTAGCAATTTATCTCTCCAGAGTGCCTATCTGGCACCAACACCACAATCAGGGCATCACACCTCAGCTTTGCTGCTGCCAGGAACAAAGGGGAAACATGCCACAGAAAAGGAAGACTGATATCGGTCTCTGTCTGATGTTTCTCTCCATCTTTTGCTCCCTCAATTCATGTATTATTTCATCTCTTTCCGTGTATATGGAAAAAGGTCCCAAGGCACTGAGCCTGATTTTACCCTCAGCTGCACAGGCACTTCCCATTAGCATCAGTGAGGGCTGCTCATAAGTTCCGAATTTGGCCCCTGGGCTTGTCAGTCCAGAGCAACAGTGAACCTAGAAGGATCCTGATAGTCAGAAAACATCCCATGCCAATAATCACCAGCTCATTAAATGTAAATGTTCCTTTTGTATATGTTTGATACCTTTTTTCAGCCTGAAGGACTAAACTTTTGGATGTGAAGACCAGTGAATTAAGTTCACATCCAGCTGAGCGAAGACTGCATAACAAACACTTCCCTTCAAAATATCGTTGCTGGAGGCCACTTTTTTTTTTTTTTTGTTAAATGTCCTCAATTCATTATTCATAGGCTAAAGACTTTGCAAGTTTTCCCCCTCTCCAGCCCCACCCTTGGTGTGAAAGTGCTGAAGGAAGGAATGACTTTACATACATTGGGAAACAGCACCATGAATAAATAATACAGTTTAACCAAGTTCGTCTAACATCACTATAATTGAGTTATAAAAATTTCATATCAGAGTTCTTGCCCGGATTCCTCTGGCTAGTTCAAGCAAAGAAGGACAGTGTGTAATACTTACTACTTCCTTAGAAGACAGGAAGCTGTAGAGTGGGAGGGTTTGGCTGGCTTTTTGACTGGCCTGAACCTCTGCAGAGGAGCTTCTCTTTGCCGTGATCTTTGAATGGTGCCAGGAGCGTCTTCGCCGTGTTTTACGCCCTTCCTCCCGAGACCTGGCTCTGTGCCTCCAGGAGACAGGAACAGCCAAAATGTTATTCCTTAGTGTTGTAGCAGAGCCCGTTACCTGCTCCACACAAACCTTGGCAGCTCTGTGCTCGGACACTGTGTATGGGAGAACGTTCTTCCACATGACTGCTCTGTGGAGTCATGGTGGAGAGAAAAGGGATGTTTTGCTTTTCGACTTTAAAAGAAAAATAATAATTTTGCATCCAGGCTGTGGACCTTAACCTCAAATTTCAGCTCCAATGCATGACTTTCTGGTGGCTCAAGGCAAACCATTGCTTTCATGCACCCTAGAATGTTCCTATGGTGATACACCTCCAAGAGAAAATGCACTCTGCTCTTGCATGAGCACCCCTCCAATTACTGATTGCATTCCTCCCCCCACTGATCCTCAGCTTTTCATAAGAAAATTCCCAGTGCTTAGGAGGAGTGAAGTGGGAGAGTGGGGGTGGGTTGTTCAAGTGCTTTCAGAGCACATGAAACATGAACTCATTACGTGTATAAATCTCTTGCTATTGCAGCAATGCTGGGTCTAGCACCAGCATCCACTTAGCCGGCCCCAGGATGCATCTGTCATCCAGAGGAGAGATTTTAATCAGGTCAAAGACAATGGCTATAGATTTCCACGGGCAAATATATTTCTATTGCTAAGACCATGTTTAAGGGTTTCCTGGGACATCAGCAGTACAGAGCCCTTGGGCTGGGGAAGGGACACAAGGCTGGAATCAGCTGTCATGGGCTGATCATCAGCCATGGGGATTAGAAGTGACTGTCAGACCAAAAAGCTGCAGCCACTTCTTCTTGAGGCAAAACCCTTCTGTGGCTGAGACCACAAACAGCTCAGCCCCCGGTATGTGACATTGCTGCTACCAGAATGGGAAGTGGCTGTGCACAGAGAGCCTGTGGGTCACACCGGCTGTGGCAACCACATGCTTGGGCCCACCAGGAAGCGCTGAGGGACACAGAGCTCGGCAGCGGTGACGTTACCTGCTCCGGCAGCTGGGGGAGTGGGAGTCGGAGCTCTCTGAGCGAGAGTGGCAGCGGCGATGCCGATGGGATTTCCGGGTGCGCCCACGAGAGCTTTAAGAAGCAGAAAGGAAAATCAGTGTTAGGTTAGCAGGTGGGGGGATGCAAGAGCCAGCAGCTGGAGGCTGAAGTCAATAATGTTCAAATCAGAAGGGAGGTATGCATTTTAAACCGAAGAGATTGGTGTATGGAACGCTGCACAGAATGTCAAGGCATGAGAAATTCTCCGTCCCTTCATCGCTGCAGTGATATCTTCCCAAGGTCTCTGCTAGTGTTTTACACACAAGCTATTAGGTTGGCTCTGTAGCCTGCTGGGGGAAGATTTGTAGACAAGCAAAGCACGTGGGAGTGCAGCAGCCAGCACCAATCCTTTCAAGACTTTAAAGAGCCGTGTGCTTGCCTTTATTCCTGCAGCCTACCCTACAACAGCCAGGCAACTGCCCAAGACCTTCCAGCTGCTGAGCCTCGGGGGAAGCAGCATCTCTCTGGGCAACCCATCACAAACCTCCAGCCCTCTCTGTAGTGCTGGCTCCTTCCTAAAGAGCTGGTACAGAAGGACAATCTCCAAGTGACACAGCACACTCAGGGCCCATTTAGCCAGTCCTGTGGGCAGCTCTCATGGTTGCTACACAAAGCACAGCTTCCCTAAGTACAGCTTGCCCCCTGCACAGCTCCTGCTTGAGAGACAGGGCCATTTCCCTGCCTTCTGACAGTTCACCCAGTCACTGGTGCTTCCCTCTCTGACAGGGCCTGAGGACAGTCCCCAGCACACTGTGTGTAGGGGACAGAAGTCCAGTGCCCTGCTGCACTTCCCTTTGCACCACCAGGCTGTTTCTTGTGGATGACCTGGCCCTGGTACTTAAGGGCTATGGTTGTCCATGCCAACAGCTGAAGTCCTGGGTGCAGAGAGCAGGGTGAGCTGGGTGGCGGGCTAACTGCCACCTTCTGTGCCCCCTCCCTCCCATCTTTGTTCACCACAGCAATTATTTTAGATCGGGCAGCGTTTCCATCTGCTCGGGCTGGCATGGCTGTGCCAGCAGGCAAAGTTATCTGGGTGAGCTGGTGGGAACAGCCTGGCTTCATGGCCACACTGCACAGTCACCCACAGCACAAATACAACCTGCTTGGACAGCACTTAGCAAGTTGCTGGTATAAAAACTCAGCAAATAATTGCTGAGAACAGCATGTCCTTTAAGACAAAAGGGCAACCTCCAGGGCAACTCCTTCAACTCTGCTTGGCTGTTTTCTTTGGTGCTTTTCACACCCAATGATTATATATTTTTAAACTTCACTTTTTGGGATCCTCCTTTCTTATTTCCATACAGCTGAAATCAGCAGCACTGAACGTCATTCACTCATGTGGTGGATTTGTGTGAAAATCCCCATGTTTGCTCTTCACCCCCTGCACCAGTCTCCCTCCAGTTTGTTTTCCCTTCCTGCAGAAGGGAAAACTGGTCCTGTGTGATTTAGATAACCAGTAGTTTGATGCAAAGATAAGTCAAAGCAGCGTGATTATACAAAAATCCTCATGGGATCCATCTGATCCATGCCTGGGAGCAAAAGGTTTGCAGAAACTGGGAGTGGCTCAGCTCTGATTCGCCAGCAGAAAGATGAGGCTAAAACGCCTTGGCTGGTTTATCCCCAAAGAGCAATTCCAGCAGCTCTGGTTCCCTGAGGTCAGGGCACACCAGCAGGACATGGATCTCAGATTTAACTGCACTGTTAGGGTACTGCTATGTTAGGCTGAGGAGATGCTTTCTTTTACAGATAACCTAGGAAGCCTCTCTTTTACCACTGAGGTTTCTAGGTGGAGGGCAGCCCAGTCTGAGGGGCAACTGAGCTGAAACTGTGCCACTTAACGTGCAGAAATCTTAGAGAAAAGGAGGCTGGCTTTCTGCATGCAACAGAGATGGGCTATAGGCAGTATCCCAAGTCCCAGCAATGCTGACCCAGGGATCAGTACCCAAGCTTCAATCCCAGGACTGTTTCCTTGCTCTGACAGCAGATGAGAAGCTGCAAGTTGCAGTTCCCAGAAGATAGAGAATGAAGGGAAAAACAGAGGCAGCTTACAGTCCTTCCTGCCAGTCCTGAGGAACCCCATTTTATACCATGCCCCTAGATCATGTGCCCCACAGGACAAGGATTGTGCTCAGCTAACATTCCAGGGCTGATGGGAACCTCAACACCAGGTTTGCAAATTCCATTCCCTCCAAGCAATCCCTTCTCTTCCCCTTGACCCCGTTCAGGTACTTGGCTGTACTGTAAATCATGAGTAGGTCCTAATGCAGCCTCCTAGAGGCGCAAACCAGGAGTTGCTGAGGCCCTTCTCAGTAAGAGTGTGCCAGCCTGCCCCTTTGGCAGGTGAGAGTTCAGCCTCTCACTCTGTCCCCACCAGAGAAGCTGGAGCCTTCTCCTGGGCTGGATGGACAAGACTCTGCACGGGATTGCAAGATACACCAACTACGGAAAGAGGTGTCACTAAAGAAAGGCAGAGGAAAGATCTCCAGCCTCTGCAAACCCTTTTCCATTCCAGCAAAACCAGAATTGCTGGTTTTAGCTTCAAAATAATCCTGAGGATTGCTGAGGGCTGTGCAGCAGGTGTTAGCTCCAGGGGCCCCACCACATCAAGCACTTCCTAGCCCCACACTGTGCAGGCAGGGCTGGGAACTCCATGAATCACTACTTACTGTTTTTTGTGTTTTCTTTCTTCCTTTCTCTTACTTTTGGGGCTTGAAGAACTAAATAAGAAATGGCTAATTAATTCGGAGATTTCGGTTCCGATAAAAAGCTGCACAATCACACGTCAATGTTACAGCTCGGTTGCCCAAGAGCATGCAGTAAAAATGAAAGAGATTCATCATTGTCACAGCACAGGGGGTCTGAGTGCCTGCTGATAAATCTGCTTCGTGGGCTTGGCCAAAACCCTCAAAGGGATCAGCCAACTTGGTGACTTTGCCTTTTTCCACAGAGAAAATGAGTACTTCTTGATAATGTATAAACACATGCTGGAATCAGGAGAGTCCTTCCAGTCCACACCTGGGGAGTCACTGACTCAGAATCCCCAGACCCACATGGATGGGGGCACCCAAGGGGATTCCACAAGGAAACACAAAAGAAATGTCTTCTTCCCCCACTCAGTGAACGTCAACCTTGAAGAGACCATTAAACTCTTATTTCTAAGGGACCACCCACACTTGCTCAGCTCTTACCTGTGCCTTCTCTTCTTTGATGATAACCTGCAAGACACAAATACCTACATTGAATACAGGGTCTCACAAAACTGGAAATTTGAATCCAAGACAGTGTGCTTAGGCTCAGACCGAGCACTGAGAGAAGACCTCATGCACCACCTGGGCTGAAAGGCCCCGCCTCTCCTTTAGCCAGCTGGTGAGGGAGCAGATGAGAAATGCTGGTGTGGCAGAAGGGGCCAGCACACTCTACAGGTAATTGAGAATAGGGTCCTCAGGATAACAAGTCTTTAGAGAGATCAGATACATCCCCTATCTATGGTGGGTCCTTTTTCTCGGCTACTGCCTCCAGTTTTGCACTGCATGTAGAGGTGAATCCACTCCCTGGATTTCTGTATGAAGGACCAAAGAGCAGTTGAGGGAAAAATCCTCTCTGTGTAACTCCAGAGCAGTCTCACAGCCAAACCAGCACCGTGCCCCTGTCTTGTCTCCTGGGGCACCCCTGGGATGATCCAGGAGACACTTTTCTCCTATAGGACACCCTGGGTGCATGGAGGACAGGTCCTTGCAGCAAGGCCTGGCCTCAGTGCCCTGCACACCCCATTCTCTCTCCTCTCAGCTTGGAGTACATCCTGCAGAAGGCACAGCCTGAAGTCCTTCCTGGAGGGGCTGTGAGATTGCCTCTGGCAAAGTCACTTTGGGTCTGTAGTTAAAACATTACCAGGTGTCTGGAAATAACCTCCACTGGTCACTAATCCCGAGTGGTTATTATCATGCTGTTTTATGGGACCAGCTCCAGCTTATCCTTGGCTTGCAGGGGCATAAATGGCCGCTAAAGGTTCAAAGCCAAGGAGTCTCTGACCCAGGACTTCCATCAGGAGATGGCATCCACAAAAGAGCATAAGAATCCGTCCTTGGGAAGAAAGAGTTTTAAAGGAGTTTCTATATCCTTGCCTCTCTTTCTCCCTTGCTCTTCTTTAGAGATTCAAGCTCAACTTTTCACCCTGTTACCCACTTTTGGTAGCTTCTCTCTTTGGTTCAACATATTATAAATACATGAACCTTCTCAGGGAGATGGAATCCACTGTTCTCTTCAAATATTGGTTTAACAGCTGAGGGAAAACAGTGAAATATTTGCAATTTTAAAATTTAATCATGCTCTTTGAATTAAAAATGGACTTCAGAAGGAGAAGGTGGAAACAGTCACTGGGGCTGGGAGAGGAGACTGGGATGTGGATGTGGGGAGTTGGTCTGAGCCTTTTCCTGATCCTGACACTCTCTGCAGGCTGGGGAGGAAGGGATGGGGACCAGCACAAGCCCTGAGCACTGATCCCATGGCATTCCAGAGGATGGAGACATGAACAGGACAGCAAGGAGAGCAGGCTGAGGCTGTACAGATCTCACAGTGATTTGGCTTGTCCATTTCTGTGTCCCCACACCCCGACAGCCTGTGTTTCTCCATTTGCACTGGGTGGACACCCATTTCATGCCCTCCTAGCCCAGAGGGACTCTGGCTAAGCCTCCCCTTGGCTGCCCAGTGCTCACAGAGCCTCGTGCCTCTCTGCCCACTGGGACCAAGAGCTGCCCAAGGCAGCAGTGCCTTCCACCCCTTCTCCAAACCCCCAACAGCTGCTGCCAGTGGGGAATTACATTTTCAAGGGAAAAATACCTGTTTCTTTTTCGCTTCTTGGAGCTTTTCTTTTTCTTCTTCTTCACAGGTGAAGGGCTGTAGGAGGGAGACCTGAGGGGGCAGAGAGGCATTAGGGATCAAAGGGCTGCTCACAGCCATCCCGGCTACCCCAACACTCACCCCACCACCAGTGACATCTCCAGGGTGGAGAGTGGCTGGGGGCTCCTGGTCAGAGCAGGATGAGCCGAGGGATGAGCCTCAGCTCAGCTCTGCTACCCTGAGGGAGGGCGAGAAGATGGCAGCACCTCTCTGGGCTGTGGAACCCCCAGGCCCTCACACCTCCACCACCTTTTCCCTCACACCCAGCTGAGGGCTGCCATCTCCTCCTGCCCCACACACCACCATGGCCAGGTTCACATCTTTCACTGATCCTCCTCCCTCATGGCGAGTCAAGGGCTGGCCTGCCTGTCCCCTCACGCCACTATGACCACCCACACCTCCTTCACTGACCCTCTTCCCTCATACCCACCAAGGGCTGCCTGCCTGTCGCCTCACACTGCCGTGGATCCCTCATGACCTTGTTCCGTCACATCCACCAAGGGCTGCCATGCCTGTCCCCTCACGCCGCCATGGCTCCCTCATGACCTTGTTCCGTCACATCCACCAAGGGCTGCCCTGCCATGTCTCCCCTCACGCCGCCATGGCTCC
>VYZT01015236.1:0-14390 GCA_013400735.1 Pomatostomus ruficeps | reverse complement strand
TTTTTAAATTTCTTTTTTTCTTCTTCTTCTAACCCACTTCTCAGAGAACATTGTCCGGGTTGCAGGGAGGCTTTCATTTCCAGCTACTTTTGGAGGATGTTGGGAGACCAACCAGCCACACCAGTCAAAAGAAGAGACTGGTTTTCAGTGTCTCTTGGAAGCACTGCTCTACCTGGGTGTTTAATTTGATTTGCCTGAATTAAAAGCTCATTACCTTCAGTGCCTAATGTTGGAGAACCCCCTCATCCCACACACTCTGGCTAAGGAGGCAGATAAATGCCTTGGAAACTTGGATTATTAAACCAAAGTCAGAGAAAAAAAACAACAAATCAGTCGATTTTTCCTGCATCACTGGAGAAAGCCTCAGCTTTGCCTCCTGGCCTTAGCTCCTCGTCCCAGCTCCATCCACCTTTTTTTCCTTTTAATCCCAATTAATCCAGGGTCAGTTGCATTCAGCCAGGAGCTTTGTATGGGCATTTGTGTTTCCCTTGCCAGGGCATCCAGCTCCAAGCATGCAGCACACAAATATTTGTGCTGGCTCCGGGAAGAGCTTCCAGCAGGGTTATTCACTTCGGCTCTCACACACACCCTGCTCACAGCAGCAGCCAAGCCCGTCTCCCTGACTAGAGCTGGCACTCCATTTGGGATGAACTCTCCCAAATTTACTCACCACAGATACAATCCTTATTCTGAAAGACTCAGCTCTCAAAAGCAGAGAAACCTTTCCAGGAAAGGGAACAGCCCAATCTGACAGTAAGAATCCTGCCCTCGTGTGATGTCTCTGTGAGTCCTGTGCTTAAGAGGCAGAAAGTCTGCATGAATTTGAAAAGGAATCAGGTAACTCGGCTTTTTTACTTCTGCTGTAGCAGGACCCTGCAGCTGGGTAAGCAAACACCTCTGCACTTGCAGACTGAATGTCTGTAGCTGAATGTCCTGTGTGGCAGAACAATTCACCACTAATCCCTGCTCCCAAATACTCTGCCTCCCCTCATCTGCCTAATTTCAGGCAGCCTCCTTTAGGCACAGTGACAGCCACTTAACAAGAAAGCGGAAAATGTGGCAATTTTACTACTCAGACACCCAAAATCGTTATCGTTTTCCCAACAGCCAGGGCTATAAACCTGCCAAATGTTCCCTCTCCGCTCCCACCTTCCCAGTTAGAGGGTGTTCAAGGAGAGACATGCATCAGCCTCTGAAGGAGGGGGTCAAGGGGCACAGGAGGAAGATTAAGCTGTGATTTGCAGCCGGGGAAGCAGAAAGCGCTGCCCCAGAGGTCTCACCCGAGGAGCTGACCCCCCTGAGCAGGGATCTGCGCAGCCCTGCCAGCCCTCGTGATTCATGGGCGCTGCTTTGCGCTGGGGCAGCGCTCACCAGAGACAGGCAGAGGCTCCTGGAGAGCACTCGGGGCCCTTTGCCTGCAGCTGGTGATGGAAAAGGGAGCAGGGGAAGGACAGGGTGACAGACAGGGAGGATTGAGGGGCAGGGAGCTGCTGGTTCTCCTCAGCACAGCACCCTGGAACTGTTCTGCCTGCAGGTACAAGAAGTGAAACAGGAGAAATGGGAGACCTGCTGGAGCATGGGGAGAGGAGATGGACCAGGAGACAGCTGCAGGAATTCTGGGGCCGATCACAAGGGTAAGGGAGGCACAGTTAAAATTGAAAAAAGCTGCATTTAACTATCTGGACAATTAATGATAATTTCGAGATCAAAAAATAATTAGGGCAATTAGTGCCTTATGCATCTATTTATGTAGCTGCTCAGGAAAGAGGAGAGTTATCTAGCCATGTTTCTGGAGTGCTCTGAAGAGTCGAGGAATTGATTCTTTAATTTAAAAAAAATAGAAGAATAGTTTAGGAGAGCAAACACAATGAGTGCATGATACAGAGCCTTCCCTGGGTTAAGGATCTCCAGCAGCTATTAAGGTGCTTTATGCTGCAAATCATCTTGTGCATGTAAACATCTTTCCTGATTGCATTGATCTCCACAGGCTGAGTTTGTACTCTCACATCCTCTCCAATCCCCTAAATTTATTTTCAAATCTTCTGATTATTATTACTATTACTATTTTTAATCCTCTGGTTTGCAAAACAGAGTATATGCGAATTAGGGCAGATCTGATGCCCTGATGAAAGCAATGGGTGGGAGAGAAAAGGAGAGATACTGCAAACAGGTCTGAGGGTTTCTATTGCACAGAGAAAGTCAGTCAAGCCCATCAGGCAAACAGAGGAATAAACCCCAAATCCTCCTCTTTCTTCACAGCCAAACCTCAGCAGGAGCTGCAGTCACACACACGAAATCAGAGCCATATCCTGAACAGTTGATTTCTGCACTCAAGCTGCTCAAAGGGAGGCACCTTTAATAAATTGTGCTACGTTTGGAAAAGCCGTTTGAATTCTGTAATTGCACACGTACAGTGAGAGCCAACTGTGTGACTACACAGAGCTCTGGAAGAAGAGAGAGTTTCATGAACTCTGCAACTGCAACTCGAGTTCCATTTTGTCCCTGTTGTGTCACGTGATGCTGTGGTGCAGCTTCCACCACCACAGCACACTTTTCCTCCCATAAAATATCCTCTTCCCTCTTTTTTTTTGTGGAATCATGGAATGGTTTGGGTTGGAAGGGACCTTCAAGATCATCCAGTTCCAACCCCTGCCATGGGCAGGGACACCTTCCACTATCCCAGGTTGCTCCAAGCCACATCCAACCTGGCCTGGGACACTTCCAGGGATGGGGCAGCCACAGCTTCTCTGGGCAACCTGTGCCAGGGCCTCCCCAGCCTCACAGAGGAGAATTTCTCCCCAATATCCAATCTAAACCTACTGTTTTTCATTTTTAACCCATTCCCTACATGCCCCTGTCACAAGCCCCTTTTCTCTTTTTTCCTGGGTTCATGGACCTTGGCCAAGTGGAACTGGGGGGTAAAAGAAAAGGAAAAAGAAAATGCTACACAAACATCAGGTTTGGTTTAACTCCAGCCAGGCTTCAACCTCCCACAGCTGCTTCCTCAGTCCTCACTCGCTGCAGGGGTGGGGTGAGGAGCGGGAAAGGCCTTGATTCTGTAAGAACTGCTCAGCAGTAACTGAAAAATCCCTGGATTATCAACACAGCTTTCATTACAAATCCAAAACACAGCCTCACTCTGGCTACTGTGAAGAAAATTATCTCCATCCCAGCCAAACCCAGCAGAGTTTCCTACTCTGGCTTCACTTTAAAAATAAATAATCACCACCCCCAAAACAAAACAACAACAAACAATGGAAAAATAACACCTGCAGAACCACAGAATGCCCTTTTTCACCGTGGGCCATCCTTTCTGTGTTATCTCCACACCATTCTCTGCCACCTGAAGCAGCACACACACAGCTTTGGACGATCAATACACATCCCACCGCCATTAATCACCGGCAGAAACGGAAAAAACCCAAGGAATCCTGACAAAAAGGTGTCCAGCTCTAATAAAAGCCCAGAAGAAAGGGTGAGGATAGATGAGGGAAAAAATGAAAAGGCTGGGACGAAGAAGGATCTGCAACATTTTAAAATAAACTCACAGTCCATCCTGCAGCTCTTGAGTGTCATTCGAGGTCCCCAGAGATCGAAGACTTCTTTCCAGAGAGGTCACTGTCAACAGCAGAGAAAGAATAGATAAAGTAGCAGCACATCTTTCCAGAGGAAAAAAAAACCTGGATTTTAGTTCAGGTGTTTGTATTTTAATTTTATTTTATTTAAAAAAGAAAAAAACAAACCAGTAAGTATTTGAATAATTCATCTATGAGGGGACAACATCCACCAATAGCCATTCCCACAAAATGATAAACTGGGTCCTCTGGCAGCATAAATGGTGAATCCATGTGGAATGTGCCATGACTTGATGGAATATTGACCCCTTGGCAGGAAAACCTCAGTTCCATGGACCTGGCACAGATCTCTGACTTTTCCAGCCTTGGGGCGACACAGAACCGGGCATGGAGCATCTCCAGCTGGAAAGGTGCCCCTCACGGAGAGGCAGGAAATTGCATAATAACTATTTATTGCCTGAATAATAACGAAAAGGGAGAACATTTATGTCTGCTCTGGTATCTTCCATCTTCTTGTTCAAGACTTTAACACTCGAAATGTTTTCTCTCTTTGGGCTCAGAAAAAGTGGAGCTCCTGTGTTTGTGCTCAACAACTTCTTGGGCTTTTCCATCAGGAGAAGGGAATACCCTAAAAGCAGCTGGAAGGTGGAAACTTGGTTTGCTTTTTAACTTACAATGACTTCAGATTTAAGAAAAAAAAATATATATATGTGTATATAAAAGCAGAAATCTCTGAGTACTGTTGTCTTTTTCCACCCTTGAATGTCACTGTCTCAAATTCATTTTCAAATTAACACCAGGTCACTACTTTTGGGCTCAGCCCAGCGAGCAAGCAAAGCACTTCAAGATTCCCCACAATGGAAGACGTTAAATAAATTCCATTTTTGATATTTACATGTGGGATTTCTCTCACGAGGTCTCCAATTGTAAAAACCCATAACCCGTTATCAGTCACGCTTCAATATTTAAGGAAAGAAAGAAGAACGGATTAGAAACGTGGCTCAATTATTTCTGCAGAAATTTAAGAAATCCTCTGTTTTAATGACTCTGCAGACTTGGACTTGGCCTGTAATTTTGAACAAGTCACTTAATTATATTTCCACTGACAGACAAAATCCTCTCTTTTTTTTTTTTGGGCTCTGCTGGTTTGACACCAAAAGTCACTAAACAGCACAAAAAGTAATTAATGTGCCTGAACCACCTGAATATTCAAAAAAGCCTTGAATACCACCATATATTTCCACCAATGCTAGATCTCAATAACAGATTTTACTGCAGAGTTTGGAGATTCAGTAAGATAAAGCCTCAAGGAATTGTCTATAACTGAGGCAATAATTATTCTTTGCTGGAAGCACAATGTTTTCAAGAATAAATTGGGAGTTTTTACTAATAACCATTTGCTTCTGAAGAAAGACAGCACTGACCCTACAGAGATCTCATGGGCATTATAATTCCCTCTTTCCCTCTCCACAATCCTAACAAATCAATTTCCCTTGGAATCCACATGCTGCCCCTTTCAAATACAAAATTTTGCATCAACTAAAAATAGTTTTGGGCCCATCAAGCCTCTGGAACAAAGCAGAGTGTGGTCCTTGGGGAAAGGACAGCAAACTGAGGTGAGGAAAGGATCTGTGTGGACACTGAAGTTGTAGGAACAAGTTAATGTCAGGTGTGCAACTCCAGAACAAAAACAGCAGCTCCAGCACCCAGGAACCTTTCAAACCTGCAGAAACAAGGGCAGCTCGAAGTGAGTTTTGCTGCTGCTGCTTTGGAGAAGTTTGGGGTGGGAAGCAGTTTTCCTACTGCACAAAACAGTTCAATACTCCACAGTGATGCCATTTTCCACTGAGCTGTCAGATTTGTTCAGTATTTTGGAAGAGCTACAAAAGGTGAAAAGAGTCTGACACATGAATGCAAGAGATGAGAAAAGCATTTGTGAGTCAGATGAGAAAGTGACTCAGGTTTAAGCTCTTATCCAATAATTTCACCTAATATTCCAATTCAAACATAGTACTTAGACAACTTCATAAATGTCAGTTATGCCCATGGCAGGAGGTTGGAACGAGATGCTCTTTAAAATCCTTTCCAACCCAAACCATTCTACAATTCTGTGATTAAGACTGAGCTATTCTGGGCTAAACCGAACTTGCTTTGACCAAGAATGAATTTATCACAATCTGTGCAGTTTCTGTGCTGGATGAGGGAAATTCCTCTCAATTTACCAGTCCTGGTCATGTGAGCAATAACTCGAGCAGAGGAGCAAAACATCAAGCTCTGCTGGAGGGATGAGTGAAGCCATTCTTAAAACAGGAATCTTATTCTAAAAGCCTTGTACTTTTTGTTATTAAAAGGCAAATCCGACTCCTCCAGAATGGGACACATTCACAAGGCATCAGTGATGTTGGAGCTGCAGTGATTTTCTCAGCTGAGAGCTCAGCCCCAGCTGCCTGTGCCATTGCAATCTTTAAATCAATGGGAGATGAGGAACCATCCTGAGATGGCCATGGAGACCCTATCACACCTGAGGGATCCGGAAAAATCCTTTGCTCAGCCTTAAAATCAAGGGACTGGGACTGCACAAGGCACCAACCTGCCATGGGCAGTCGTTAATGAGTGAGGAGCAGGAATTAGAGAGGGAAGAGACCCATTAGAGAGTTCAGGGTCTCCATGTGGCCAGGACAGGTCTGGTTCCTCCAGTATATCCTGCACTGATTGGACACGATGCACCAGAGCACCCCCATTTAGGAGTGTTATTTATTGTATTTATTATTCCTGGTACTTATTTATAAGACAATTACTAAGAGACAGCTAAAATCTGTATTTGAAAAAAATGCAAAACTTAGATAAAAACTTATAGGAAAGAGATGTAAATGAGACAAACTCAGGCAGTATTTGAGCTTCTTTTTGCATCCTGATAAGAAAATCACCTAAATTAAAAAAAAACCTAAAACATAAAAGTTGCAAATGTCAATGCAAATGTGACAAGCTGGTCTAGTGGGACATGTCCCTGCCCATGGCAGGGTGTTGGAAGAAGAGGACCTTTAATGTCCCTTCCAACCCAACCCATTCCATGACTCTATGATTCCATGAACCTTCCCTATTTTCAGCAGGGACAGCCCTGAACGATTAAGAGAGAGAAAGCAGATGCAAAGATTAGGAAAAATCTCCCTCTACCCCTTTGCATTTCTCTAAAAGGTGGCATTAAAGAAGTCTATAAGCTCACAACCTGGCAGGAGAGTGATCCAGCAGCACATAAACACAGCCAGCTGTCCTGGCTGAGATTTTTATTCAACAAATGAGGAAGATTTCCATTTCCATGGCAGAAAAAGGAAGCGGGAAGCATTTACAGGTGAGAACAGTCACCATCAACTCCCAGCTGTAAAATCCCCCTGGGTCAGGAAGCAAGTCCTGAAGTGCCCAAGGGGAATTTAAATCACCCCAAAGGCTCAGAACTCTGTGAAAAGGAAAAGGGCAGCAAAGAGGGACAAAGCACCCAGTGTTTATTACTCCTGCAGTGCTACTCCATAAAATTCAATGGTGCTTTAAAATCCTGGTACAAAGTTGACTTCTTGTTTCATTAAAAACAGACATTCCCCGAAGACATAAAAAGCACTGCTGAGATTGGCCACAACCTGGGGTTTTTAGGATCTAAACAACAAAAGTGTAACATGGGCAGCTCCTGACAGCTTGGAACAGCCTGGCCAGGGAAAGGGTGGAGTCACCATTCCCAGGAGTGTTTCAAAATAAATCCACAAGGGATTTCACAGGGTTTAGTGGCCTTGGTGGCATTTGGTCAAACCTTGGACTTGGAGATCTTGGAGGTCTTTTCCACCCTTAATGATTCTTTGACTCCATGATTCCATGATCTTTGGCACCCGCAGAGGGAGAAGAGCCTTTCAGATGCACGGTTTGACCTCCAAACACAAAGGGGAACCTGGAAAAGCCCAGAGAGGCTGGGGCAAGCCAGGAAAAGGAGGGAAAGAGGAGCTCTGATAGGATTTGTGCAGTCTGTGGGATGTTCAACACAGCACGTCCAGCACAAGAGGAAAAACCCCATCATCTGGGGAGCATCTGGAATGCAGCTGCTCGTTCCTTGCTCAGCCACCTTCATGGTGCCACACAAACAACAGCACTGATTTATTCTCCGTGCTCCAAGTCAGAGCTTCCTGAGTTTCCTGAAGAGACTTCATGGTACAGAAAGAATCATGGGCATTCTTCCCCAATTTCTAACCCTAAAAAGTTCTTTACCTGAAGTGCATTAGCTCTGCCAGATCTTAGCACTACACTCAGCAGCCTTCTCCTGAAAAGCTCTCCTCACTTTTCGGGGAAAAGATTATAAAAAAAAAACCTGAATGAAACTGATTTTCTCAGACAAAAAATAATAGGGGTGGTGAACGCAGCAACAACAGTAGAGTATCTTACGGGCATTTCTTCAACCTGAAAGCACTTTAAAAGGCATTATAGATTCATAGATTCACAGATTTTAAAGGCCAGAGAGAGCAATTCTGATTATCCCATCTGATTTCCTCCCATAAAACTTTGTCCCATCACTCCCACATCGAGCCTGTAGACTGCAGTTGGAGTAAAGTATATCTTATAAAAAGACACTTGAATCTTGATTTAAGGGTTCATGGTGAAGCCAAATCCATCAAGCCCCCTCCATAAGCCGCTCTAATGGCTGGTTATCCTCATACAGAAGGATTGAATTTGTCTGGCTTTAACTCCTATCTCCTGATCTCCTTCTGTGTGGGAACGATAGATTAATGAGCCCCTCGCTATCTGTTTGATGTCTTTCTTCCTAGAGAGGTACTTACACACCACGATCGAGTCCTCTCAGATGTCTCAAACAGAAATTTGGATGGCAGGAATTTTAAAGTCCAATTTTCAGACGCCAAACAGTCGTGCTTTTTCTCTATACCCTCTCCATTTTTGCAAAATAGGTTTAAGTACAGGTATTGCCATTGCCTGTTTCACAGAGCACTCAATTCAGGCAGCTCTTGAGACAAAACACATCATCACCATCTCAAGAGGAGAAATAACAACAGCAGAGGTTGTCCAACACTAATTGAAGGGGTTCATGCAATTCTAACAAAGAACGAAAAGAGAAATTGCGGTGTGGCATTTCAAAAGGGATGAGCCATTCACCTCCAGGTCTTCCCAGGATAAACTCCACCCAAGAAGGATTTGTGGTTAAAGCACTGGGACACTTCAAACCAGCCCTACCCTGGCCAGCTGGGACAGAAAAGGCACACAGGGACTCACAAGAAGGTTGCACAACTTCAGAGCGAGCCCTCAGTTTGGAAGTAGAAGTGCTACTGCCACTCATCACTGCCATTGTCAAATTAAAACTATCAGTGCTGGAGCAGCCAAAATTTGTGCTAACGCAGGTATTTCTGTGTGTTATTGTAGGGTTGATCACCCACCTGCAAGCCAAGTGCCTGTGACCACAGCTGGGAGCTTCAAGCTCCCCGAGTGGCCATAATCCCTTTTTTTCACATGGGATGCGTGTCACCAAAACAAGGGTCACCAATCCCTTGTAGTCATGGAAAAATTGGTGCTTCGATTTTCCTGGCAGATGGAGCAGGCACAACTGATCAAAAAGAGAGACAACTTTGTTTTAGAGGTTTTTAATTCCCATCCTTGTTCTAACAAGGATCCCTTGCTACAACAGCTGGGGCTCCAGCCCTGGGACACACTGGGGAGGAATTACACAAATAAGGAGGCACTCAAATCCCTTCCCCACACCTAGGCCAGGCCTCTGTGTCACCCCAGACACAGCAGGAACAGACACAGAAGCTGTGCAGGTGATTTTGAAGCAATTTCAAGGTCTATCATAAAATCAGCACCGGTAATTTCAGATCCCTGTCTGACACTGGTGTGTTTCAGCACTGGGGTGCCACGGCTTTGCCTTCCACTCAGCCACGCTCGTTTACATCCGCCTGCAAGACCAATTCCTCCAGCCTAATCCAACAGAACTGATGAGCCAGAGCTCGATCCCAAGGAGGGAAGGCGTCTCTAGGGGCTGGGGAGACACGAGCACGAACAGCACCTTCCCCAACCTCCAGAGCGCAGAACGGCAGCAGAGTTTTGGTGCTGGTGTTGTTCTAAGGGAGATAAATGTTTTGCAAGCTCATGTGACGGCTCTGAACACAGCAGTGCTGCCACATGTTCGAAAACGAGCCTGGTTTGTTCCACCTTTCTGAGCTCCAGCTCTCTATTGTAACAGATGACACAATTAAAAATAGAGAAAGGATGTGGTCTCAGCAAGGATCGGAATCTATCTGCGCCTGTTGGATGGAACATATGGTGGAATATTTTTACATCTTATAAGGAGCTGTGTATTGGACATGTGCTGCTGCTCGTGAGATGCAGCAGCAGCAGCAAAGCTGCATTAATATTTGCTCCCTGACAAGAGGAGCTGCCAGGGGCCGTGTCCATGCACAGGAATCAGCAGCAGGACAGCTCAGGATGCTCTAGGAAATCTTTCATTTGACGCACCATTGGAGTTAATCCGGAAGACGTTGGCTGAAGTCTCCTGAAAAAGTTCCTGCAGTTCGCTGGGATCGATCTGGGTGGCTGTGAAGAGAAAAACAAAAAAAAATTACATTAATACTGGACACCACCAATCACTTTGAAAGGGGATGGTGCTTTGAAAGGAGATATAGATTCTTCCTGACTCCAGAAGTTTAGCCCAGGTCGGGTGGTTTGACGCAGCCTTGCACAGTGCCTGGCCAGGGAACTTGCACTGGACAGACAAATCCAGCACCACCAGGACGGCGAAGCTGCTGCTGCAACCCCGTGGATACAGCCCAGGTGGACTGAGGTAGCATTTGTAGGGATCATCAGCAGTCAGAATATAAATTATTTCACCTCATTTATAAAGTGGGAGTATCAGAACCACGACTGAATGAGAAACCACAGTGCCAAGTGGTGATCAACGAGCGCTTTCCAGAGCAGGAGGGCACGGGAGCAGCTCCTGCCTGTGGAAAAGGGGAAGCAGTGAGCAGAGGGCACCCGCTCCGTGGGGTCAAGGATTTTGGGGCAGGTGAGAGCTCAGATGGGATCTCCACACATTCCTCTCCTGATCCCCAAGAGAGACTCCTCTCCTTCCTATTTCTCCCTGATAGCTCAAGTGCAAGGGGCAACAAGTCAGCGCCGGGAATTTCTACTGCTGGCGCCCGGAAAAATTCTCACAACTTCATTCCCAAGGTCCCACTTTAGCCAAGGTACTGAAATCTGCCCTGTAAGGAGAACACTGAAGTGAATTTTGAACATTTTGGGGTTTCAGGTTTGGTGGAAGGTAGGGAAATTGTTTTGTCATTTTTTTGCTGGGTTCTTGGTTTGGTTTTCTTTGTTCATTTGTTTGGATATTTTGTTGGTTTTGGGTTCTTTTGTTTGGGTTTCTTTGGTTTTTTTTTTTTTGTTGTTTTGTTTGTTTGGGATTTTTTGTTTATTTGTTTGTGGGTTTGTTTTGTTTTGCTTTTTTAGCTTCATTTCCCAATTTTAAAATCCCTGAAACTGTCCTCAACTTTTCCACAGTTTCATCGTCCCCAGAGAAGGAGTGATGTGGCGTTGGACTGAGCTATACTAGAGAATCACAGAATGGTTTGGGTTGGAAGGGACTTTAAAGTTCACCCAGTTCCACCCCCCTGCCATTGGCAGGGACAGCTTCCACTGTCCCAGGGTGCTCCAAGCCCCATCCAACCTGGCCTTGGACACTTCCAGGGATGGGGCAGCCACAGCTTCTCTGGGAATTCCATTCCAGGGCCTCACCACCTTCACAGGGAAGAATTTATTCCCAATATCCGATCTAAATCTACCTTCCTTCAGCTTAACCCTATTAATTATGGCTGCATTAAGTCCATATTACAGAGAAAGGATACATCATGTAAATAAGCTTTAACCAGGCATTTCAATTTTGACTGATCACAGTCACCAGAGAAACCCTCATTTGTAACGACATCTTTGGCACCAGTTTCACGGCAGCAGCACTCCAGCAGATTTTCCCAAGGTTTTTAGCCCTGTTCTGCCTCCCACCTGTGTCATCTTCTGTGGATTTCCCAGAAGCTGCTTTACCCAAAAGTTTGGTCTGAAGAACCCCCGGGCTTGTCCACCCAGGACAGTCCAGCTGCCACCCAGCTCTGAGGAGAAGCATCACAGACTCAAACAGGAGCTGAGACTCATCCTTCAGGTCAGCAGACTGGAGCTCTGACCTCCTCTGCATCCCTCAACCAGATTTCCCTGAGCTGCTCGAACACCACACGCCCATCCCGCACTTGGCAGAGCAGAAAGGCAGCGATGGAGCGAGGCCAAAACGAGGGAAATCGGGCAAAACGAGCTGCACTGCTCAGGTCAGGGCTGAGGATGCATCTCCCAGTGCTGCAGGAGCAGCTGCACATCCAGAGCGCAGATTTTCCACTCTCACACTCCCTGAGACGGTTCAGCCCTGTAACAGCTGTAAATAAAGTCATGGATCAGCCTGGCAGGATGACACAAATCCAGGGTATTAAATGGTGTTTAATCCAAATGCACAGGGCCTCATCGACAGAGATTTTCCCACTCTTCTCTTCCTAAATCAACTGTCCCAGCCACTCCTTTCCTTTGCTCTGCAGATGAGGCTGCAGAACAGCAAAAATTAATGTGGGCTCCCCTGACCCCCAGGAGTTTCACTTGTTATTAACAGGATCCAGATCTCATTAAATCACAGGCAAAAGAGCAGCACAGGATAAGATTTTTAGATCTATACAGACTGCGATGACCCCCATTTTAGGAGGGTTTTTTTTGGATTTTCAGGGTGCTAACATGTTCCAGAGAAAACTGTTCTGCACAGTTTGGGATAGAACTCATTTTGGATGGGTGGGGTTTTTTTTAGAGGAGTTGTTTAACTTCTTTATTTCTATTTTTTCCTTAGAAACACTGAATTTACCTCAAGAGATTTTTAGCCTGGCACAGTAATCCTGAGTCCATATGCAGGGAGGTATTGAACAAAGCCTCAGATGAACCCTGATGCAACCAAACCAGGGGCTGGGAACTCCCTGAAGACCCAGTTGTGATCACCCAGCTGGGAGCAGCATTGCTTTAAATCCCCAAATAATCCAGACTCAGACGTCAGTGCGTTCCCACAGGGGGTCACTCCTGCTCAGCACCCAGCAGGTACCTCTGAGGAGTCATTTAAAATGCCAAAGTCACACCGAGAGTAAAGATGAAACATCCCAAATGCTGCAAAAGGCAGGAAAAGCACCAATTTCACTGCATGGACTGAGAAGGAAACACAGAGCAACACTGACAGTCCGGAGCTGTTCCATGAAGTTAAAAACTACCCCAAAATTCAGGTGCTAATTTGGGAGGGTGAGATTTATTTATATGTATTGGTGAGAGACCAATTTTCTCACCCTGTGCCACAATTCCTTAATGGGAAAGAGGCAAAATACAACAGGACAATACTCTGAATACATGGAAATATTTAATTTTTTAAGCCTCAACATATTCATTGTAGCCAAGATTATTTATTCATTTAAATGGAAGAAGACTGTGAGATTATGAACTCCCCCTCAAAGGCCTCTCAGTCCACACCAATCTAACAGCACCCACAATCACCCTCACACTTAAAAAAATATGCAAATTAAATCTAAAAAAAACCCCTAACAAGGCAAATGAAACCTTTGTCCAAAATTTCCAAACAATTACTTTGAAAATGCAAATTCTTGGAGAATGGCTTTTCTGAGAAGACTGCGCTGTATCTGGCTTGCAGTTTCCTGCCCCTGCACTTTTATTTCGTGTCACAGCACGCTGGCAGTCCCGGGTTTTATTTTGTTTTTATTTTGCAAAAGGAAAGAAGAGAGTAACGAGGAGGATGTTTTAACCACTCCAATTTCAAGCTTCAACACATCAAGCCGAAATGCTGTAACTACTCAGGGAGGATGCAGCAGCCCAAGCAGACAAGCAGAACAATTTAAAAACAGCCGCAGAAAGCAAAGCAAAGCTGCATCTGTACCACCGAGCCAAGGAAGAGAAACCAGGACTGAGAAGCAGAGTGGATGGGAAGTCTGATAAAAAATTGAACAACTTTGATTGCATCGAGTGAATCCTTCAATATGATGATTCCCCAAGAAGGAGTAGGAGGTTTTGATATGCATTAAATGATGTTATGCATTAAATACACGCCCCGACACTGACAGAGTTCAGGGCCACAGCTGGGCAAAAATGACTTTTATTTGCACTGTGGGTGCTCAGGGCTGAGAAGGTTTTGCAGTGGATGCGTCACAGAATCCCACATGCAAATGGTTTCTCCTTTACTTCCTTAACTGCACATTTCCAAAAACATTTTTACTGTTTCCATTTCTTTTCCCCATTTATTTTTCCAGGAGAATCCCCTTGGATCCCAGGACAACCCAGCTTCCTCTGCCATCAGCTCACCCTTCTCCCTGCCTAGCGTGTAGTGATGTCCTGCCACATTTACTGCTGTTATATTTATTTTTACTCATAGAAATCACGGAATGTTTGGGGTTGAAAGGGACCTTAAATATCCTCTAAATTTGCCTATTTAATTCCTCCTTTCTTTGCCTGAAAAGCCCCACAGGCACCCAGGTAGGTGCAACAGCTGGAAAATAAAAGCTTTTCAGTGCCTGCTCTGCCAAAGCAAAGTGTGTCAATGCACACTCTGCAGGGGAGACCTCAGCGGTGAAAGGGACCTGGAGGAATTTTGTGATCTGTGTGTGCAGTTTTACCCCAGAAATTGCGTCCTCTAGGCAGAAATCTGTGAGATGGTGTTACCTGTGACACTCTGGATCAATGCAAAAAAGGAGAAAGAAAGAA
>VYZT01015235.1:5656-21305 GCA_013400735.1 Pomatostomus ruficeps | reverse complement strand
TTTTTCAAAGTCCTTTAAAGCTCTTCTCTTTGTGCAAGTTGGCTGCTTTGCAAGTTTCTATATTTGCTAGCTTTTAAGTTTCTCTTGCCTAAATAATAAGGTATTGATGATAACCACTAAGGTAAATGTAGAAAGGTAGAGATTAGCTGTGCAGAGGATGTGAATTAGAGTGCACTGGTTGAGCTGGTGTCAATACAGCCTCCTCTGAACTCCCTATCCAGTATGCTTTCATTACCATAAGGAGCAAAAAGTAGTAAGCACAAACCTTGATCTCGGCTTAACCCGACCAACCTAAATTGTTTTTATAGGAAGCATAGACGTTTTCTGGACATAAAACTCTAGGAATATCCAATTCAAAACATTGATAATAATATGTTAAAATGGATTTCATTCCTCTCGTTAGTGTTTAAATATGCAGATTTCTTAAAGGATGGATAGTCTTATCTCCACTTAGTTCTGCTTGTAAGCAATGAACCCAATGGCTCAAATCAGAAGACACAGCTTGCAAGGAAAGTGGAAAATCAGTGAGTTTCAGCTAAGCAATATGGTTGTATTTAAAAGCACAAGTGATTGGGGTGTACACTGTTTATCAAAATTTCACAGGTGTGTCTGCAAGTAAGACTTTGCAAGGAGGGGAATGTAGCTGAGCAGTATTTGTTTACTGTGTGTTTCTCAACCATATAGATTACTCAAAGAAAAATACACATAAACAGCAAAATGTGTAAAATTTATGATTGCAGTGCAAGTGCACTATTGTAAATTGAATTGCCTATAAAATAAGTAATGATGACGGCTATTTTTTAAAAGTATGATTTATGCCACTGTTCATCATATGGTATTATGCAAAAATGCACAATTAGAGATCCAAGCAGCAGCTCTACTCATTTCAGCTGTCTGCCAAATGTTACGTTATGCTATCATTTTAATTTAATAATTCTGAAGCAAGAGAGGAAGGTGCTCAACTTGGTTTTCATCTATATGGAAAACTAAGGCTTAGAAGAAAACCTTTTTTCTAAATCAGTCTCTACATTTTGTTGCCTTTCAGAATTAAGCAGCAAATACTTGGCCTGAATTCTGTATACCTATTTCCTACTGAAGGAGGGCTAAGTAACATCTCTCTATATGAGCATGGACATGAATTTGAAGAATATCTATAGGCAGCACAGAGAAAAACTAATTTTTCTAGGTTTTAGGTCTCTCATCCCCTTAGGGTCTATTTTTGCAGGAATGTTTGCACATATAGCCTTCCACATATACGTGCCACTACATCTTGCTCTTCTGTATGCAATGTACAAAGGATTGCTTAGCAGTATAGAGTACTCGCAATTGTAGCATTATGCAAAAAAATCCAAGAAAAGTTTGTTATAAGCTATGGGTCTAACTTAATACCTTATCAAAGAGCTACCTGCCCATTTGCACTCCTTTTCCATTCAAACAAGCTCATTTATTCATATTGGTTTCAGTAGGCAGACAATACTATAAATGGACATCCCACAAAATATTCACACTACTAAAATCTGAAGCATGATAATTTATCATACTGATTGTTAGATTTAATAACAACAAACATTTCATACCTTTTCATGAACCTTTTGCCCTGGCTCCATTCCTTCAATATTCTCTGATTCAGCAGACCCTTCCCCAGCTGCCATTTTCCTTTGAATGTGTGCATTTTGTTCACGTAAAGCTACAATCTGCAAAAGAAAGAAAATACGTGGTAAATATATATAAGAAACCAGAAAAATACTGAGCAGTCAATTTTTAAAATCCATTAACAATTCAATCCTATGTTGGCCATTTGTAGTATTTGCAAAATTATGTCATTATATGCAGAAAGGTTTAAAACCCAAACATATTAATGATGTCTAAAGGCCATTAAGGATACAAAGGAACCCATAAATGACACGATAGTCAACACTGTCTTGTCTTCTATCCTGATTTTGTGGTAGGACACTGGTTTTTTTGCTTGAAAGATGAAACAACAGTTAGCCATTGATTTATTTAACACGGTGAGAACAAGACTTTTTTATACAGAATTCAATGAATGCCAAACTTGTGCTATAGGAAAACAGTATCAAGAGGCTATGAATCAAACCCAAGTGATGTAAAACAAAGTGCTAGTTTTCTGGCAGCCTCCCATCTGTTAGTAAGAGCAACACACGTTTTATGTGGTTTTTGTTAAGAAAAACTTGTATGTTAACACCCTCTACTATTCATTGACGATTTTAGCACATATACAAATAGCTTTTGTTTTTTTTTAACCACTCATTATTTATTGGTAATGCTGCTAAAAATCCCATGCAGCTACTGAAAAATAAGCTGCTTTCTCTCTGACTTTGTGGCTTACACTCAGGCAATACACAGGATAGAAAGATTTAGGTCCTAATTTTTTTTTACAATGTATACTATGATAAACTGGAAGATCTGGCTAAAAGAAACAATTAATTTTGTTAAGTTGCGTATTTAGATATCACTGTATTGTTCTGCTTTCATGAGCACATACAGTAAATTATTTACCTGATGAATAACATTATGTATTAAACACAGTAGGACACTGGTAGGATGCATAGATGCCATTTTTGGAAAGCTGGTGTAAATTTAAAAGCTTCTGTCACTGCATTTTGTCTGCATAGCTCCTGAGTCAGAAACACCCTAAAAGACTGTCCTGTCCTAGCATACAAAAGCACAGGGTAGGAGGGAGAATTTAAGGTAGCACTATCTGGTGTGTGCAGCAGCCAAGATTTTGTGGGACATTTAATTTAATTTAATTTAATTTAGTCCTAATTGACATTAAGATAAATTCACTTTGATCTGAATAATCTAATTTTAATTTGAAACCCTTCTTTTCAAATGTGTTTTTTAAAGTTAAATTTAAGTGCTTATTGTAAAGGCCATTTGAATCACTCTGACCAACATTTGAGACATAAGGGACACACCACTTTAAACAACTCTTCCTTAATATAAATGTTTAAAATTGCTGTAATATGAGATTCTGATGAGCAGGCTGATTCACTGCTAACTAAAATTCCAAGTTACAACCCATGTAGAAGTCTTATGACTCCCACTGATTTCAGTGCCAAGGCCAAAACTTGAAGGAAAGATTTCATCCAAACTATTATAGGAAACTACAAGAGTGGGAATTAAAACTGTCTGAGACAATCTGTGTCTTTGCTGTTGTACAAATACACTGAACTTTAAAACATTTTGCTTAAATAAGAGAATTATGTCTGTCTCAAGTAACAGAAAAAGGACTGGTATAATCTCATTAACACAGTCTTGCTTTATACACATTAATCAGTAATTTAATATTTGTGGTTTGTTTTCTGAATAGTTTCACTCCTTTTTCTTTATGGTTTAAATAAATTATCAAATCAAAACTACTGAAATTATGGCTTCCACCAAACAAACTTAGCCATCCATTAGTGCTAAAAGAGACTTTCAGGTAGATTAAGTGAGATACTTCAACACACATATAAAAGTCTGATTGATGTAGAGCATACACATAATGTCAAAAAAAGAGTAAAATCATAGGATATGTTAATTGACAGGTAACAATATGTCTGGATTTCTCATATGATAATCTTTTGTTGATCCATTAAAAAACAGACATCACTATGCATTCATTTTTGTCACTTGTATCTAACACAAATCCATAACAGCCCTTTAGCTGAATAAGAATACTCTTTAAACACTAGTGCAAAACTTTCACATATTCAAGAGTTTAATTTTTCTTAGCTTCTTTGGGTCTTTAGGTACCATAGGACCACCACTTTCCAAGTAAGTAAATAAATAAAAAGAAAAAAAATTGATTTTCTCTTTTAGATGACAGGCAAACAAAGAAATGCAATATTGTGTATCATTATTTGGAGGGATTTGCTTGATTTTTAATGTTTGGGAACAATCACTTTGCCAAAAATCCATCATTGTTAAACATTACCATTTCAGTGATTTTTTTGCTGTAATGAATGCACAGCAAATATATACAGAAACAACAGAGAGTTTGAAGTTTGGCACATCGTAAAAGTTTCAGCTCTCGGGTAGTCATCAGATAACAGATCTAAACTGTGAAAAACCACACAGATAAATTGTTTTCATACTTGTTCTATTCTTGATTTAATGAATATATCAAAGCAGAATTACTGCTCCTAAGGAAGTATGGAAATTCTCCAGTGTCTTACAAATAAACATTAATTTTTGCTTTTTACTTTGTTGAAGCAAAAGTTTTTAAATGCTATAATACCCCTTTTTATTACTTATTTATTTCTACTTTAACTTTCAATAATGTGCAAATTATTTACAAATATGCTAATTTAATCCCTGAACCCTTTCTGTAACTTTTTAAACAGGTTGCCAAAACATGGAAGAAGGGTTGATGATCTGGGTGAAGACACAGATGATTCTAAATTTTTCCTAGGTAGACTCCAAAACGTCTTAATTTTTAATGATCATTACAGCAGCAGACAGCAATTATAGCAGAGATCTAGATAAGAAAATGATTGTTCAATGCAGATAAGACTTTTTAATATTATTTTTGAGAAATACCTATCTGTTCTATTGATGTTTTTATGTTTATGATATCCAGCTTAAAATATCTACTACAAAACATGTCCACAGATCCTTTCCAATTACCTACACACTATCTAACCTTTAATGTTAAAATCCTAACGGTTTCCATGCTATGTTCTTTGTTTTGGAAAGTAAAAGGTAATATTCTTGAGGATGGCATCATAGTTCCCAAAATCAAATAAAATATACCTCCACCCCCCCACCGCCCAAGGAAGATTAATAGAAAATAAATGTGGATAAATATCATTATTTAATTTAGGATTGTTTTATCCAAAACTGGGCAGTCAACCTAAACAAGTCCAAATTATACTTTCTAAAATATGATTAAATATGATTAAATATATCACATATATCACATATTTTTGTCCTTATCAGCTTCTGCTTGTGGACCTCAAATGATTATATTCCACTTCTAAAATCACAGACATTATTTTCCTATTTAGCATACCTGATCTGGACCACAGTAACACCTTTCAATGTGACTCTAAACAAGAGTAAAATTTCAAGTCTCTCCAGAGTTGAGTCTAAAGAAAGTCTAAATTTGTCTCTCTGCTTTCTTTGTCATGCTCATTCAGCAGAACTGAAAAGTTCTTTTTTTTTTTTTTTGATTGAGAAAAATGAAGCAATTGTTGTTAGTTTAAGAATAAAATGTAGAGTATTATTTTCTAGATGGACCTTTCTAACTTTTGTAGCTTGAGTCCATGAAAATACCCTCTAATCTGAAGAAATATTCCTTCAGCTTGTTCTCTTCTCACGGGCATATTGATCTTCAACATTCTTCCCACTTTTGCATGTTAGTTTTATGACTGACAAGGCACATCAAAACTTTAAAGAATTTCCATTGATTTAGATTCTATCTTCCAGATGTCAAAGGTACTTCGACACAATGGCACCATTTCTGAAGCCCTACTCTGTCATAATCATTCTGAACATAATCTTACACAACTTCTGCCTTTCTGTCTCAACTATAAAATAATTTCAAGGTTCCTAACTCCCAGCTTTTTGAATTTAAAATTTTGGTAAATACCTCCACTATACTACCCACATAAATTCCCTCTAGAATATTAACAGAATTTGTGTCCATTATCTACAGACATCGTTGAATCATATTCTTTTAAATGAAGTTAGGATTCAGCAATTCAGACTCAAAATTTGAACTGGTGTCCATTTCCATAAATGCCCAAATCTACGTATCATGCCTACACACTTAATAGTCTGAATCCAGGTGTTAAGGGAATATTGATTTCAAATATTAAAATACACCATAGAACTGAAGATGAATACATAAGCCAGTACTGATCTGACAATGTAACAAGACAATTTCATAATGAATAAAGATAACGTGAGATCATAAATCAGTGAGCAATAGCATAAATTCCTTCTATTGAACAAGGAAAACAATCTGATTACTGAACTTAGTAGGACACTAAGATATAAAAATGAAAGAAATAAAAAATTAACATAGTAGTTGAAAAACTACACAACTCTGAAGAATAACGAAAAAGAAAATGAAAAACCAGGACACAAAACCCAGCAAAATATGAACTAGGGTTATTAGACAAAATGAAAATATACTGGAACACACAAGCTATACATGAAGATGCAGTGGATTTATTCACAGCACAGTCTCATCAGACACAAAACCAAGCAGGAAAAGCAGTACTCTACATGTTTACTTTGGGTATATTGCAAATCAATAATTTTAAAATTATATTAAAAGTGTGAGATCAGAATCCATTTCTAAACATACAAAATCCTAAATGACCAGGTACCTCTGCTGCTGCAACTTATTTGAGTGGCCATTTTTTACCTCATTATAGTTTCAGGCTTCAGGTAATTAACTATACTATGAATTCTTTATATACTTCTTTATACAGTGATAGGATGAAGTCGGATGCCCTTGAACTGAAGGAGGGCAGGTTTAGCATAGATCTTAGGAAGAAGTCCTTTACTTCCTATAAGGTTCCAGTGCCTCATCACTTTATGAACAGGTTGCCCAGAGAGACTGTGGATTCTCCATCCCTGGAGGGGTTCAAGGCCAGACTGGATGAGGCTCTGAGCAACCTGGTGTAGTAGAAGGCGTTCCTGCCTGTGGCAATTTGGTTGGAACATGATGATCCTTTAGGTCCCTTCCAACTCTAACCTTTCTATGACTCTGTGATTCTATAAATGCAATGAAATTATTTTAAGCTTTTGAAAAGCTGTTTTTCATAAGCTTTTCCTACTTTAAACCACTGAATTTGTTTTTGTCATCTTCCAACATTGAAGCAAATCTCAGTATGGTCAAATTCAGTATCATGGTCAAATGAACTGCACAGGACTGATGACTGGCTATACACATAGCATTTGAGAAAGAACACAAGATGCTCTTCAGGCTATCATAAAAAACACATTCTGATTTCATGAACAAAACTCATAGACCCATACAAAGTCTTTTAAAACAATAGATAAAAATGAATCTCCATGAAGATGACCTTAATTTTGGAATGTTATAGTTTTTCCATTCAGCACTGCAGATTCAGAGCTTTACAACCAGGTACATTTAAAAAGGCAAACACAGACTTCGGGCTTTATTTTCACAATAGCTAGGAGTTAAAATACTTATGGAACACACAGCATTGTAATCAGCATTAGCCATAATTCAAGGGGACAAAATAAGAGAAAAAGTCTTTTCAGACTGAAAAAAATAAGTTTGGGAGGCAGGGAATTAAATCATCAGCCTTAACAATGCACTTTGGGCTTACTTTGTGGGAAGCAAAAAGCATTTTCTAATGTTTTTTAAACTTAGCACTTTATCTTCTGTCATTCAACAATGTAAACCAAAAAGAATCAGTCAAATTTCCAAGTAGGACTTTTCTAGCACAAATTTTGCTTGTAAACTAAATGTTTGTGTCTGACTGACAACCTCTCAGCTGGATTTATTTTCTATCTGCCTGAAATTTCAGTGTATTTATTGCTATTTAGTGGTGAGCTTTCTAGAAACTTTACACAATTGAGTCCTTTAAAACCTGTCCTGACATATCAAGAAAAACACTACTTTATTCAAATAAAAAAAGTAGGAATTATGAAGAATACATATTTTCAACATATTTATATAATGAATCCTCCCTTTTTGAGATTGCTGACCTTTTATTAATATTGCTGTTTAGCTTTCATTGTTATGGAGAAATACTAATTATGGTGAAATCATCCTCATGAGGGAGCCTTGGAGATCAGACAGTAGTAGAAAATCAGACAGTAATGAAAACAAATCGTGTGTGTTTGTAGGCAGGTAGTACACGGAGCTCCAGCCCTCAGTTACACATCTTTTATAGTTTAAGTCTTTACCTCCCATGCTTCAAATTCTGTTGAAGAAAGCTAAAACCTCTTGCTTCTGCAGCTTCTGGTATGTCTTGATTATTTTATTCTTAAGATCCTGACATTGGCACTGCTCCCTGCAATCCTGCTTGTATGGTGGACAGCACTTTCAGACTCCGCTTTCATGTCACTGAAGTGCACTGAATGAAGGACAATATGCAAAACCGACTGGAAATTCTCTGAATTGGTGGCAGATTCCTAATTTTAAATGGAAAACATGAAAATGCTAACCCCATGATCCTTTCCTGTTGACGGTCTGTGCTTGTGATAACTATTGACAAGGTCCTAGCTATCAGTGTTTTATTGATGTGCCTGTGGAGGTCGCTTGTGTTGGTGACAAGGGCGCTGTGGTCCAGGGGCACTTTGCAGCTGTGGCACTCAGCTGTCTGCAGAGAGGCACTGACCGACCTCCTACCACCCATCTGCACCAGCACTGAGCCCTGGCTCCATCTGAACTCTGAATGTCTGGGGCAACAGACATTTTGTACTTTAAAAGCAGTAATACACTAACATTTGAGGCTGGTAATAAGGCAGTAGGGTTTATCCGTCTCCTTTGCTTCCTTGTGAATTCTGGACTAAATAGTTACTGTGTAAATACCTGTCTTGTGCCATTACACGTACTCGAGAGCATGCACCATTTACTTCTGTGGCGGCGCTTAGAAAACAGAGTGGGAGCAATTTAAAGCAATGGTGCAGGTGGTATTATGAAAAAGAGTACCTGCCAAGATTTTTCGCAAATTACCAGGTGCATTTCAGTATGTTTTCTGCAGAAACCCTTATCTACGTAAACCAAAATATACTACTTAATTTGTCACAAAATTTGTATGAACTACAACATAGCGAAAGAACTCTCTTTTACAGACACTAGCACAATAGGAAAATAATAACAAGTACCAATTACATGGTTGCATTATATTGTGTATTTGAAAGCTACTGACTAATTTCTCTTGCTTTTCTTCCTTTTTCTTTAGCAAGCTCAACAAAATAGTAGCAAAACTACTGTTCTTCCATTATTACTCTAACATAAAGACCAGTATTTAAGATCTCCAGAGTTCATTGGTAGGGTCTGATTTCCAGCTTGTCAGAGCTGAGGATGGATTTGGCAGAAACATTATAATGTTCATTCTTTTCAACAATATATGGGTTATTGAAACATGCATACATAGTGTGCATGTATATATTTAATATGTGTGATAATACACACACAGATATTTGTGCCTCTAGGGCTTTATGTAGTTGCTCTTAGTACAAAAAACATTTAAGTGAAAAGTACCCCTGTTTAACATATATAATTCAGTTTGAAAAATCCTGCTCAGTTTGAAAAAGAGTGTTTAGCTATTTGCACTGCAAATCTGTTTTCCTATTTGGTTACATCAATATATGTCCTTATGAGTAAAAACAGTCTTGGCAAATGAAATTTTGTATTCTTTGTCTGCATATTGTCACCTAGAGGTTTGAGATTGTTTAGATTTATTTTGACTGGAAATGTCTGTTATGAAAACCACTATTCTGCATGTATATTCAGTTTTATCACATTTTCCTATACAATGTATCTGTATTAAAATCACCATCTCTGCTTCTGACTGTAGAAAACATGAAAATATACCACAGATAGATAGGATATGAGAAATATCCAGAAAGGAAATGAACTTTTTCCGAGGCCTACAATTAAACAATATCAAAGCCATGATCTACATGTACAAACTGAAAAAATCTTAACCTAAATTTCATTCTCACTCTTTTGAAATTGAAGGACAGTTGAGTGAATTAAAGTCTGTATTTCAAGTATTAAACCAAATGTACCCATTTAATTTTAGTTGAGATCTCAATACTTTTCAATGAGATTCTTACTGGGAATAATTTTTTCCCCAGATTTCTACAGCAAAGATCAAGGATATGGGCTTCACTGATACAAATTTTATCTATTTTTTAATTACAAAAGACATTCCTAGTATGTGGAATTTCTAAAATAATGTTTTTATCCTAGGATTATTACAGAAAGGAATCTAATACGACAGCCATTTCCTAATGCAGTGGAATTATACATATGGTTTCTTCTTTTTTCCTTCTTTTTGTATGTAACCACATATTCTGCATGATTAAAGGTGTCCAAACTACAGTCTCCATGTGCCAAGTTAAGCAAGCAGGTTCATTTTCTATAGATTGAACCAAGTCAAGTCCTCTACAGCTCCTCTTATAATAATTTCACCTGTACACTGATGGTCTCCATTAGTATTAATGAAGATTACTTATTATTCACTAATGTAGACATTTCCTAAACAAACCCACAATATTTTTTACATTTTTGAGTTCCAAGTAAAATTATTTCTATATTTGTTTCTATTACAGGCATATGATGGGTAATTGTTTGCACTAAATTAAAAGAAAAAATATGCAAAACATCTTGCTAGTTAACCAAATCATGAATTTGCAGAATACTCTTGGAGCTGCATATGCACTGTAGGGTTGAGGTGATCCAATATGAAAACACAAATGACATATTTTCTGGTTCGTATGTTAATGGGAATATTGATTAATAAAAATGAACTTAGTGAAGCTTAAAGTTGATTTTATTTATTGATTCATGTCATCAATTTAAATATTTTATTTGAATTCAGCATGCAAGGCCTATTAATACAATTAAAAGATATTATGGAGAGTAATAAGCATAAAATATACTATGATCTTGTTATACTATTTAAAAATCTGGCTTAAGAGTTAGTAGATGATCTTAACAAATCATCTCATGTTTAACAAATATACAGAAAATTGAATGATCATTCCAAAGAAGCACATTGAACAAATGTTAAAATATTATTCCAGCAGATTAAAAACAAACGATAATGGGTGTGTGTTTTGCATTTTCATCAAGATGGATCTGCAAAAAGATAATTAATGGTAAAGAATAATTTTGTCTTGCAATCCTTTATTGCAAATCTTATCCTTGCAATGAAACTATCTTCATCCGCTTGAATGTCTCATTTGACAAAAGTCAAATGACAAATGCCAAATGACCTCAAAGCTGACACAGACAGAAAGATAAACAGATAGGTTCTGCACCCTGAATTCATACCTCCAGTGCAGGATAAAATGGCATCCATTTCAGAGTTTATGATGCCCAAAACAACAGATCAAAGAGAAATTATATATTCTTTCTGATGTCTCATGAAAGGCACTCTGTGAATACTGTGAGCTAATTAAACATTAGACATTAAAATTTTCATGGATCTACTTTGTAAAGTAATAGTGAGCTCTCCAATGCATGTCAGCTAAGCACACCTTTCCCTGTGTGCTCTGTTCTTTATTTTAGCAAGTCTGTGTGCTTAAAAAAAGGCGTTTGCTAACGAGACCTTATGAAATCGGGTCTGGTGAGAGTTGCATTCTATTGATTTGTTAAACTCCCTAAAAAGATTGCCAAAAACATGGCATTAAATCCAAACTGGAATTATCCTGGTGTCTAATCTTATGCTGACTATGAACAATACCTAAACTAACCATACCCAAATAAACTTCCAATTGCATTAATCTCCTGGAGATTTCAGGTGTGTTGGCAAACAACTGCAAACTGTGCTCAACCACACATCTGGTTCATGCGATCTCTGTGTTCTCTCAGCTTGTATTTCTTTGGCTGCCATGCCATTTCCTCTTTCTCCCTTTTTTCTGCTTTGAGTGAGGAATGTATGGTAAATAAGAAAACCACAAAAATCTGTGCTGGAAACTCAGAGCTTTCCTATTCTGTATTTCTCTGGAATAAAGTAGAGGAGGAATCAGAAGATCTATTTATCAATCTCTGAGGTGTCTTCAGCTCCATGGAGCTCTGTCATATATTGATATATTTGTTTGCGGTTGTACAGAAATGTCAGACATACTCTGTGATCCCTCTTTACTGATTAATATAAAACACAGTACAGACCTCCAAAATAACTCAAATAACTCAACCTCATGAGATCCAGAAAACTGTCCATACATGCTGATTTATTGCAGAGCAGTAGTGTTATTTGATGACGAATACCATATCCTATAGTTATTTAGCTGCAGGACTTCATGGAGAGCACTGTCCCTTTCTGCCTGCCTGCAGCCTCAGCCTCTCCTCTCTCCCATTAGGAGCCTAGGCATGGAGCTGGGGTGAGGGCACACCTACCTAGCATTTAACTCCCAAGCATGGAGTTATAACACAGTGAGCATGGCAGGATTCATGCAGTGCACCAGGATTTGTGCAGGGGCCCAGAACAACAATCATGTTACAGAATGTTCATCTGAACAGATGCCACTATAGCCATCAGCTGGCAAAAATCAAGTTTGCAATTTAGCCAAGTCTATCTGTCAATACTTATGAACCCATTAACTCTATTGGGTTGCACCCAGCTTTTTCTGCTGTAGAAACAATTAACCAGTCATCTCAGCGGAACTAATCTCTATGCTTTTAGGAGCAAGAATATTCAAAGAGTATGAGGTGAGCCTGAGTCCAGTGAGACACTTTGCAGAGCTCCTATAGTAGTAAAAAGAGTAATTGTTGCTCGCCACATCTATGGCCCAGGTCACTGTGCTGCCGGGGCTTTATAGTAATGCTTTCCATTCCACAGCTATATAAGCAATGCACACCATGAGACAAATTTATACTGTTAAGTGCTATGAAGCAGGAACCATGTTTCAGCAACTTTTTTCCCCACAAAATGGCATCCTGGTCCTTTACTGGAGCTCTATTGGGAGCATTGTAATGCAGTAATAATCATAGTAAAAATGTGCAATAAAAACACTTCAATATGGAAGTGAAGATGGAATATATTGCTACTGAATAAATGACTATATATTTATATTTCTGCAGCAATCTAAATTGCAATTAAGATTTGTCCACATTCTTTAATGCAAAGAAAAATACAATCTCTCAAAAGGCAAAAGCCTGAAGACTTCGGCCACAGGTATTAAAAAATGAGAATATAAAATTTAAACAGAAGAATAGTAAGAATATTTGTAATAGAATTCATAGTTAGATTTCTTATTTCTGCATTACACTAGTAGCACCTAATTTGTTTTCACAATGAGCAATCTATTAAAAAAAAGCTTTTGAAACACAAGACACACACACAGAAGAATATACTGGATTAGGTTTATGTTCATTTTGATGAAGATGCTAATCTTATGAAAAGTTTGTGCTTCAAGGTCTAAAGGAAGCTGGGAATTTTTAATCTCCAATCATCATTTATTCAGTAAAACAAGGCATTAAATCACCCAAGTTTCTAATCATGGGGGACCAAGGTTTCATTAAATCAAATATTTCTGTCAGACATAAAAATGAAGTAGATTTGAAGAGATTTGCAAAAAATATTTCAAACATTGATCTCACTGCTCTTTTAATGTATATTTAAACAACTGCTTCATAGCTGCATAGCAGGTTTTGGGAGAAGAGTAAAGAATGAGGAAGTAGCAAGTCACAACTTGACATTGGTTTTTTACCTTTTGCCATATTCCCTCTAGCATTATTTTCCTAAACTTAATTTTTTCTTTTCTTTTAATGCAAATAACATAATAGTTTAAGAGCAATATCTGCATGCTCTTATTGATACACAGGAATGTGTCGTAGCAAAAAAATTGAGAGGTTGCAAACAATCTCAGGATACTTTATGAATAAATCAAGCAGAACAAAACACTACTCTTCAATGATAAATCTGTGATGCTGGGATTTACTCTAGTCACAAATAATTATTTAACAAATCCCAGAAAAAAATTCACAAGTGAATAAAATGAAAAACTAATTAGCCATGGCACAAGGTTCTGAGAAAAATGTCAAAATTGAAGTGGAGATACTTAGCAGCCAGAATTTTTCATTTCAGTGCAAGAGTCTGACTCCTTCTTTAACAGCAGTAAAACTCTGAAGTAGCTGAATCCATTCACACTTGGGATCTCAGAATATTTATAAAATATAATCAGAAATAACAATTGTCTTTATAACATAATATTGACAGAATATAAAAACACATAGAGAAAAATATATACAAGCTAACAACCATTCAATATCAAACATTTTATTAAAACTATTAATCACACTGGCTTTGTGAAGAAATACAAAGCTTCTGTCTTCAGCTACATTTGCCCTTAAGTGTTCCATGAACCTGTGAGTACAGACCATAAATCCTTTCTTACAAATTGGTGTCTTCTAAAGAAAACATAGGAGGAATTCAACTTAGACAAAAAGACAATGCAAAATGAGAAAATGCCATCAGTATTTTTGCATTTGTTGCAGATGGCCACATGCTAAATGGAGGGGAATGAGAACACAGCATTTCAGGACATCTTTTGAAAACACCCTAAGACATTCAGACAGCAACACATTTTTGCTCTGCAAAACCATTTCAGTGAAGAAGACCAAAGCTGGTGTGAATGTATTTAATATATATTTCTGCATTGCACACACTACACTGTGGTAAACACATAAATAGGCTAAAGTCACCAAGATTTTTGTATAAAAATACTAATATCTTCAAAATCATTATCTGCTGTCATGGTAGAAAATATATGCTATTTTAGTAGCCAAAATCTGAAGATTTTTCTCCATGGTAGAAGTTTATGGAAGTTGTACAAAGAAACCACTCTTGCAAATGCAGCAGTGATATTCACCTCAAATATGTCAATAGAAATTATTGTTCTGCAGTTGCTATCTGGAAAACACATTGAATTTTAGGCCAATTCTGCTCTGTATTTTAGTGAAACACAAAATTAGTGAAAAAAAGTGATGACAATGCAAAATCAGTCCTGCTGCCCTTGATATCCACAAAGGATTTTAGTGTTTTTTTCCCTCTGAAAACTCAGATTAGAATTAATTGAGGACATAAAATGAAATTGTTATGGCAATTTAAATGACTATTTCTTGTGCTTAGTTCTTTTTTACTTTGTAAAAAAAATTAGGCAATGAAGGATGTAGTGCTGCTGTATTAATTTTCAACCTCTTCAGTTGCCATGCTACACAAACTAATTCAAGTGTGTTCAAAGAGAAACAAATTAATGCTGTAAAGCATGTAGTATAAGAAATAACCACAAAAAAATCATCATTTTGCATCACTGCCACATTTAAAACTTAAGGGCAACAATAACTTTCTGCAGAGGTAACATTTAACTAGATGGCTAAGGTTAAAGGCAGAATAAAAAGCAATTATATATAGCATCTAAAACATTTCAAATCAAGATATTTTTAATTATGTGCAACTTTGCAGAAAAGATATATTTTGCTACATTTACATAGACATTTAAAATTAAAGTTCAGACCACAAAGATTATCTCTTCAGAGTCAGACCTCTGCAAATCTATGGCTTACAAAGAAATTTTAGAAAAAAATAACATGTAGGAGAGAGTTCAGAAAGCATTAAGTGCAGTTGTACCATTCTGAGGAAATATGGTGAAAGGAGATAATACAGAGGAATGGTGTTTCAGATTCTTTGCGAAAAAATGTATGCCTCAAGTCACCAGAAACAGGTATAAGTCATCTGCCTGGCCTTCAGGAAAAGAAGAAAAAAAAAAGGTCCCTGAATTCCACCCAATTTCACCCAAAGTTTTGATATTCATAATTCTGGATTGATTAAATTTTGTGTAAATTATATGTACAAGAAATGAACATGCTATTTCTCCCAGCAAACGATTCCTTTTACAACACTTCCACTCCAAAAATCACTTTGAACTGTATTTACAGAAAGCTTAAGGCCACCAAGAAACCCCTATTAAAAAAAAAAAAAAA
>VYZT01015233.1:0-22163 GCA_013400735.1 Pomatostomus ruficeps | reverse complement strand
AAAAAGGGGAAAAAAAGGAGAAATCTTCCCTGGTATCTTGTCTTTCTTGGGTGTGATGCTCCTCCCTGGAGCCACTGGTGTCCTCCAGAAGAAACTTGAGGGTTGCCACTACTCATGACTGCTCCAAGATCTTCTGCAGCAGGGATATGATGCTCTTGGTGGGGTTTCTTGGATTCCCCCAGGTGTTTTTTCCTCCCATCCACACCAGGAGCGCTGGGATCAGGACACATCCAGCTCGGGCTGCTGGAGAGCTGCAGGATATGACCAGGGCTCAGTGCTGTGGGCAGCTGTTTTGGATGCTCTGTGATGAAATGAGAGACACCTGCAAGCCCGAGCTTCAGTTCGAGTGCAAACATGTGTTGTACACTCGGCTTGGGCTTTTTTCCTCCCTTCTGATGGTGTTCCTTGTCCGAGAGACCTGATTATTCCTCTAAGGCCCCTTGCTGGGGACATGCAAGCCTTGTCTGGCCTTGATCTGTGCAGATCTGTGCAGGTCTGAGATGAGAGGGTCCCTTTGTTCCCATCAAAAGCTCCCGACTCCTGCAAGGGAATGGGTCTCGTCTGAAATTATTCACGAGCCTGACCATTTCTTTATGGGAAAGGACACTTGTAAAGAATGCAAATGTCTTGGATTCCCCCCTCCAGCTGCAGAAATTCCTCTGTTCTCCACGTTTCCCGATGTCACTCAGGTGTTGCGGTGGGCAGAGGAACACCTTGAGAGAACGCCCCTGCCAGGCAGCCAGACGGGCTCTTTCCAGGACATTACACTCCAGCGTGTCACCTTTGCAACTCTTGGAATTACTGTCTGCTTCTGATCATCCGTGTCCGTCTGTGACAGCTTCTCCCTCCGCTTGCCGCCTTCCTGGCTGCCAGGGCACGAGCGCGAAGTCAACAGGGTTTTCTCTGCTGAATACCTCGATATCTTTGTGCTAGACAAAAAAAAAACCCCAAAATACAGACACTCTCCACCTGCCCATCATATTCCCTCTCCCGTGGCCGGTGCTTTCGCAGCGGGAGCCGTGTTTTTTTGGCTTCCTCGGATTTTTCTGCCAGGAGGGCAGAGACGCTGTTGCAGGAATCGCAGCGTGCCCTGGCATCCTGCAGCGGCGCGTGGCAGCTTGAAGGGAAGGAAGATGTTTGAAAACCAAGGAAGGGAATCACCTGGGACATAAAATGTCGCTTCCTGACTCATGGCAAATCTTCTGGAAAATTGCTTTTCAAGAGTTTTGAAGGAAAACTCGGTCAAACTTGGCCAATAGGCTCAGCCTTCTCCTCTCCTGCAAGAATTGGAAGAGATGACAGTTTGGACTCAACAGAGTATTTAATTTCTGTGTTTTAAGAAAGAGGTGGCTTCGTTTAGAGATGCCAGAATGGTTCTTCTCCACCTTTCTAACCAGAACTTTTAAATTCAAATAGCTGCTCGTTGGTGTTAAACTCATCTGTGATCAAAAACTGCAAATTGCATTAGAAAGTACAATAAGCCAAGAGGGAAACAAAGCTGAAATGAAATTTATGATGATCTAAATGAAATTTATTTTTTCATAGTTACTCATTTTCTTGCTGTGATTATTGCCCCAGCCTTTCAATGAAAAAAAATATTACATCCACTTCTCAATTCAGGTGCTGAAGGAAGTTTATTCTGGCTTTAGATGAAAATATTGTGTCTCAGTGCTGGTGCTGTGGGCTACTCCACATTTCTTCCGGGTCTGCTCCTAAATTCCTTGTTTTGGAGAGCATTTTCCATCTATCTCTTTCATTTTTCCCCTCTTGCTGCTACTGTGGAACCTCTAGAAAGGAACTTAAGCAGTGTTTAAGTCACATCTTGCTGTTTCCAGGAGGAATGGAATGGGAACCAAGGTCTTGATGAGCTCCATGGGGCAGTTTAGACCCAGCTCTGATGGTTCTTTTTATGGAAAACCTGCGTGCAGGAGATGCTGGAGGAAAGAAAGGGTTGGGGAGCTGAAAAATGCAGGCAAAATCCTCAAAAGATGCAGAAAATTTCCTGTCCTCTTTCCCTCGTTGTCACTCTCCTGCCTATCACCGGCCCACAGGACCCTCTTTGCATTTCCCACCACCTCTCACCAGCGGGGAAACGGTGACGAGTCTGGAGCTGGGCTCTCAGCGTGCTGTGCAGTATTTATGAAGGCCACGGTGAATAATTAATGTCTCATCACAACTCTGAAAGCTGAGCCCCAAACCCATTTGTAAGATTGGCCCGAGACACGGCAGTGCTTTGCCAAGGAGCCTTCCTGGCACAGCTGTGGCCTGTGAGGACCCTCAAAACCAAAAACTCTTGGGTTAAATGCCCCAAGGAGAGGGCAGGGAACCCACCCAGGGGTGGGACGAAGATCTTTTGGGTCTTTAACTCAAATGTTCCTCTATGATTTTGGATTCAGATGCTGCTGCAGTGCTGGTGTGTGGGTTTGGGACACCAGGTTGGCCATTCCCAACCCATTTTCTCCCAGCTGGGAGGTCACCTCCAGCATCAACCATCACGTTCAGCAGAATTTGCACTGGTGGGGGTGTCCATCAACAAGGGAGTTGCCATCAGAGCTTATATTCCAAAATATAAAGGACAAGTACCAAAGTTCACCTTTTGCATTTCCATACCCTTCCTGTGTTTTTTATCCCATTAAAAGGGAATAGTAGAGAATATTCCCAGAAAATCACGCTCCAGGCTTGGGGCAGAGGGGCTGGAAAGCTGCCCAGTGGAAAAGGACCTGGAGGTGATGGCCAACAGTGCCTGAACCTGAGGCCAGGTGTGCCCAGGTGGCCAAGAAGCCAATCCAGGTGGCCATCAGGACCAGGGCAGTGCCCATCCCACTGTGCTGGGCATTTCAGAGGCCTCCCCTCAAACCCTGGATCCAGTTGTGGGCTCCTCATGGAAGGGAATGGAGCTGGGAAGGGGCTGGAGAATCCTGAGGGAGCTGGAAAAGGAGCAGAGGAGGCTCCGGGGGTCCCTTCTGGCTCTGCACAACTCCCTGACAGGAGGGGCAGCCGGGGGGGTCGGGCTCTGCTCCCAGGCAACAGGGACAGGAGGAGAGGGAACGGCCTCAAGTTGTGCCAGGTTTTTATTGGATATCAGGAAAATTTCTTGATGAAAAGGTTTTCAATCACTGGCACAGGCTGCCCGTGGAAGTGGTGGAATCCTTGTCCCTGGAAGCGTTCAAGAAATGTGTAGATGTGGTGCTCAGAGATGTCCTTTAGTGGTAAATCGGGAATTCTGGGTTAATGCTTGGCCTTGCTGATCTTAGAGGTCTTTTCCAACATCAAAAATTCCATGGTTCTTAAGTATAAAACCAGCTTCCAAACCATCAGGTGAAAACCAGCCAGGTTTAAACACAAGAAGTGCCCAGCTCTGACAATAGATCCTTCTACAGAGCTGCGAGTCTGATTTTCATGTTCTGCCCTCCCTCCAAGCGCTGCATTTTGAATAGGAGCAAAATGGGAAAATGGAAATCTTGCCGCTGTTTTTCAAAATGATTAAACCGGAGGGGCCGGGGAACAGAGGTGGCTCTGGTGTGTGAGAGTGGGAGCTGTGGTGTGTGTCAGGTGGTTTTATAAACACGGATTAATGGTCTCCAAAGCTCAATAAGGTGACTGCGTGATGTACCTGCTCGTTCAGAGGAGCTGAGAGCTTCAAGCACTTGTGTCATCATTCTTAAAGAGAGGGGAAAAGAAATAATCTTCATTTAAATGCATATAGTAGCTTTTCACTTGGGACTGAATGGAAAGTTTTTCTATTAAAATGCAAATGAAAGAATAAACTGTAACTCCAAATTTCTCCCTGAATATTGATGTCTCCTCTCTGCATCACGGTAACAGGGTGATCTGTGCCTTCCGAGTGCGAGTATTTTATCTTGATTTGGGGAAGAAGGGAAGGTAGCAGGGTAAGAAAAAGAGTTTTGAGATTTGGGGCCCCTAAAGGATTTGTGCCCCTTTTTGATATATTAACACAGCGCCGTGTTAGGCTTGGAAAAGAGGCTCAGAAAATCAGCGGGAAAAGGGAAAAGTTGTTCAGGTGGGCAGTGCTGCTTTTGTGGCTGTGGGATTTCAGAGGACACCTTGACAGGAGCGCCGCCACCACCACCAAGTTGTGTCAGTGCAGGATGAGGCTGTCTCAGCATCCAAGTCAGATAAGAAGAGAAAGATTTAGGGTCATGTGTGGGCATTTTGCTCCAGGGCAGGTTCAGGTTCACCATAAGGAGGAATTTCTTCATGAAAAGGGTTGTTGAACGCTGAAATTGCACCGGGAGGTGATGGAGTCCCATCCCTAGAGGTGTTCAAGGAACAACTGGATGTGCTCTGTTCTGGTTGTCACGGTGGGGATCAGTCACAGGTTGGACTCGATGATCTTGGAGGTCTTTTCCAACCTCAGTAATTCTGGGATCCTGGGTGGGAGAGGCAGGAATGAACTCAGATGTTCTGCTGCTCCACAGCTCTGCTCCATCCAAGGGGGAATGGCTTCCCACTGTGGGGGCAGGGTTAGATGGGATATCGGGAAGGAATTCTTCCCTGTTAGGGTGGGGAGGCCAGAGAAGCTGTGGCTGCCCCTGGACCCCTGGAAGGGTCTAAGGTCAGGTTGGATGGGGATTGGAGCACCCTGGGACACTGGAAGGTGTCCCTGCCCATCTGGGGGTGGCAGTGGATGATCTTTAAGGTCCCTTCCAACCCAAACCACTCTGTCACTCCAAGAATCAATAAGGCCAAGTGATCTTTTCAAGACCAAACCATTTTCATCATTTGTGAGTTGCCCAGTTTGGAGGTGGAGATTCCCCATTCAGATCCAATCAAACCAGTTCAAGACCCGAGTTACCCTGCAGAGCTGGTGTTGTGTGACAGCAAAAAGTCCCCTGAGCTGTGGAGAGCTCATGACTCCAGGTGCTCCAGGCATGGAACTCTTTGTGAGAGTATTTCTGAGAGGGTGCAAGGGCAGATCTGATTGTGGAGGGGTGAGAGCAGACTGGGGTTGGGTCTGAACTCATCCCACTGAACTTGGCATCTGAGCAGGGGGTCTCTGACAGGACTGGTGTCACCCCAGGCTCCTTTATCAGCCAGAAAACGTGTCCAGCTTCAGAAGTCCTGATTAATCCTTGGGGTGCCTCTCTTTCTCCCCCACTAAACATGAGAAAAGGTCCCTCTGCTCCTCTGCTGTGTTTCCAACACCTCCCTTTGCCTCCACAGACTCTGACCCTCTCTGACCTGAAGCCGAAGCGAGGACCGGTGTCAGGTGGCACCCAGGTGACAATCACAGGCAACAACCTCAACGCCGGCAGCAACGTCATCGTGACCTTTGGGCGACAACCCTGCCTCTTCTACAGGTACAGACGAGCCCTTCCTGCTGCTCACACCTGAGTGTGAAAAATTAAAAACCAATTAAAGCCAAGAGACCTCTCCTGCAGCCCTGACACCCTGTCCCTCAAGTGCCTCCTTTGCCCATGGCCGTGTCTAGGCAGCAACAGGACTTGTGCATTCTGCACCATGCACAGCCTTGCTGGCCATGTTTTGGGGAGAGAAAATAGGATTTATTTCATTGTTTTGACTGGTATTTGATGTGCTTTTTCCCGTGGCCTCTTGTCAAATTTCAGTACAATTCTCCACGGTCCCGTGCTCTGCTACTTGCTCTGGGAGTGCGTCGTTTAAAAGATTCATTTTCATGTCCCTGCTTTAGTAGAGGTGACAAAGAAAATCTGACAACATCAGTTCTGAGTACTAAACCACCTCCCTTTTATCCCAGAACAGTCCTGTAGTGCTAAGGAACGGATGATTTGCAACATTTTAGCTCTGCATTGGCTCCTGTTCAACTGCGCTTCAGAGAGGCTTAATGTCAGTGTTACCTGCTGGATGTTCCCTGATCCCTGTGAGAATGAGCCTGAATCCCATTCCCAGGGGCTCCCGCGGCTCAAAACTACCCAGGACAACACATTTCGCTGCCAGTAGCGATGGGAGATGAAGATGGAGTTGGCACATTCCTCCCAAATATGTCCTTGGCAGGGGAAGGGCTCATTCACGGGAGACCTGGGACCACTGCGCTGGGGCAATGCTGCCTGTCATGACTGTGGGATGATCCAGCATCCAAAATTCAGCAGGGTGAAGTCACAGCCTGTGATTTGGAGTGCCAGCTGGGAGCCACAGCTGCTCGGAGATGCTCACTAGAGAGGCTGGGGGATTTTAGGAGGGACTGAGCATCATCTTTTGGGGGAATTTAGAGGGCACCTGGAGGGTGCTGCGAGTGAAGGTGACTTACGCCCCCATTTTAGGGGTATGAGATGAGGCTGCATCACAAATCACAGAACTGGGGAGGCTGAGGGTGTTTGATGCTTTGATTTTTGACTCATTTTGAAAGGAATGCAGACCTGGAGCTGGTTTTGAGCCATGCCAGAAAGGAAAGGTTTATCCAGAATCCTCTTTAAATATAATCATAAAACGCTTCCCACTGCCTTAGCGCTTCCTAAGGTCCCAGGCACGCTGCAGACCGCACTTAAGCAAGGCTCACAGTCCTAATGCAAAGTAAACTTTATGATCCCAGACCGCAAAGCTGAGGTGCAAACACCCCTTTTATGAGCTGCTGCGGCTGCTGCACAAGTCTGCAGGCAGGAAGGAAACATCCATCAAGTATTTAATCACAGAGAAATGCTTCTGCAGAGAGGCCTGGCTTGGACTGCCCCTGGGGTTTAGATTTTGCTCTGAGATCTCAGAGATGAGGGCTCTTGTGGTTTTATTTAAACCGGTGAAAGGGCAATGCCACTTCCTCAGACGCTGCTGCAGGAACATAAATGGTTCACACTGAGTTTCACCTCTTCAGTGCACAGGTTTAAGGATAAATAGTTGGGCTCTTTTTGATGCCATTTTTGCTGCTGGCAGCACGTGGTTCACGTTTCCTTTCTCCTCCTCGCAGGAGATCCACCAAGCACATTGTCTGCAACACCACGGCCTCCTACGAAGGCTTTGAGAAGGTGAAGGTGTCCGTGAGAGTGGACAAGGCCAAGATCCATCAGGAGCTGCACTACGAATACGTGGAGGATCCCACCATCCTGAGGATCGAGCCTGAGTGGAGCATCTTCAGGTGAGCATCCCATGGGAACCCTCTCCCTGTTCCCAAAGGTTTTTAGAGGAGCATTGCTGTGATGACTTTGGTCCTTGGTGCAGAAAATGGTTTTCCAAGCATTGTGTCCACCAAGAATTTGGGCTGAGCTACTTCCCAGAGCCAAATAGATCCCTTGGGGTGGATTGGGGTGAAATGACATTGAATGATCAGTATTTGTAAATGTATATATGTTTATTATAGGATTATTTGGTTGCAGAGGAAAGCAGGCGTGTGGCCATTTTGGTTGTTATTATCTCCAGCAATATGAAAATATCAAAGCTTAAAAATATCACGTAAGAAAATGCGTAAGAAAGAGAAGGAAAGGATGAGAGTTGAAAGATTGCACCACTCAGAGACCTCTCAAAATTTGGTTGTTGCAATTTTGATGTCTGGTGGTTGAAGGGATGGTCACAGACGGGATCCATCAGATGACAAAGAAATGATGAAGAAAATCCCCAGAACACAACCTCTGTTGGGTTTATATTCACTCAGGTTCAGGTGGGAACGCCCAGGTACCTCCCCTGGGGTGGGGAGTTTGAAATGGGTGATGGAAAGTTGTGGATCAGAGCCCCCTGGATGATGGAAAGTTGTGGATCAGGGACACCTGGATGATGGAATGTTGTGGATCATGAGTTTTTGACACCTTCCAAGTCGACACAGCTGCCTCTCACACCAGCCCAGTTGGCTCCATTCTGTCCCATTCTGTCCCATCAGCAGTGTGAACCCCCTCAGGCTCTGTGTGAATGTCCCGGCACTGCCCGGGCAGGGGACTTATCACTGATAAGGAGTTCACTGATAAGGNGTGTGAATGTCCCGGCACTGCCCGGGCAGGGGAGTTATCACTGATAAGGAGTTCACTGATAAGGACAGAGAGACAAAGTTCCCCCCTCCCAGGGTTCGCCTCTTTCCTTATCTCTTCTGCCTGAGCTGGGCTGTGCTCGCCCTGGGCACCTGGGCTGGGGCTTTGCCCCTCGGCAGCTTCCCCTGGAGGTTTGAGCCACCAGCATCCCGGTGTCTCTTGCAGTGTCACTTCTGGATATATCCTTCTCTCTAGACCTGGGATAATTGGAAAAAAAATTCCCTTTATCTCATCCCAAGTTCCCTAACACTCCAAATTCAGTTTGTAGGTGTGTTTGGGGAGGGGTGGCTTCGCTGGTTGCTGGTTAGCAGCTGCTCCATTGCAATTTGCTACAGTGGGCAAAAGCCCTGCCATGATTTTGGCAATGTTTAAGCCATGAACCATCTCAATCTCTCACAGTTTGCAAGCTGCAATTCCTGCCTTTTCCCACACCCTTCTTAGACTTGAAATTCCTACCTTTCCCACAGCCTTCTTGGACTTAAAATTCCCACCTTTCCCACAGCCTTCATGGACTTCTTGAAATCCCTACATTTCCCACAGCCTTCATGGACTTCTTGAAATCCCTACATTTCCCACAACCTCCTTGGACTTGAAGTTCCCACCTTTCCCACAGCCTTCATGGACCTGATGCCTCAGGACCAAGCGCTGCTTGTTTGGCCTGAAAGCCCCAGGGTTCTGTCCTGAGATGAAACACAACGGGACCCCGCTCCCTGCCCCATCCAAGAGCCTCTTTCCTTGTTAGGGATCCCTTTTCCCTTCACCCCCTTGATGCTGCTTCGGTGAATTCACAGGGTTCACGTGCAGCTGCCTGAGAGCAGCGTTTGCTCGGGTTGTGGAAGGCATCAAAGTGACACCCAAACGCTCAGAACCTGCAGAAATGGCCTCAGGAAGGCAGAAATTGGTCATTAAATGCACTGGTATTTCCTTGAAAAGATACAAAATGAGAAATCTGAGTCTCCCCTCATTCATCCACGGCAGCTCTCAGCTCCCCTGTCAAACTGGACTGATTGGAGTCCCTGGGGATTAGGAGCAGGCCTTGTAAATCCCCCCAGCTGAGCTCCCGGCCCAAAGATGTTTTCACAAATCAATTAGTGCCTTTAATTACCGTGAGGGAATTTTCTGATTTAGCCGGATTGAGTCTTTGCACGTCGGGCTTGAAGCTTTCGTGTCGGGATTTTCCATTTGGGGCTTTTATTTTCAGTCAGAGCCCAGGTTATCAGCGAAACGAGAAATCACTTTATTCCCTTATAAAGCGAGTCCAGTGCTGCTTAAAAGGTGCAAGATTGGCAGGTTAGGAGAGTGAATTCCTGAATATCCCCTGGAAAGCTGCAGCACAGGGACCTTCCTCCCTCAGGCCTCGGGTCTGGCCGGGAGCTGAGGGCTTCTCCAGAGCCTCTTTGCTCCTTGCTGAAACTCCCAGTCGGAGGTGAAGGAGCACCAAGGAGACACCTCAGGGGTTTTGGCAAAGCTTTGGATGTGCAGGAACTCCGTGTCCCATGGCCTGATGGATGGGATGTCCCCTCCCAGCTCCCAAAATAATGGAAATTAAGGTGAGGAGCTTGTTTAGCGGGTAGCAGTTCATTTGTGGGGTGTGCAGCTGCTCGGATGGAGGGCTGGGACTGCACCTCTCTCATCACTCGTGGAATTATCAGGGTTGGGAAAGACCTGGAAGATCACTGAGTCTGATTGTCACCCCAGCACCAAAACCCACCAAAACATGTCCCAAAGTGACACATTTGCACAGCTTTTGAACACTCCCAGGGATCATTTGAGCATTTCCAGGGATGATTTGAACACTTCCAGGGGTGATTTGAGCATTTTCAGGGATGATTTGGGCATTTCCAGGGATGATTTGAACACTTCCAGGGATGATCTGAGCATTCCAGGGGTGATTTGAACACCTCCAGGGATGATTTGAACATTTCCAGGGATGATTTGAACACCTCCAGGGGTGATTTGAGCATTTCCAGGGATGATTTGGGCATTTCCAGGGAGGATTTGAACACTTCCAGGGATGATTTGAATACTTCCAGGGATGATTTGAACATTTCCAGGGATGATTTGAACACCTCCAGGGGTGATTTGAGCATTTTCAGGGATGATTTGGGCATTTCCAGTGATGATTTCAATACTTCCAGGGATGATCTGAGCATTCCAGGAGTGATTTGAACACCTCCAGGGATGATTTGAACATTTCCAGGGGTGATTTGGACACTTCCAGGGGTGATTTGAGCATTTCAGGGATGGAGCATTTTTGGGTACAGCCTCTCCCCTTTGCTTTCTTCACCTGAATTCAGGAAGCACCACCTTGAGCATCAAGAGAAGCCTCATTTTAACCAGACCTGCCCGATTTCCTCAACTTTTTTATTCACTTTTGAGTCACTCCAAAGGATCACAACCTTAGAGAGAAAAAATGGGATCTCCAGGATTTCCACGGGGGTTCAGGGTCTCAGGGACGGTTTTAGGTTCTGTAACTGTGGGGCTGAGCTGTCCCCAGGGAGAGATGATTGCCACTGAACCAGCTTTGCAAAACCAGTCAATGCAAGCACCAAGCCTGGCTTAAAACCTTTCCAAGGGCCATTTTTCAGGACAATAAAGAAAAGATTACTGCTAATTTACTTCCACAGCCAAAAAAAAAAAAAAAGAGCCATGCTGGGCTGGTGAGTAAATAAAATTTTATGAGGCTCCATTAATACTTTTGATCTGGGTTTGATTTGAGTTATGTCCAGCAATTACCTGAGTCTGCAGGCAGGAAATGATACTCGGGGTCTTTTGGGGCAATAAAGAGTTAAATTCAGAGAGCTCTTGGCACCTCTGTGATTTTGCTGGGCAGCAGCAGGTCTCCAGGCTCTGCTCCCACCTGCCTGAGCTTCCAGCTGCAGCACAAATGCCAGTGGCTGGTGATTTTCAAGGCAAGGAGCAGTTTTATTTACTTTATTTTCATGCCAGAGAGGGCTTGGGGGTGATTTTATGTCTTCAACAAACAAAAAATCTGCTTTTTCTTTTTCCTTTTCCCTCTCTCTGCTCAGGTGCTGGGGCTGTGATTATTACCTGTGGTCTGAACCTGAGCAAGCTCAGATTCCAACCCAAACAGAGGATTTTTAACAGCTGGGTTTAACACTGTGTGCACAGATTTGGTCGATTAAATAAAAGGATTTGTGTTTGTATAGCCACACTCACATTCCTGTGCGTGTGTTCACACACTGGATATGCCTGGAACACAAAAAACCTTCAGCTGAGTAAAGAGATAAAATCCCTTGAGATTAATTATATTAGTAATGATATTATTATTGAGTTATATAATAATAGCAATAAAAATAATATTTTTTTATTATTAATATAAAAGCTCGCCGCCAAAATCCAGAAGGCCCAGGAGAGTGGAGAAAGAACAACTTCGTTTATACACTTCTGGTCTTTGGTGAATGAGCTCTCCCTGGATGATGATGTCAGGAATGCTTAATGGGAAACTGAATTTTGGGCAGAGGGTATTTTTTTTTTTTCTATAAGGTAGGGAAGGGAAATTCTCTTGTAAGCAGATGTGTGAATTCAGAAGCACCCCCTGTGCATTCAAAAAAACATCTTAGGGAAATGGCAAAATGTGCGTTTGCCCCTTAAAATTTCCCGTTAGAAATTTCCCGTCTCAGTTGGTGATTTCAGGGAGAAAAAATTTGAGTTTCTCTGCAAAACTCAAGGTCAAATATTGCCCTAACCATGGGCCAGCCCAGTCCTTGAGTGAAAGGCCACGAGGAGCTCCCAGAGAAGTGGCCCAGGAGTTCATGCTGAAAGATGGGGCTGTGCTGGTTCTCCTTGGGTAAACCCAAACTGGTTCATCAGCGTGGGTGCCACCGGAGGGGCTGGAGCACAGCTCACCCAACCCTGACAGCTGCTCCAGGTTTGCATTCATTCCTGCCTCCCCAGCTGATTAATAATGGAAGATAAATGAGGAACGCTGAAAACAAAGGTCAGAAACAGGGGAGATTTGCAGCCTTCTTCCTCACAGAGTGTTTATTCTCTGGTGTTTTCTCATTTATAATGCACACGCTTCACCTTTCCTGTTTGAGCAGGTTTACCTGGAGGCAGGAAGGGGATTCTGAGCTTTCTTTTCACAATCCCATCGATTTCCACATGGCCTCCCCTTCCCAGCAGGAAATAAATTGCATCCTGGACAGTTTCCGGGGGGGGGGGGTTATGGAGGCAGTGCTGAGACTGCTGAGAGCTCTCCTCACCCTGGGAAAGCCTCGGAGATGGGGCTGTGTGCCGATGACATTTCCTCATCCTGTCCTGGCTGTGAGAGCCCTGACAGGTGAAGGTTTTGCCTTCTTGGACAACTCTTTCCCTTCAGCCCTGGATCACGCTGTCCCCACCTCACACAGAGCTCACCCTGGCAGATCAGAGCTGCTTTAATTTGGGGAGCCCAAAGCTGCCCATGGTGATCCATATTCCTTCAGGTGGTGTTCAGAGCCAAGCCTGTGAAGCCTGGGAATGCTCCTGTGCAGTTTCCTTCCTCCTTCCCCTACATCCCCTGAATCCCCACAGTCAGCATCGCCAGCTGCAGGAGGCAGGGAAAGGAGAGAAGGGGGTTTGAGGCAGGGAAAGGAGAGAAGGGGGTTTCTGAGAGCTGCTTCCTTGCGCTGACAGTGATTGCAGGGGATGAGGAGGGCTTCAGCTACATCTCCCCATAAAAGTGGGAAAATCCAGCAGCTGCCTGTGGGCTGTGGCCTGTGGGAGTTGGCTTTCTCAGGAAATCGGTCTTTGAGCAAGGGGACACAGCCAGTGTGGATCTCTGTTCATGTTGGGCCTAAAACATGTGGCAGAGCTGATCTGCCTGGGCCACAACGTGGAAACCAGGCTGGTGCCTTCTGCACACCAAGGCTGAAAACTTTGCCTTCTTTTTGTCTGGATTCCCTGGTGGCACCAGAGAGTTCGCTGAGGTGACATTGTCGTGTTCAGGGTGAGGTTTGGTAGCAGGTTTGATATGGGGCCATAGACCTCAACCAAGGTAGTCCTGAATCCTCAGGAGCTGGTTCCACGGAACTGTGTCTGTGAGGGTTTTTTGGGTTGGGCACTGGAACAGCTGCCCAGGGAATGGTCACAGCCCCAAGGGTGCCAGAGCTCCAGGAGCATTTGGACAACGCTCCCAGGGGTGCACAGGGTGGGATTTTTGGAGTTGGACTGGATGATCCTTGTGAGCCCCAGATCAGGATATTTTATTCTGTGCCTGATTGAAGTGATACAGGAGATACAGCCTGAGGACCATTTTAAAGACCCTGTGTTAAATCTCTGCTCTTCTTCTCATCACCAAAACTTGTGATTGCTGAGTCCTGACAATGAGAACCACCCAGAGGCTGCCTGACGTGGCAGTTTTAGCAAGCATTTGTCTTTACTTACTTCTCCCTTTATGAATGAATGAAAAATTATTTGTTTTGTTCTTCCTTCCTTCCCTACAGGACCACAAGACATGGTCAGATACGCTGCAACCGACATTTAGGAGCACAGATCACCCATCCCTGGTGTGATCAGTTCTGACATCTCTTAACTTGGTTCATTCCTTAATTCCATTTCTTTTTCTCCAGTGGCAACACTCCCATTGCCGTGTGGGGAACTCACCTGGACCTCATCCAAAACCCTCAGATCCGGGCAAAGCACGGCGGGAAGGAGCACGTCAACGTGAGTACGGCTGCAGAGCTGGGCAGGGGACGTGCCACGGTGGGGACAGGGGCTGGCTGACAGCTCTGGAGCCTGAATTCTCCTGTTGCAACCCAAAAAATGAGGGCATGGTTTGTTTCCAGAAATATTCTCTCATCCCTGAAGGACGCAAAATAAAAAAAAGGGTTTTGGCAGGGCTGGAACCAAACTTCAGGGTCTTCTGAGACTTTCACCTTTGTCTTTGCTTCTGGGATTCATTTCAGGTAACCTGGTATCCCAACTGGAATCCTGAGCTGCCCTGCACAAACACTTTCAGGGAAACCCCCAGAGTGTGAGATCTGACTGCAGGGTGGTAGCGAGGTTTTGACCAATCTGTGCTGTGCAAGAAATGAGGGAAGAAACTTCTATTTCCAGAGGAAACAAAGTCAGGAAAAGATGCTGACACTGGCAGCCCCAGAGGCTGAATTTAAGAGGCAAGGGAGGCCCAGTTGAAGCACAAACTACTCCACATATCTGTCCCAGCAAGGCTTTCCTAATCCCTACCCAGCCCTAATTGTGTGATGGGGAATGTTTGGGAGCAGTGGAGCACCAGCCTTTCCCAGGATAACCCTCAACTGCTCCTCCCTCTCCCTGAGAGCCATCTGGCCACCAGGAGGGATGGGGGCATTTCCCATAAACATTCCTTGTTTTGGGTTTTTTCCCCCAGAACTGCGAGGTGCAGAACAGCAGAGAGATGACCTGCCAGGCTCTGCATTTCCCATAAACATTCCTTGTTTTGGATTCTTTTCCCCAGAACTGTGAGGTGCAGAAGAGCTCAGGGGTGACCTGCCAGGCTCTGCATTTCCCATAACCATTCCTTGTGTTGGGTTTTTCCCCCCAGAACTGCGAGGTGCAGAACAGCACAGAGATGACCTGCCAGGCTCCATATTCCCATAAACATTCCTTGTGTTGGGTTTTTTTCCCCAGAACTGCGAGGTGCAGAAAAGCAGAGAGATGACCTGCCAGGCTCTGCATTTCCCATAAACATTCCTTGTTTTGTGTTTCTTTACCTAGACCTGTGAGGTGCAGAACAGCTCAGGGATGACCTGCCAGGCTCCCATTCCCATAAACATTCCTTGTTTTGGATTCTTTTCCCCAGAACTGTGAGGTGCAGAACAGCTCAGAGATGACCTGCCAGGCTCCTATTCCCATAACCATTCCTTGTTTTGGGTTTTTTTCCCCAGAACTGCGAGGTGCAGAACAGCACAGAGATGACCTGCCAGGCCCCGGCGCTGGCTGTGGACCCCAATCACCAGTCCGAGCTTGCTGAGCGCCCAGAGGAGTTTGGCTTCATCCTTGACAACGTTCAATCCCTGCTGATCCTCAACAAAACCAACTTCACCTACTACCCCAACCCCATCTTCGAGGTTTTCAACCCCTCGGGGATCCTGGAGCTGAAGCCTGGAAGTCCCATCATCCTGAAGGTGAGAGGGGACTAAGGACTACATGAGGAAAGATAAATAAATTCTGTCTGTGGCCTCTCTGTGCCTGCTAGCAGCCCCACAAATGATCCTGATTGCACCCCAGAAATCTCCTTCAGTCCTTGCCCCATATGGAACTGTACCAGAGCCACCATCAGCGAACACCAAGCACTGCCCACACCCATAACTAAAAAATAAAAACTCCTGATGTAGACACCTGTGTGCAGCCTAAATTTGTACCCACTGCTGCTGACCAGAGAATATTTTCTACCATTTCAATGGGGCTGACAGTTAAATACCCAGCTCTGTTTCCTTTCTTTCTTCCTCTCACCTTTGTTTAAACCCAAACCAGTCCTTTGCTGTTTCTGTAACACAGAAATACTTTCACAGCAATACAGACAAGGAATTTTATGCTGCAGCATTTCTGTATCGGTGTTTTGACGTGGTGAATATGCAAAGCAATGATTTTACTTGCAGATGCTTTTTTGCACGTTTGGAAAGGGGTCTGACTCACTTGCCTATGTTTAGTGAGGACTTCCTTGTGCAGGACTCAGATGGAACATTTCTCATTCAGCTGCAGGGAGGGAGGAGCAGGACGGGCTGTTGTGACTGGTTTGAGTCTGTAGCCGCCCATCCTGTTCTCTGCATGACTTTCTAAATTGGCTTTTCCCCTCTGTGATAGCAAATGGTGAATTACAAATGTCAAAATAAAATCACATTTAGGTTGGAAGAGACCTTAAAGATCGTCCCCTTCCACCCCCTTGCCATGGGCAGGGACACTTTCCACCAGACCAGGTTGCTCCAAGCCCCATCCAGCCCAGCCTGGAGCAGTGTCAGGGATCAGCCATCCACACCTATCAAATGCAACATCAACACTTTTATCGGTGGAATGAACCAGAGAGGGAAAGAAAATTTTCCTGATGTTTATTTGGCTATTTGGGGGTGTGATTGATGTTCCTTTCTGTGCAGGGCAAGAACCTGATCCCACCAGTGGCAGGAGGCAATGCCAAGCTGAACTACACCGTCCTGGTGGGTGAGAAGCCCTGCGCGGTGACCGTGTCAGATGTGCAGCTCCTCTGCGAGTCCCCAAACCTCATTGGGAGGCACAAGGTGATGGTAAGTGGGGCCTGGCCCTCAGCCTCTGCTCCCTGGGTGGCTTGGGAGGGGACAGCAGCGCTGAAGGGCTGGCAGAGAGCTTCAAGGGGTTTGTACCTCCATTGACCTTCCCGGGAACATCAGGGCCCCTTTTTGGTGTAACATCATCACCAAGGGTCGCTTGAGGAAGTAGAACAGTGGAAAAGTGACCTGGAGATCTTTGTGCACAGTGAGAAACCTTTCACGATCAAATCCCAATAGGAAAATTTGCCTCTGTTCTGGTTTTGTGTAGACTGGGTGAACCCTGCATGCTCATGTGAGGTCATACATGTGACATGTTCCTACGTGACATTGTCAAATTCAGCACAGTCCCCACCACTTATTGACAGGATGGTGACTCAAATTTGCCTTTATGTAGGAGGGGGAAAAAATGCAGGATGTGGACAACAGGTTCTGACATCTAGAAAACTCAGTGTGCTCCTGCAAATCCCTCCTGGAACCTGTGAAGAATGGACCTGGTGATTGAATCAGAGGGAGCTTCTCCTCCCCTCACTGTTCATTTATTTACTCCCTTTTTTACCTTCCTCTCAATAATTTGAATTCTTTGATGCCAGTGCTTGATAAACAGCATATCAGCAAACAGCCTGCAGTTGTACCAAGCTGTGGGTGGGAACAACAAAAGCCGACAACCGACATCAATGTTTCTCGTTCCTTGTGAACAACTGTTTTTTCCCAGCTCTCTGTTGCTCCCCCCCGCCTCAAAGCTGTGTCTGTCACATATTAATTTATTTATTTCAGCGCAGTGAGACTCAGAGAGTTTGATGGAGCTCTTTAAAAAGACTTTTCTGGGAACTTTTAGGAAGCAGAGTTTATGATGACCATTTTGGGCCTTGTTTGTGGCTGCTGCTGGGACGTCATGTAGCGGCTACTTAAATTCTCTGTGCCAGGGTTTGTCATCTGGAAAATAGAGGTAATAATCCTTTCCAGCCATGCAAATACACCGTGACTCCCGATTCACTGCAAAGCACATTAAGACGCTCCAAGAGGAGCAATAATGAAGTGAGAGGTTTTCTCTGTGTGAAAACCAAAGCTTTTTGAGCACGGCCAGAAACGTTCCCTGTCATTTTCATGGATGTAATTAAACATATGGTTAGTCAGAGACGGACAAAGCCAGTCCTGGGGAGAGAAAACTCAAAGCCAGGTGAGCAATAATCAACCCCTGGGGATCCAGGACGATGGACACCTGGCCAGGCTGTATTAATTAGGAAAACTCCTCTGCTCCTGCGGCTTGGGACAGTTTAAGTGAAGCCAAAGATTAAAAAACAATCCCTTTTTGAGGATGCTGGTCAAACGAGGGATACTGCTGCTGTCACCGAAAACTGTGGGAAAAACAAAAACTCTCCAAGAGCATTTTTAGTGCTAGAGAATCAAGGCATTGCTTTATTTCTGGCCAGGACGGTGCTCTGGCCAGGATGTGCCACAGAAATCATTTCATCCACACACAGCCCGGCTGTGCAGAGAAAATCATTCCAGGGCACATGAAGTTTACCTGATTTTTCCCAAACTTTATACAGTAAAAACCCAGAGAGTTCCATTGGTTCCAAGTTACGGAGTTCTTAGTATTTGGTTTCCTATTGGTTACAGATCTTCTTTGCTTCTGATGCTAATTAGGTCTTGATTGCTTGGTTCTCTGATCAGTCTTTTCCCAGAATTGGTGGCTCCCACTGTGCCAGGGGTGTTGTCTGGTGTTGCTGGTTCCTTACTGGCCCTTGCTGGCCCTTGCTGGTTGTTCTCTCTGTGCATCTCCTGTGCTGCTCCCAGGCTGGTGAGGTGCTGAATCCATCAGGCCTCCACCCAGTTCATTCTGGGATTGTGAACACTGACTGAAGTTAAAAAAATTTTAAGCTTGGTGTATTTTGTAACACTGGGAAACCGGGAAGACAATGGAGGTGCTCAAGGATGGACTTTGCATCTGGAACCAGGGCTGGAAAATGTCCCCTCCAGCACGGCACAGCATCTCTGCTGCTCGGGCTGGGACCAAATGTATCCCCAGGTTCCACACAAACACCTCGCTGATGGCCAGGATGACTGACAGGCAGTTCCTCCTCCTCCTGATTCTGCCAAGGATTTACTGTGTGACCTTGAGGAAATTGTTGAACAAACCCTTTCTTGCAAAGGGAGGTGGCCACGAGCTGAGAGGGGGCCACAGGAGGGAATCAGCCGCGATTATTTCTAAGGGAAGGAGCGGTGGCAATGACACACATTGATGTCAACACGCTTTTGATGTGGTTCAGCTGTCTGTTACACAATGACAGAGTTAAGGATTTGAAAAAAATAGCGAAGAAATAAAAGGCCTGAGCCATGACTAAAAAGAAGATTGACTAAAACTCTGAGGCAAGTTTTTTTCCAAGGAAAAGAAGGAGATGTGAGAAAGGTCCGTGAGTGGCTACGTCAGAAGAGGTCCGCAGGGAAGCTGTGGAATGCATCCGAAGGGCTGCTGGTATCCAACACATTTTGGAAAGTCCCACCAGACTCTGTGTAACGAATGGAGAGATGGTCAAATGGAGCAGCTGAAGTTCAGGGCGTGATCCATTTCATCCCAAGAGGGATAATTTCATTTAGCCAGGACAAATTTGCACCAGGAAAGACTCCTTCAGAATTCCTGAACTCCTGTAGGTGGCCACCAAGATTTTGCTGGAGAAAACCAAACACTTTTTGTAATTTAGAACAAATTAATGATTAGTACTCTTAACAGGTGGCCAAACTGTTGTTTACTAATATGGTGAGCCCATGTTTAGTCTTCTGAGAGGTAAAAATATCTTCCTGCAGAAGCACTCGGTGGATTAAGAAATAAAGGAGGGCTCTGTGCACATTTTCTTGGGTTTCTTTCAAATGCTCACAATAACACTGCAGCCTCGTAGGCTTTCTTCTTCAAGAGACAGATTCCCTCAGATCATGGCAGCTTCACATGTGGATTGTGAGACTTTCCCAGTGCTGAAACCACCTTTAAACAGGAACACACTGGGCCTAACTTTGAACAGCTGCTTTTGGGGCTTAGATCCCCTCATCATTGATGGAGGGAAATGGGAACTTCCACTGAATCAAACCTCTCATCCCCATGTCAAAGGTGTCAGAAGCAGCTCACATAAAACACATCCTGAAAGTGGTTTTTTCCCTTTGTTGACTCTGGAATCACGCTGCAGTGGATAACTCGGATGTGCACACAGAATATTTGGTGAGAGAAATCCCAGCCATGGAACAGGCTGCTCTCCCAGCTTTGAGGATGGACCTGCACTGGGATTTGGGATGGGGGTTGTTTGAGTCTAGTCTGATATTCCTGAAATGGACTTGCCTGACTGCAGGGCCTGGAGAAAGAGAAAATGAAATAGAATGAATCTATTTATTGATCACTGACAGGAAGGAGAGTGTGCGAGCTGTGAGCAAACTGTACGAGGGGATTTGGGACAGCGGCCCAGGGCAAAAGGGAACAACTCCCAGTGCATGGATTGGGATGTGAGTTTGGCACATTCCAACACCAAACCTCAGGATTTATACGTGAGTTGGATCTTTTCTCTTGAAATAGGTGGGAAAACTCATTCCTGCTGCATCCCCAACTGAGGATCTGAGGTTCCTTGGTCACCGAAAATGCTCTACAGGCCATCAGTGTCATAGCACCAAATGGTCATCTTGAAACTCTGTTTCCTGATCAGATGAGTTTGGGACTAGTTTTGTTTCTCATCATGGATATTTTATCTTTCTAAAATGGCATGAGAGGACCCTGTGGATGGAAATGAGCTGTTTTCAGACGTGCACTTTGGTCTTGTCTGTGCCACAGGGGTTGTAGTTGTGTCTCTCTGGCCAGGACCCACTGATGAGCAGCCTACACCTGGTGCTGGAGCAAAACAACCATCCCTGAGGCTGCAACTGGGATGGGAATAACTTCTAGGAGATGATGAGGTCACAGAGACTGACGTTCCCAGAAATTGCTGGGGTGGAGAGCACCTGGGAAAATTCATTAATTCAGGATTCTGCTCCACAGCCTCTTCTGCTGGTTCCAGTTGGGCCAGATTCTTCCTCCTATAGGAACCCTGAGTAGTTGCCTGAGCTGAGATGTGGGAAACCCTGGGATTAATATGTGTCCTGGGATTAATATGTGCCCTGGGATTAAGATGTGCCCAGGCAGGCTGGAGACAAACTGAATAACTGAGAGCCAGTGGTGTAAAGGATAAGACTGAACACCAGGTTGGGGTGTGGGGGAAAAACGTGAGGAAATGTGAGGGAGAACTCCTCACAATGGAGGAAAAAAGCAGTTTAATTCCACACTGCAGTAGTCCCAGGTGCAAGGGGAGCAGGAAACTCTCAGCCGTGGGGTCTTGTCTGCATTTCTGCCTGGCAGCAGGAGTTTGCCCTTTGTGCAGGGCCAGCTGTGCCTCTCTGGGCTCAGCTGGGGTGCTCTGACGGGGCTCATCACCCTTCAAGCTCCTTGCATGGCATCTTCCCGGCTTTCTGCTGACCTACAACCAGCATTCCCAAACCACACCTCAGCCCTGGAAGCCTTTTTTACATTTTAGAGCTTTTCTCCCACCACTCAAGCTCTGCCTACTCTACAAATAGCTTTGAACAGCCCTGTAGCAGCCTGAAGCCAGCAGTATCCTGTGGGATTCCTGTTGGGAGTGCTGTTCATGTTGGATAAAAGGGCTCTGAGGGACTTCCTTCAGCAGAACATTTTGTTGGCCTTGCAGCAGGAAGGCTTGCAGGGTTTCTTTCTGGCTGTGAAAAGCAAGGCCCTTGCACAGCAGCTTCTTCCAGAGGCTGGAAGCAGCTCTGGGAGCCTCTGGAAGCACGTGGAGAATGAAAAGCTGTGTTCAGCTCCCCTTAGTGAGCATCTTCAGTCACCCTGGCAATGTATGGCTGAGAACGGGGCTGTCAAGAGTATGGGCCGGGATTTATGGGGTTTGTGGTGGTTTTTTTTTTATTGTCCCAGAGGTTTCCAACTACAGCTTTATCTGGTGGGAGAGTCAAAACAAAATATTGACTCTGATTTCTGCAGTCCCACTGCCCTGACTGGGTCAGGTGTCCCCTGTCCCTTTGCGGGGTTAGGACCCATCAGGCCATAACCATGAGCTCTGTGTTCTGTGTGTGTTTTGGGACTCAGTGACATCAGTGCCCCGTACAACACATCAGGACGGGGAATGAAAAACCCAGAATGAACTCCAAACTGATAAGAAGAAATTGTGCCTGGTGACTCGTCTCACCACAGACGCTTTTCTGGTTGGGTTCACAGTGACCATGAGCTCTGTGTTCTGTGTGTGTTTTGGGACTCAGTGACATCAGTGCCCCGTACAACACATCAGGACGGGGAATGAAAAACCCAGAATGAACTCCAAACTGATAAGAAGAAATTGTGCCTGGTGACTCGTCTCACCACAAATCCTTTTCTGGTTGGGTTCCCAATGACTCTGCCAACAGAGGTGATTCTCTCTGGTGTTTCAGGTGTTTTTAAGCTGTTCCATATCCAAACACTTCCCCTTTTGGCTTGGGAGACCAGGAGAAGTCACCATTCCCCCTCAGCCAGGGTGATGACAGAGTTCCTCTGCGTTCCTGCTTGCTTGACAGTTTCAGTGCAGCTCTTTGCTGTTTTCCCTCTAGGCTCGTGTTGGAGGGATGGAATTCTCCCCAGGGATGGTCTACATCTCCCCAGACAGCCCCCTCAGCCTGCCAGCCATCGTCAGCATCGCCGTGGCCGGCGGGCTGCTCATCATCTTCATCGTGGCCGTGCTGATTGCCTACAAGCGCAAGTCCCGCGAGAACGACCTCACCCTCAAGCGCCTGCAGATGCAGATGGACAACCTGGAGTCCAGGGTGGCTCTGGAGTGCAAGGAAGGTAGGACGAGGGAGGCAGGATGACACCGTGTCCATGTTGGGAGAAGGGAGCCATCCAGCCACAAAGCTCCAAGCCAAAATACCCCAGTGTTGAACCCTGTGGGGATGGCTCTGTTGCCTTTTTCCCAACCTG
>VYZT01015232.1:3100-31356 GCA_013400735.1 Pomatostomus ruficeps | reverse complement strand
CCCGAATCCCGCAGCATCCCGGGCCCCGGATCCCGAATCCCGCATCCCGAATCCCGGATCCATCATCCCGGATCATCCCGGATCCCTCATCTCTCATCATCCCGGGTCCCGCATCATCCCGGGTCCCGCAGCATCCCGGGTCTCGCATCCCGCATCATCCCGGATCCTGCTTCATCCCGGATCCCAAATCCTTCATCCCGGATCATCCCGGATCCCTCATCATCCCGGATCCCGCACCCCGAATCCCGCACCCCACATCATCCCGGGTCCCAAATCCCGAATCCCGGATGCCCGATCATCCCGGATCCCGAATCCCGGATCATCCCGGATCCCGGATCATCCCGGATCATCCCGGACCCCGCGGAGCCCGGAGCTGCCGGGCGCGGAGCCGCTCCCCGCTGGCTCGGAGCCGCCGGGGTCACTCCCGAGCTCTTCCCAGCGGGATTTTTCCGCACCTCAGGCACCCCCGGCCCCAAACGCCGCTCCCCTGGCGGGCGTGGCGGGGATCGCTCCTTCGGGACGCGGGGGGAGCAGAGAATTCCAAGTTTTCCTGGATGCGGGGAACGCCCGGCGCCGGGAAGCCCAAACCTTCCCCTCCGCTGCTTTTCTCCAGCCCCATCCCATTTTTTATATTTTTTTCCCTTTTTTTCCCCGCATTTCTGCGGGAATTCTCATCCCTGCCCGCGCCCCACCCCGGGCATTCAATGGCGGGACCCTAATTTCCCAACCTCTCAGGGCTTCCTTCCCAAATTCCCATTTTTTGGGGCGTTTATTGCCAAAAACCACCTTTTCTCCCCAGATTTGGCCGGAGGGATTCGAGCCAGTGACGGGGAGGAAAAATATCCAATTTTTTTAGCGTTCCCGGGTTTTTTTGGGATGTGTTGGGACTGTTGGGGTGGGAGCAGGTTTGGGATGTGGGACAGGTTGGAAAATCAGGATGGAAAACATAAATATGAAAAATTTTAAAGGGTTTTTTGGGAGTTTCTGGCCCAAATCCGGGTCTGACCGCCGATCGCGGAGGGGGAAGCGAATCCTGGGAGAGGTGGAGCGGGAGGATCCGGAGGGAAAAATGGGAAAAGATGGGAAAAGATGGGAAAAACTGGGAAAAACTGGGGAAAACGGGGAAAAACAGGGAAAACAATGATCCCTTCCCACAGGAGGACATGAAGCTGATGGGATCCAGCGCCAGGGAAACACGGAGAGGATTCCGAACCCGGAAAATTCGGGATCCTGGAATTCTGCGTTCCCGCCATCACTTTTGGCTGCTGCCTGGAGATTTTCCGGGTAAATCCGGGATTTTAGAGGAAAATCTCCCCCTCGGAGCATCACCTCCTTCCCGATCCGTGCTCGGGATCAGGATTTTCCGGGAGTTTTCCAAGAATCTGGGAGCTCGGGAAGGGGTCCAGGGTGAATCCCGGGATTCCTGAGGCTGGGAAATCCCCCAGGGGCACCGGGTCCCCATGCCAGAGCCACAACCAGGAATTCCTGGGACACCTCCAGGATTGGGAATTCCACTTTCCACCACCCGACCGCCCTTTCCAGGCAGGAATTGTTCCCAATATCCAACAAAAGATCCCCTGGGAATGGGATGAATTTGAGTCTTTTCCAACCCCAAACACCCCGGAATTCCAGGATCCGGTGATTTTATGGTTCTTTTCCAGGTGTTTGGTGCCGCCGTGCCTCAGGGGGCTCCACCGGGACCCCAATTCCCGGGAATGCTGGACACCCGCTGGGAATCTGCCAGAATTATCCAAAAAGTGCATTTATTTCATTTTTTATTTTAGTAAACCAAGCTGGGGAGCTGAGGCAGGGGAGAGGCCGCATTCCCGTGTCCTGCCGGTTCGCGTGGCCGGGACGGAGGGACAGAGGGACGGACAGACGGACGGAGACGTCACAGCCCAGCGCTGCCGCGCGCACCGCGTTTTGAGGACACTTGTCCTCAGCGTGCACCCGTCGCCGGCCGCGGAGGCTGCTGGGAGCTGTAGTCCTCCCTCAGCGCCGCCACCGCGCACGCGCAGCACCGCCCCGCCGGGGGGCGCGCGTGGGATGAGGCGTTCTCTGATTGGCTGGAGGGCGGGAGGTGGGCGGGGCCAGGGGCCGTGGCGGGAATTGCGGCGGCGGCGGGAGCGGCGCGAGCGGCACCGGTGGGAGGGGGCGGGGCAACGAACGGCGGAGGGGGAACCGCTGAGGGGAACCGGCCCGGGGACAGCGGCGACAGCGGCGACAGCGGCGGTGAGCGCGGGGCTGGGGCAGCCTGCGGCTCGGGAAGGGGCCCAAGGCGCCGAGGGGCTCCGCTTGAGACTGTGGAGAAGGCTCGGAGGTGGGGAGGGAAAGGCTGGGAGTGAGGGGATGGTGGAAACCGGGGTAGGGGGTGGGCGTGGGAAAAGGGGCTGAGGTGGGGAAGGGGCTGCGGGTGAGGGCTCCGAGGGGGTTTACTGGAGCTGCTGGGAAGTGCTGGGGGTGAGGCGCTGCTGGAGNCGCTGCTGGAGCTGGGGGTGAGGTGTCCAAAGGGTTTTAATTGAGGTGCTGGGAAGTGCTGGAGCTGAGGTGCTGCTGGAGGTGGGGAAGGGGCTGAGGTGGGGAAAGAGCCTGGAACAGGGCAGGGGTGTGAGGTAGGGAAGAGAGGGAGCCTCAGGCAGGAGGCAGGGAAATGCTGGGAGTCAGGGAAAAGGGGCTGAGGTGGGGAAGGAGCTGGGCTGAGGCGACCGAGGGGCCTGAGGAGGTCTTGGGTGAGGTGCTGGGAAGAGCTGAACCTGAGGGGCTGCTGGAGGTGGGGAAGAAGCTGGGATGTGGCAGGGCAGGGGTGTGAGGCAGGGAAGAGAAGGAGCCTCAGGCAGGAAGCAGGAAAATGCTGGGAGTCAGGGAAAAGGGGCTGAGGTGGGGAAGGAGCTGGGGCTGAGGTGACCGAGGGGTCTTGGGTGCGAAATGGGGAAGAGCTGAGCCCGAGGGGCTGCTGGAGGTGGGGAAGGGGCCTGGACTGGGGCAGAGGATGGGAAAAGGGGCTGAGGCTGAGGTGGCAAAGGGGTCTGGAGCTGTCGGGAGGCGCTGGGGCTGAGGGGAAGGGGGAAGGATTGAGGGGGGAGGTTCTGGATGTGTGTGGGGAGCTCTGGGTTTGGAGCGGTGGGAGCTGCTCTGGAAAGGAGCGAGGGGCTGGAGAGCTGGGAATCAGGTGGGAGAGGGCTGAGTGAGAAGATGGGATTTGGGAAAGGAGCACAGCTGGGAGAGCTGGACTGGGGATTTGGGAGTGGGGCTTTGATCAGCAGCAGGTGGGGTAGGGAGGAGGTTGAAGGGGGAAGGACTGGGAGACTGGGAAAGGAATGGAGAGGGCAGGAAGGCAGAAGATAATTAGAAGATAATTAACGTAGTTTTAGGGATGGGACAGCGATGGTGCTGAGGAGTACTGGGAGAAGGGGAACGAGGGACCTGTAGGATTGCAGTGGGAACCTGTGCTGGACAAGGGAGAGAGGGATAACCTGGAATGGGGAGTGGGGCAGGGAGCTTGAACTGCAGTTTGGGGGAAAAGGATGAGGATCAGGGCACGGACGGGCAGGAAATTGGCGCTGGGAGTGCAGGGACATGACGCAGCCATCGACGGGCGAGAAAATTCAGAGCAGGGGGAGGATTCAGGGCCAAACCGGCACTTGTGGCCAACTTTGATTTATTTAAAAGTCGATTCTGCTCCAAGCACGCTCAGCCGGCACCCGGGAGGTCTCGCCTTGGCCCTGCCCCCTGCTCGGGGAACGTGTCCAGAGAGTTCTTTCCTGGCTCCGCGCGCCGGGGACGGATCGATGGCGCTTCCCGGGTGGCTGGATCCCGCTGTGCGGCCGGGATTGTGCCGGATAACGTTTCCGAGTTACCATGGATATGGGATCAGCTGCCTCTCCTCAGGAAGCTGAACTTTAAGAGTTAGGATTTTTTTTGGGTTTTTTTACCCTTTTCCAGGTTTTCCTGCCATGATCCCGCAGGCCTTGTCGCCCTGATGGCCGAGGAAGGGAAGTACCGCCTGGTGCGGGAGGTGGGCCGGGGCAGCTACGGCGTGGTCTACGAGGCCGTGGCCAACCGCAGCAAGCGGCGCGTGGCCGTCAAGAGGATGCTCTGCAACGCCCCCGAGAACGTGGAGCTGGCCCTGCAGGAGTTCTGGGCTCTGCGCAGCATCCAGCAGCAGCACCCGAACGTGATCCAGCTGGAGGAGTGCGTCCTGCAGAACGGGCGGGAGTTCCAGGCCCTGGACGAGCGCCGGCGCTCCGAGGGCTACCTGCTGCTGGTGGAGACGTGCCTGAAGGGCCGGAGCTGCGTGGGGCCCGCCTGCTGGCTGTGGTTCATCACGGAGTTCTGCGACGGCGGCACCATGAACGAGTACCTGCTGGCGCGCAGCCCCGACGCGCGGCTCAACCGCAGCTTCATGCAGCAGCTCAGCGGCGCCGTCGCCTTCCTGCACCGCAACCGCATCGTGCACCGCGACCTCAAGGCCGACAACATCCTCGTCGCCCACCGCTGCAGCGGCCCCGTGGTCAAGGTGAGCAGGGACGGGGCGGGGCAGCGCGGGAGAGAGGCTTGGAGGGGATCCCAGGGGTGGGAGTGTCCGGAGAAGGATCCAGGAACACCTCAGACCCATGCCAGGAGCTGGGAATGTTCATCTGGAGACGAGAAGGATCCAGGGAGAGCTCAGAGCCCCTTCCAGAGCCTAAAGGGGCTCCAGGAGAGCTGGAGAGGGACTGGGGACAAGGGCTGGAGGGACAGGACACAGAGTTCCAGTAGTTAGGACACGAAATAAAATGGGAATTCCAAACGGGATCCTGCCGGTGGTGACCATGCCGGCAATTCCCGTTTTTTCCCTTTCTTCCTGTAATTCCAGGTGGTGGATTTTGACCTCAGCAAGGTCTGTCCCAGCTCTCCAAAAACTGGGAGCCCAATCATTCCTAACTTGGAATCCCAAGACTTCTAGCTGGATCATTCCCAAGAGTTCCAGTGGTTAGGATATAAAATGGGAATTCCAAGCGGGATCCTGCTGACGGTGACCACGCTGGCGCATCCCATTTTTTCCCTTTTTCCCTGCAATTCCAGGTGGCGGATTTCGGCCTCAGCAAAGCCTGTCCCAGCTCTCCAAAAAACTGGGAGCCAGATAATTCCTAACCTGGAATCCCAAAGATTCCAGTCAGATCATTCCCAAGAGTTCCAGCAGTTAGGATATAAAACGGGAATTCCAAGCGGGATCCTGCTGACGGTGACCACGCTGGCAAATCCCATTTTTTTTCCTTTTTTCCTGCAATTCCAGGTGGCCTTGGCAAAGTCTATCCCAACTCTCCAAGAAACTGGGAGCCGGATCATTCCTAACCTGGAATCCCAAGAATTCCAGCCAGATCATTCCTGACTTTGAATCCCAACAGTTCCAGTAGTTAGGACACGAAATAAAACGGGAATTCCGAGCGGGATCGTGCCGGCGGTGACCACGCTGGCAAATCCCGTTTTTTCCCTCTTTCCCTGCGATTCCAGGTGGCGGATTTCGGCCTCAGCAAGGTGTGCCAGGGCAAGGGCAGCGTGAACAGGCACTGCTTCTCCTCCGCCTGCGGATCCAACTTCTACATGGCTCCGGAGGTCTGGGAAGGGCACTACACGGCCAAGGCCGACATCTTCGCCCTCGGCGTCATCTTCTGGGCCATGGTGGAGCGGATCACCTTCCGCGACGGCGACACCGAGAAGGAATTGCTCGGTGAGGCGCTCGGATCCGCAGGGAATCCCCTCAGGGGCGGTTTTCCGGGCGTTTCCGAGCCCCTGGATCCCGGGAAGTTTCGCGGGAGCAGTTTGGGATAGCGGGAGTTGTCCCTGCCCGTGGAGCTGTAAGCTCCTTCCGGCCCCAACCGCTCGGTGATTCCAATCTGCTTTGAATTCCTGGGGATTCTCAACCAAAAAAATTCCCAAGTTAGGATTTTGTGGGAGCTTGGATTTGGGAAAAAACTGGAAGGAAACCTCTGTTTCCTCGGGATTTGTTGTTCCTCACAGAGGGTTCCCGGGACTTGAGGATGCGTTCCCAAATCACAGGGAATTCTCCTTATTTTTGCTTAGGAAAAATATCAGTTCCCGCCGGAAAAAAATTCCCTTCAGGGAGATCCCGCCGGCTGCAGAGAAGGAATTTGGGGAGGCCGACCTTTCCCAAATTCCCCAAAAATTCCCTCCCTGGAGCTGGGCTTCTCCTGGAGTCACTTCACCATTCCCAGCCTCCGGGGGAGAGGATTCCGATCTCCGGGAGCGTATTTACGGAATTCCCGTTTCCCCTTCCGATCCCAACCGCTGGGTAATTCCAACACGCTCTGAATTCCCAACCAAAAAACTTCCCAAAGCTGGGATTTTCTGGGAACTTGGATTTGGGGGAAAAAAACCGGAATCCACTGAAAAAATTTGGGAATTCACCGAGCGCGGGAGTTTTGCGTTTCACCCTTAATCCGCCCTCCACCCGGGGACATTCCCGAAGTTTCGCCCTCCCGATTTTCCCATTTTTTTTCACGGATTCTCCGCGCCTAACCCGGCTCGCCCTCCGCCCTCAGGGATGTACATCTGCCAGGGCAAGAAGCTGATCCCGCTGGGAGAGGCGCTGCTGGAGAACCCCAACCTGAAGCTGCAGATCCCGCTGAGGAGCGAGAAGTCCCTGCCGGAGGATCTGTGCCGGCTGCTGCACGGAATGCTGGCCTTCGACCCCAGGGAGCGCCTGGACGCTTCCCAGCTGGAAGAGCAGATCTGCCGCATCTCCTACGGGAAAAAGCGCCAGCGCTCCGGCTCCTAGAGCCGGGGAGAGCCTCGGGGTGAGCCCCGGGGGGTTTTGGGAATCGCCTCCGGCCGTGGGAGAAATCCAGAGTTAGGAACGATCCAAGGTTTTGGCAAATCTGTGGTTGGGTTTAGGGGATTTTCCCCTCCTGAGTGGGAATCGCAAGGAAAAGTTGGAGAGGGAGGGAAAAGTTTTTGTTTATTTTAGGCGCTCACCTGAATTTTGGCGTGAGAACGCGGATTAAAGGCGAATTAATTGATCGGTTTTAATTAAAGCGCTCCCGGGGCTGGGTGCACCGCAGAGAGAGGAGCTTCCCTCTGGAATTCCCTAAGGTGAGAGGGAATTCCAGAGGGAATCCTTGCAGGATGTCTTGGGAAAGGCTGGATTGGAAATCTGAGTCCTTCAGGGAGCGGGGAAAAAAAAAAGGATCCCAATTTTTGGATTTTCACGGAATTTTGCCTGTCCGAAATTCCTTGAAAACGCAGCAGGGAGTTCCCAGGGTTCTCCAGCCTTTCCTGGGCCATCGGATCCCGGGATTTATTGGGGTATTTGGGAATGGAGGGGTTTGTGTCCCATCCCGTCCTTTGCCACCCAGCGATTCCCGATCCCGCGAATCCCGATCCCGTGGCAGATTTGTCCTTCGGCTTTGGAATTTCTCCTCCTTCATCCCTTGATTGGGATGATGGGAATTCCGCCGCTCCGTGGAAAAATTCCTGTGTGGAGTTCGGGATCTGGGGATGAGCGGAGACCTCGGGGGGGGCTCCTTGTGCCCAAAATTCCTTGGATTTGGGGCGGGGATGGAACTCAGGGAATGGCTCCCGCTGGGAAATGGGAGCTCAGGGTGGGATCCTGGGGAGGAATTCCCGGCTGGGCTGGAATTCCCAGAGAATCCCTGGGAATGTCCAGGGAAAGGTCAGAGCATCCTGGGATCGTGGGAATGTTGGGGTGGGACCGGGATGGGATTGAAGGGATTCCCACCCAAACCATTTTGGGGCTGAAAACATCCAAGTGGGGTTTTTTCCCATGAATTTAAAGATATGGATAAAACTTGGAATTTTTCCCAAGGGAAGCTCCTGCTGCCCTGGGCTTTTCCCTGAATTCCGAGCATCTCCAGATCCGGGCTCGGGGCGGGATTTGGGGTAAAAAACGCCGCTTTTTGCACCTTTGGGCTTTTCCCTCCGCAGGGATCGCGGCCCAGAAGCTCCGGAGGCGCCCGCCGGCTCTCTCCTCCCCTGGGATCGCGTCCATCCGAAGGCTCCCGGAATTCCCGGACGGTTCTATTTAACGGACAGACCTTATTTATTTGTACAGTGACTCTCGGAGCAGAACTCGCCCCAAAAAATTCCATGTCATCCAAAATCCCGGCGCTTCGACGTTTCGTTCCTCAGGGAGGGAGCAGGGAAGGGGCAAACCCGGCTCAGGCGGCCTCAGGGAGTCCCGGCGGTGTCCTGGAGGAATTTCCCAACTCTTTCTGTGCCTTTTTGGGGTTTAATTGGAGTTTTTTTGGGGTTTAATTGGAGTTTTTTGGGGTTTAATTGGAGTTTTTTTGGGGTTTAATTGGAGTTTTTTTGGGGTTTAATTGGAGTTTTTGGGTGCTTAATTGGACGTTTTGGGTGTTTAATTGGAGTTTTTGGGTGTTTAATTGGACGTTTTGGGTTTTTATTTGGAGTTTTTGGGTGTTTAATTGGACGTTTTGGGTTTTTATTTGGAGTTTTTGGGTGTTTATTTGGAGGTTTTGGGTGTTTATTTGGAGTTTTTCTGGCATTTGATGGGAGTTTTTTTGGCCCTTAAATGCCTTTCCCTTTTCCCTTTTTTCCCCTTTTCCCTTTTTTTCCCTTTTTCCTTTCCTCCTTCCTTCTGTCTTTTCCCTGTCTTTTCCCTGTCTTTGCCCTGTCTTTTCCCTGTCTTTGCCCTGTCTTTTCCCTGTCTTTGCCCTGTCTTTTCCCTGTCTTTGCCCTGTCTTTTCCCTGTCTTTGCCCTGTCTTTTCCCTGTCTTTGCCCTGTCTTTTCCCTGTCTTTTCCCTCTTCCCTTTTTTCCTTCCTCCTTATTTTTCCTTTTCTTTTCCATTTTCCCCTTCCCTTTTTCTTTTTTCCTTTCTTCCTTTTTCCCCTTTTTCCTGCTTTTCCCCTTTCCCCCCCTTTTCCCCTTTTCCTTTTTTTCCTTTTTCCCCTTTTTCCCCTTTTTCCCCTTTTTCCCCTTTTTCCTTTTTTCCTTTTTTCCTTTTTTCCCTTTCTTTTCCCTTTCTTTTCCCTTTCTTTTCCCTTTCTTTTCCCTTTCTTTTCCCTTTCTTTTCCCCCTTTTTTTCCTTTTTTTCCTTTTTTTCCTTTTTTTCCTTTTTTTCCCTTTTTTTCCCTTTTTTCCATTTTTTTTCCTCTTTCCCATCCCAGGAACGGCTGTTTTCTCCTCCTCCTCCTCATTTCGCCGCGCCGGGCTCATTCCCTCGCAGCTGCCGGATATTTTTAGTCTCTCAATCACTTGAAACGCCGCGCACTTTAATAAAACATTGGAATATTTATTTTATTTTTTTTTTTTTTTTAACCGGGAACGCCGAGCAGCTCCTTGGAATTTGTGACGCCTCTTTTTTTGTCGATTTTTTTTTTTTTTCTTTTTTCCCAGTGTTTTTTTTTTTATTCCCATTCTTTTCCCCAACACCTTTGTGAATTGGTAAATGGGCGGCTTTGCGATGACAGCCTGTAATTCCAGGGATTGAATTCCCGGGGAAAGGATCCCGGAGCTCCCTGAGAACGGAGCTCCGGAGTCAGAACCCATCCCGAGGCCGGAGGGAACGGGATAAATCAGCAGAGTGAGGGATTCCTGGGAATTTCCCCTCTTTTCCAAAAGCTGATTGCTGCTCGTTAATTCAGCTGAGGGGGAAAAAAAAGAAAAGAAAAATAAAAACTCCAGGGAAATTTGGGAAGGGAGGATGGGAAGCCCGGGAAATGCTGGATTTCCGAGGCAGCTTTGCTTCCCAAATCCCAAATTTTGCTGCTGGGCCCTGGGACAGCCCCGGGGGCTCGAGGAAGGTGTTTTCCAGCGGGAGCTGCTCCCGGAATTCCACGTTTGGGGATGAGAGGGGCGCTGCAGGTGGGTGCCTGGGCTTTGACGTTCCGCTTTTCCAGCTTTTCCCCGGATCCCTCGGGATGTAACTCTCCGTGTTTTCATCCACAGTCCCGCCTCTCCCGAAGGGAAGCGCGGAGAGGGACGCGGCTCCGTGATCCCTCCAGTTCCGAGGTGAAGCTGAAGCTTTTCCCTGCATTGCTGGGGGAGAATCCCGTAAGTTTCCCGTTTTTCCCAGTTTTATTCTCCGCTGAGCTTCCCGGAACGCCGGAGCTGTCCGGGGGTTAAATGGATTCCTTGGAATTACGGATGCCTCGGACCCGGTCATATTTTTCCGTGGGACAAACCCCATCGCTCACGGACACCCGGGGGCTGAATTTATCCGGGGGAAGATGGAAATCCTCGCCGGATCGGCTCAGGCATTCCCATTTTTCTCTGGAATTAAGCGTTGGCCCCGAACCATCCGTCAGCGGATCCGTGAATCAGAAATCCCGGCGCAATCCCAGGAAGGGATTTTTCCCTGTCAGAGGCACCCAGCTGTGGGAATTGGGGTTTTTTGGGAATTAAACAAATTCCCAGCTCTGGGAGGAGGAGGTTGCTGGCCCTGTACCAACCCCTCCCCACCCTCCCGGCCGGGAATTCCTTCCCAAGATCCCACCCCGAGCTCCCCTTTCCCAGTGGGAGCCATTCCCTGGGTCCCTTTCCCAAATCCCGGCTCTCCTGGAGCCTCTTCCGGCTGAGATCTCCTGGAAATGGAATTCCTTTTAGGAAAAGGATCTGTAGGACTGGAAGGCTCAGGTTTTAGGGATCCGGAATTCCCAGATTCCCATTCCATCCGCACCTACGAGCGAGAGATCTTGGATAATCCTTTGCTCCCCATGGATCCACATCCACATCCCATTGGCTCCCTCTCCTTCTGCGTCACCTTTGGCTTTGGAATGTGGGGAATTTCAGGGAATTCTGGAATGGGTTGGGTGGGATTCATGGATCTTAAATCCCATCCCGATCCAACCCTGACACCTCCCCTATCCCAGGGTGCTCCAGCTTTTCCTTGGACACTCCCAGGGATCCCGGGGCAGCCCCGGCTTCTCAATTCTCCCACAATTCCAAACAAACTGGGAAAAGGAGAGGAAAAATCCGAATCCAGGTGGTCGCTGCAGGAGTTGAAAGGGACCCAATCCGTTCTGTCCCATTTGGAAAAGCGCTGGAGATGATCCCAAGGATTTCCTTGTCCAGGCCCTTGCCCAGCTCCGTTAAAATTCCCCTTTTCCCGCAGTTTCCCCAGGCTCCTGGAGCGAGGGATTACTGCCCGGAAGGCGGGAGGCAGCTCCTGCTGGAAGGATCCCAGGGAAAGGAGAAATCCAGAATTCCAGCTGGGAGAAATCCATGGATCCTTGGGAGAAGATCCCATTCCCACCACCCTGCGCTTCCGTGGATGCCCGACCTCACCTGAGACCCTGCCCGGCGTTGTTTGGGATTTCTGGGAAATTTCCCTTTTTTTTTTTTCTCTCTATTCCAACCTTAACATGGAAATTTGGGGCTTTTCCAGCCCCGGCTTTCACTTCCACAGGTTTGGGATTGGGCCGTGGGGTTTTAGGGATAAAATTGGGTTTTCTTGGCTTTGCGGGAGGCGTTGTCTGAATAATTAAATCTGTTCCGTCACGGAGGGAGAGGGAGGAGCTGGAATTTGGCTCCCAGCAGCTCCAGGCTGACATCCTACGAGTGGGAATTCCTGTGATTGGGAATTATTGTTCTCATGGAGCAAAATCCCCTAAATCATCACCCCAAATCCCTGAGTTCTGCAAAGAACAGGCGGAAAATGAAAATCCCTCAGCGTGGCTCCTGTGCAGGAGGAGGAAAAGGTTTCAAGCCGTGCCAGGGAAGCTTGAAGCTGGAAATTATTCCCTATTTTTTCATGGAAAGGGTTGTCCCTGCCCTTATCCCAATCCCAACCCCACAGGACACCGGGAACGAGCGCCGGAATGGGAACTCCCGGTCCCGGCAGCAGCCACGAGCCGGGAGGGCAGCGCGACACCTCGAGATCCGAGCGGATCCATCCCAATTCCAGCCGCTCCCGAGCCTGTGCCGACAAGCCCGGAGAGCTCCACGGCAGCCGAGGCAGCGCGGCACGAAACGAGCCCCGGGCGGGCGAGCTCGCAAATGGGAAAGCTAAAAATAAACCCACAGGAAAAATTGCTTTTATTTCCTGACAAAGCTGCCGGTCAGGCAGAACCGAGCAGGGAACGCGTCCAATAATTCCCGGTTTTTGCCCCAGGGCCGAGCTCCCAGACGCACGGACGGCGTGAGCTCTGCCGGCCCCGGAGGAAGCCGGGCTGTCACGGCTCCGACGTCAGCGCGATCCATAATTGTGTCAGCGGCGACAGGACAACAAATTTTCCGGAAAATTTCACCGATCCCGCCCGCAAATTGCCGCGGTGTCGGCAGCTGAGCGTGTCCCTTTTCCCAGGGGATGGAAAAATCCCGCCGCGACAATTCCGGACTCGGTGACCTCCGGATTTAATCCGACACGGCCGCGCTCGGCTTTGGGCACCGACGCTGGGGCCGCGTGGGATTTTCCCTCCCCACAGGTTTTCCTTGGATCATCACAGCTTGATCCCGGGATATTTTGCTCCGGAGCAGCCACGGATCACCGGGAGCCTTCCTCGCTGAACTCCTCCTCCTCCTCTTCCCGGTTATCCACGCGTGTCCGAGCCCTTGCCGCTGGCAAAGCTTCCAGAGGCTCCTGACGGCGTCATTCATTACGGTGGTGCCGGAAATGGCGCCGGCCCCGCTGGATTTTTGATTGAAATCCCCTAAAAAAAGAGCTGGGAAAGGTCGGAGCTCTGAGCGCTCGCTCCTGGTTGCAACAGGAATTCCAGAACTCGGGAATTGTGGAGGTCAAACAAAGGACACCCACCTGCCCTGGGGTTCCCCAGAGGAGGGGAAGGTGCCGGGAAGGTTTAACTGGAGAATTCCTGATGGAAAAGGCGACTTCAGCCCCATCTCCGAGGAGATCCAGGAGGAGAACCTGAGGATCTCCCTGGTTGTGTCCCTTCCCGCCCAAACCGCTCCGGAATTCCACGGAAGGGTGACGTCCTGTTCACCAAAATGCTACGGATTTCACCCACAACGAGCGGCGAGTCTCAGTTTTAACAGAGATTACAATGTTGAGTTTTAATCTCAATTCCCACTGCCAGCAAGGTCCTGGCTTCCAATCCTCACTGCCCGCTCCCGGGAAAGGATCAAACTTGGGATGGACAGAGGCAGCCAAGCCCGGTGTAAATAAATAAGCACGGAAAAAGAATTTATTCACGTCCAGAATATCTCGCCCAATTTTAATGCAGAACCAATAAAAGCAGCAAAAAAGAGGGGTTTTTCCCACCATGCCGCTCCAAAGGGTCCCCAAATCCCCAAAAACTTCCATCCCTCAACTCCAACCACTGGAACCCATCCCCAGGATTGACACGGGTGACAAAACACCTGGAACGTCCCCAACCTCTCCGGGGGGAACGGGATCATCCCAGGGCTGCTCTTCCCAGAGGAAAGAAAAATTTTATTTCATAAAACCACGGAATTGGGAAGGGCCACCAGGATGGAGTCCAACTCCGGAGCTCTTTGCGGCAGAAGCAAGTCCTTGGCAGTCCCTGGGCGTTATTCCCGGGATGAGCAACGTCTCCTCCCCGTTCTTCCTGGCTGGTGAGGATCTCCGGGAGCGTCATTCCAGGCTTTTCACCATGTAGGGCCCTTCCAGCTCGTAGCCGATCTTCCGGTAGTAATTCCTGGTGCCGACACCTGCACGGAGGAGAACAAGGTTTAGGTCGGTGGTGACGGAAAAGCCGGGAAGGTCCCTTCCGTGCAGGAATGGTGCCGGAATGAGCTCGGCCTCCGGAGCGGGGGCGTTCGCTCGTTAGCGTCCGGGCTAATTACGGCGTCGTTCAGGCAGGAGCCGCAGCTGCTCCATCTGCCCTGGACCGTGTCCTTTGTCTCGGGAAAGAGGGAACGGCGGAGAAGCGGGAATTGCGAACCGCGGGCGCAACAAAGCCGAGGCCGGGCTGGAGAGGGGGCGGCGGCCCAGCTGCGGGATCGTTACCGGGAGCTGAAGGGCCCTGCAGCCGCCCGGAGCCGCGAGTGAGCTCAGCCCCACTCCAGCTGCTCGAGTGGCCTCGGCGGCCGCAATCCAATTTCCTCCTCCAGCGGGACGGCTCCGAGCGCCCCGGCTCTCCAGTCCTTTCCCTCTCCTTCCCCTCTCGGTGCCGGTGCCCGGGGGAGCCTTTCCCGCCGGATGCCACGGCCGGACGGGTCCGGCTCCGCACCTTTCCCCCTCATCCCGGCTCGGCGCTCGCAGACGCGGCCGTTACTCATCGGGATTTGGCGTCATCGGCAGCGCTTTTCAAACCCCGCCGCCCCAAACCGCTGAACGAAACAATTCCAAAAAATTCCAAACATTTCACTGCTGCCCCTCCCGTGTCCCCAGGTCCTTAAGGATGGAAAATCCTTTAAAAAAAAGGGGAGAAAAAAAAAAGGAATGTGGGGTTTTGGTGGTTTAGGATGGGCTCATGACCTTGTGGAATGTAGAATCCCCTCTTCCCTTTCATCCCGGAATTCTCCGTTCAGGGGCTTCTCTCCCTTTGCTGCTCCGACCTCTCCCAAAGCTTTCCCAACTCCAGACCTGGATCTGGTTTGGTTTGGGATGGGAATTTGAGGCTGGAAACTGCACCTGGAGTAAACCCGGAGTAGCCGCACCGACACCTCATCCTCCAGCCTTTGGTTGCCCGAGGATTTGTGGAGTCGCAGCCCCAGAGGGATTTTTCCACCAACAGCGCCCGATGAACTCCCCTGCCCATCCCCTTCCATGAAATTCCCGTGGATGTTCGGCTGCGCCTCGAGCCGGGGAGGAGGAACAATGGGATAACCTCTGGATCTGGGTCCCCTTGTGGCTGCTGGGACAGGTTTGGTTGAAGTGACCCTCAGCTGTTCCCTAAATGCACATTCCCGTAGTTCCCAAATGGTTTAAGATCCCAAAAAATTCCCATCCCTCATCCCGGTGTCCTGCCCGTGGCAGGGGTTGGACCTGGGTGGTCTTTAAGGTCCCTTCCAGCCCAAACCGCTCCTGGATTCACTCGGATTCCAAAGGAGCGTTGGATCCATTTAAAACATGGAAAAGGCACCGGAAACCCACACCTGAAATGTCCTCGTACCCCCATTCCAGCAGCTGGGAAGAGCTTGGAAAACCAGGAAGAATCCCAGAGTGGGGAACACCTGAGGAAATTCCACACAGTGGCCAAGTGGGACGTCACAGCAGAGCCTGGACCAAGAACACCCCGAAGGGACCCAGATTTGCTCCGCTTTTGGAACCCGAAACCAACATCATCCACGACCCCAAAAACTTGGATAAAAGGGCCGGCGATGCCTCGAGCTGAAGGAAAACCCCCTGGAAGCTGAAGGACGACCAAAAAACCCAACTGACAGTTTAAAAACGCCTCCATTGGGGGTATTTGGTGATTCCCCTTTTTCCTGCATCCCGTGGGAAACGCGGCGGGGTTGAAGGCGACGTCTCAGGATGCTTCCGTGAATCCCAGAGCTGTTAGGAAGCACCCAGAGCTCCAGGACTTCCTTTTTGGGTTCAAGCCATCAGTGACCGATGTGTCCCCGTGTCCCGGGGTTCCAATGTCTCCATCGTCATCCCAGCCCTGCTCATGGCAGCAGGGTCTGGTGTCCCTGCGGAGAGAGCAATTCCGGAGCAGGAAAAGCACCTCGGACACGCTCGGTCCCCGGCAAACCCGGAGGTCTCCAGGGCGCGGGTTCCCTTCCCAAATTTTTGCCGCTTGGAATTACCCCGGAGCGGGTGGGACTTGTGCCGGCAGAGCCCTTCCGGGGAAAAGAAACATCCTCCAGAAAAGAAACATCCTTCAAAAAAAATCCCAAAAATATCCCCCAGGATTGGGTGAGGAAGACAAAAAACTTGATTTTTCCAAGCCAGACCTGGCTGGAATTCCTCACCCTGCAGCTTCAGGACAGGGATTGAACGTTAAATATTCCGTATCCAACCGTGCTGGAGCTCAGCAGAGCAGGATTCATCCGGACCCAGCCGAAGGAAGCGGCTCCGATCCCGCCTGCCTGGATGGAAAACCACGGCCGGGAGCCAGGGGAGGCTGTTTGGAAGTGTCCCCTCACCACAATCCTCAAGTGACACAAGTGACACATCCTCTGGCAGCGGAATTGAATCGCTTTTTGGGAGCAGCTGAATCGTGGCGAAAGCTGCTGATAACCCCCCAAAACCCGGGATTTTCATCCCAAAATCAATGAGATGCGTTCTGGAAGCCTGCCCGGAGCAGGGGACAGAGGGAAGCGGCTCAGGTGCCACGGATGAGCGTGGCGGTGGCCCGGGGGGACGGGCAGCGGCGCGGCACCGCGGCAGAACCGGCCCCCGGCCGCGAATCCATAAATCCCCGGCTCTGAGTCAGCCCTGCCGCGCTGGAGCGGCGCCGCGGCATCCGAGCCTCCGCCAAGCTCCCTTCCCCACGGCTCGCTGGGCACAGAACTGCGGGAAAATGAGATTGTTTTCAGCATCATTAAAGACCCGCTAATAGTTCATAAAATTTCCGCGGCAGCGCCCGGCTGAGACGCACGAGGGAATTCATCTCCGCGTCTTTCCTGGCGATGGCTGGAATCTTCTCCTGGCATCCAGCGTCCTTCCTTCCCCCTCGAAATATTCCGGGGATAACCCGCGCCCGAGCCGGCTGAACCTGCCCCGTGCCTCAACCCCGCCGAGGTGCCAGCTGGAATTTTCCAGGTTTTTGGGTTTTTTTGGGAGTACCCACCTGGATCAGCGCTCTGCCTGTGGAAAAGGGAGCCTGGAGAGCCCAGGGGGACACCTGGATAATCGGTACGATCTCCGGTGAGTGGGACTGTCCTTCAGCCAACAGGACAGGAAGGAGTTTTTCCAGGGAATCTGTGGCTTCCTCATCCCTGGAATTCTCCCAGTCCAGGCTGGATGGGGCTTGGAGCAACCTGGGACATGGGAGGTGTCCCTGCCCGTGGAACTGGATGAGCTTTGAGGTCCCTTCCCACCCGAACCCTCCTGGGATTCTACGGAACGGCGACGCCACGTTCACCAAAACGCTGCGGATTTCACCCGGAATGAGCGGTGAACCAGCCACAGAATTCGGGATGGCCGGGGGATTTGGGATGGCCATGAGGATTTGGGATGGCCACAGGGATTCGGGATGGCCACAGGGGTTCAGGATGGCCATGGAATTCGGGATGGCCACGGGAATTTGGGATGGCCATGGGGATTCGGGATGGCCATGGGAATTTGGGATGGCCATGGAATTTGGGATGGCCATGGGAATTTGGGATGGCCATGGAATTTGGGATGGCCACAGCTCTTGGTGCCAGTGAGGCCGTGCCGCTGCCGTACGAGGGGAATGCTCTGCCGCAGCTGGAATTTTGCTTTTTATGGAAAAGGCCCAGAGCAGGAAGCGCCAAAAGCTTTGGCTGTCACTGTCACCTACGGCATTTCCATGGACAGGGATGGCACCGAGCCAGGCAGGGGACGTGGAAGCTGCCGCAGCCACAGGACAGACCGGAACATCCCGATTTTAACCGGGAAGGCGAAGAAGGAAAACTGGAGCTCCGGAAAAATTTCCCGGCCTCCCACGGCCAGGCCAGGCTGCCGAACCCCCAGCAGGACACAAAAGTGACATTTCGGTGTCACTCGAGCCCCGGGTTGGTGACTTGGAGTTTGATGTCACCGTGACAACCGCGTCACCGCAGGCTCTGGAGCCCCAGGCTGCCGGAAGAGAATTTTGTGGGAATTGTGGAAATTCCTGGGTTTGTTTCAGAGCGAGGCCTCGCCCTTCGAGCTGGCAGCCCCTTTTTATGGGCTGAGCGGTCAAATCCAGGCCTTCAATCCATGGAAGTGTGGGAAAATAGGGAAAGGGAGGAATTCCTGGTCTGGTTTTGTGTTCTGGGTGCCGATGGAAAATCCACGTTTGGGAACTGGAGCTGGGAATGCTCAGCAGCTCCATCCACGACATCCCGTGAGTTTGGCGTTTTCGCTCCCCGCAAGGCTGGGATTTATCTCCAGGGAAAACACGAGGCTGCTCCACGTGAATCCCAACAAATCACCCGCCGGGAACGGTAACGGCGGGGAGGCGGCAAAGGATCGGAGATAACCAGAAACTCTTATCAGCGCCAGGGAAATGGGGGAAAATCGCGCTTTTTAACAACGCTGAGAAAAATCGGGCACGTCAGAACAAATCCGAGAAGAGGTTTGGATTTTAGGAACCGAGGAACAACCCCTGCAGCCAAGATTTTTGTCTTAAATCAGGGAGTTGGCAACATGTTTGCCGAAAGCTCCTCAAAGATAAAAATCCTTTGAAAACCAGAGGATTTTGGAGATGTTCCCCCGTATCCTGGAATCCCGGAATGAGGATCCTTCCTCCCGCCGGGATAAACGAGCGGCAGAGTCAAACCCAGCCCCTGCGCGGTGCCGTTTGTTGGACCTGCGGGAGGAATCCGCCCCCGAAAGCCTCGGGGTTTTCATGTCAAATGCGAGCTGAGCTTTTTTATTTATTTTTTATTTTTTTTTTTTTTCGTTCCTGCCTGGAACGCTTCCCGGAGATTTTAAATTACTGTTTTCACAGCCCCGCTGTCTGGCAGGGAGGTTCTGTCACGGCACGGCCCCGAGGAGCCACGATCCCGCAGCTGGGTAATTTGAAATCGCCAATCTGGGATAGAAAAATGGGGTTTTGATGCCTGGGGGGTCCCTCCATCAGCTCAACAACTGCGAAACCCCGGTGGCCTCAGAGAGCCGAGCGAGATTATTTTTGACCCCCGATCCATGAGCAGAAAACCTTGGATATCGCTGGAATTGCCTCCCGAAAATCCCTGCTCCACATAAATCCAGAGTGGATTTGATGGGAATGCAGAGAGACGCATTTCGGATGGGGCTGATGCGACGTCTCAGCTGGAGAAATAAAAACCAGGGGAGAAACCACGGCATCCAAACAGCGTTTGGGGGAAAAAACCCCACGGAAATAATGAAAGGTTGAGTTGCAGAACGGATTTTTAAACCCATCCGAGGGCTTCCAGATGGGGAGATTCCGTCTCATTGATCCCTTTGTGATGGAAGCAGACGGAAAAGCCCCAAAAGCCCCACGCCCGCGGCTCTCCAGCCTCCAAACCACAGAAAATTGAATATTTCGGAGTTCGTTCCGTGATTTCCGTGGGGTTTTTATGGAACGCTGCCGTCGGCGTGGCCGAGGGCATCGGGAGAGACGGGGACAGGGAAACGCGCCCGCTCCTCACCCCCAAATCTGCCCAAATTCGTGAGGTTTTGGCTCTCGAGGCTTCTCCAGAGGTGGTGGTTGGAATATCCAAGCTCGGTGACTGGGATTTGGGATGAGTCACCGAGCGCGTGAGCTGTCCCCGATCCATCTTCTCATCCTCCGGGATAATAAACTCAGCAATCCCGGGAGCCAGCCCAGCCCCTCCAGCCGGGAATCTTGGGATGGCTCAGGTTGGGAAGGACCTTGGAATGTCCTCATCCATGGACAGGGATTTGCTCTGTTGTCCCTCCGGACCGGGCTCCTCCTTGGATCCCCCATCCCTGGAGTGCCCAAGGCCAGGATGGAGCAACCCGGGACAGCGGGAAGCGGAACCTCATCCAGGGGGTGGGACGGGATGGGCTTTAGGGTCCCTCCCAGCCCAAACCATTTGGGATTTGGTGGCGCTCCGAGCTCCTGTGTCCACCTCAGAGCTCCCTTTGGGTCCCGGCAGATCCCTGGGAAGCTCCGAGGTGACAAAGCAGGAATTCGCGGCGTTAAAATAAATTCATCCCCATTTTCACCCGCTCTGCTGCTCCGAGTGGAGCGCCCAAGCTCTGGGTGGGGTTTTTTTCCCATTTTTTCCCAGCTTTTCCATGGATGATCCCGGTAAGGAAGCTGGAGCCGCCTGACATCACCTGCTGCTCCCCGCCTCCCATTGAGAATCCCATCCCGCCTCTCCCCTCAGAGCACTCGGCCGTGAAACGTCCCTGGCCCGCGGCCACGTTAATTTTCTCCTTGACAGCACCCAAATGGCAGCGCGGGCCGCGGGAAGCGCCGTCATCCCGAGCATGGAAATGAGCTCCCGGCAGGGACCGCAGCTCCGCGCGGAGCGGGAGAGCGCCGCGGCTCCGGATGCCTCTGTGAAGCCTCGGCGCTAAATCCTGGTTTAACAGGGACAAAACCGCCGGCGATCCCGAGGAGGGGCGGGTGAGGAAAGGGTGCTGCTGCTCGCGGGTGGCTGTGGATTATTGAGCGCCCGCGGGAGGGGAATTCAATCCCGGCCGGAGCGAGCGCCGTGTGCAGGGAGATAAGGACACAAAGCTGCCGGAACGAGCCGAGCCCGGCTGCTCCCGCTGCCAGCGCAAGCAGATAACGCCGACAGACGTCAGCGCGGCGCTGCCACCCGGGAGCTGCTCCGAGTGGGAAGGAAGGGAGGGGGATTTGTGGAGCTGGGCTCTGGCGGGCGGAGGCCATCCCGGCTTGGCCGGTCCTTGCCCTTGGAGGAGCCCCGGGAGCCTCTCCCACCGGATCCTGGCTTCGAGGGGAGCCCCAGACAATCTGGGCTGGAAGGGACCCTATGGATCATCCCATTCCCAGGGTGCCCCAAGTCCAGTCCAACCTGGCCTTGGGCACTGCCAGGGATCCAGGGGCAGCCACAGCTTCTCTGGGAATTCTATTCCAGGGCCTCCCCACCCTCCCAGGAACAATTCCTGCCCAATATCCCATCCATCGCTGCCCTCTGGCACTGGGAAGCCATTCCCTGGGTCCTGTCCCTCCAGCCCTTGTCCCCAGTCCCTCTCCAGCTCTCCTGGAGCTCCTTTAGGCTCTGGATGGGGCTCGGAGCTCTCCCTGGATCCGTCCCCTCTCCAGGGGAACATTCCCAGCTCTCCCAGCCCAGCTCCAGCCCCAGGAGCAGAATCCCTCGCTGGGGGCTCGGCCCAGGACACGCAGGCGACCTTGGAAAATCCCTGAGCGGATTCCCGAGACAGGAGGAGATCCGAGCCCAGCAGGAGATGTCACACACGGACAAAGCGGCACAGGACACCGGCCTGGCTCCGTCCCAAGGCTCCGCGCGACGAGCAGCGGGAGATTCCGGAGCTGGCGGAGCGCAGGAGCCCGGAGCGCGCTCGGAGCCGGGCTGGCACACGGATACCTCACGTTCCGCATGGCGCAGCCACTCGGGATCGCCCAGGTGACCTCCAGGTGGTGACGCAGAGGCCACCGAGCCCCACGAGGAAGGACGAACCAGCGTCCCTCAAAAATTCCCAAAATTACCACGTTTGTCACTTCACTGAATTTTCAAGGAATTGCGAAGCTCTGGCCCGGATCTCCCCGGACAAGGACAATTCCCAGAATCCAAGGACGGCACCGGAATCGATCAGTGCTGCTCAGGGGGAGCACAAAGCACCCAGAACATTTGGATTTTTGGGAGCACATCCCGTCAGGAGCTTCGGCTGCCTGGGAGAAACATTCTCAGCATTCCCAGTATACCCTGCATTCCCGCATTTCCCACACCCCTCGCTGGTGCTGTTTTACGGGAACGGCTGGAAGCGTTCGCGGCAGGGTCAGGGTCGGATGGGGCTAATTATGGGATGTCAAACCTCAAAGTCGAACCAACGGCCCGAGGACGCGTCAAGGGGACGACAGGAAAGGTTTCAGGGACAGAGGATTGTCCTTCGTCCACCTTCACCCAGATCCAGAGGTTATCCCGTTATTCCTCCTCCCCGGCCCGAGGCGCAGCCGAACATCCACGGGAATTTCATGGAAAGGGATGGGCAGGGAAAAATCCCTCCAGGGCTGCGACTCCGCGAGTCCTCGGGCAGCCAAAGGCTGGAGGATGAGGTGTCGGTGCGGCTACTCCGGGTTTACTCCAGGTGCAGTTTCCAGCCTCAAATTCCCATCCCAAACCAAACCAGATCCAGGTCTGGAGTTGGGAAAGCTTTGGGAGAGGTCGGAGCAGCAAAGGGAGAGAAGCTCCTGAACGGAGAATTCCGGGATGAAAGGGAAGAGGGGATTCCACATTCCACAAGGTCCCTAAAGCACCAAAATCCCACATTTCTCTTTTTTTCCCCCTTTTTTAAAGGATTTTCCATCCTTAAGGACCTGGGGACATGGGAGGGGCAGCAGTGAAATGTTTGGAATTTTTTGGAATTGTTTCATTCAGAGGTTTGGGACAGGGGGGGGTTGAATCCAAGAGATGCAAATTCCGAGCAGGAAAACCTGAAAATACAAAAACAACCCCAAAACCACCCCGGAACCCATGAAAATCCCCCCAAAAGGAGACACACGGGAGGCAATTCCGGCTGCTGGCACATGGAAAAGCAGAGCTGGGAATGATGGAGCGATGCCTCCAGGGTCTCCCGTTCCCCGCCCGGCCGGAATGCTAATCCCGCGCTCCCGGCCCCGCGGCGGCGCAGAGGCTCCGCTCGAGCGGAAAATTACCTCAAATGAGCGAATAAATAACCGAATCCCTCGTTTTTCACCGGGATTTCAGGAGGGGAGGGGGAGCCTCCTGCTTCCTGCTAGAGCAGCGCAGAATCCTGGGAAAAGGGCCACAATCCCGGCTCCTTACCGGGAATATTCACCCCAGCTGGGTCAGGGAAAGGTCCGGATGTGAGGGGGCGTTTTGGGGGAAGGATGGAGCTTGGTGTCTGAAGGGGTTCAAAATATCCCGGGAAACGGAATCCAGGATAACAGAATCTAAGGAATAATGGCATCCAGGATATCAAAATCTGGGATATCGGCATCCAGGATAACAGAATCCTGGATATCAGAATCCTGGGGATAACAGCATCTGGGATATCAGAATCCAGGGATAACGGCCTCCAGGATAATGGCATCCAGGGTATCAGAATCCAGGGATAACAACATCCAGGGTATCAGAATCCAGGGATAACAGAATCCAAGGATATCAGAATCCAGAGATATAAGAATCCCGGGGATATCAGAATCCCGGGGGTAACAGCATCTGGGATATCAGAATCCAGGGATACAGAATCCAGGATAACAGAATCCAAGGATATCAGAATCCCGGGGGTAACAGAATCCAGGATAACAGAATCCAGGGATATCAGAACCCCGGGGATAACAGCATCTGAGATATCAGAATCCAGGGATAACAGTATCCAGGATATTGGAATCCAGGATAACAGAATCCGGAATAAAGTATCCAGGGATATCAGAATCCAGGGATGACAGCATCCAGGATATCAGAATCCTGGGGATAACAGCATCTGGGATATCAGAATCCAGGGATAACAGTATCCAGGATATTGGAATCCAGGATAACAGAATCCGGAATAAAGTATCCAGGGATATCAGAATCCAGGGATGACAGCATCCAGGATATCAGAATCCTGGGGATAATGGCATCTGGGATATCCAAATCCAGGGATATCGGCATCCAGGATATCAGAATCCCGGGATATCGGCATCCAGGATATCAGAATCCAGGCATAACGGTATCCAGGATATCAGAATCTGGGATATCAGCATCCAGGATTATCCATTTCAGACCCCAAAATTTCGCCCTCCAATGAAGGAAAAAACTCCCGGCCGCGATCCCATTCCAGATAAAACCTCTGGGAGGACTGGAATTCAACGTCTCCAAGGAAACAGCTGGAAAACTCCTGGATCTTGGAGGGTGCCGGAGCGTTCTGCACCCGAGGAGGGATTGCTGGATACCATGCCTGGCATTCCAGGGATACAAATGGGATCGGGAGATGGAATCACGGAATTCCGGAATTTTGGGCGGGAAGGGACCTTAAATCCCATCCTGTTCCAACCCCGGCACCTCCCACGATCCCAAGTCGTTCCAAGCCCCATCCAACTTTTCCTTGGACACTTGCCGGGATCCAGGGGCAGCCACAACGAGCAAACACGGAACAGGGAATCCAGAAAATTCCCTCGGAGCACCTGGCTCCTCCTGCATGTTGTCCAGGAATATCCCGGGATTTTAGACCCGGAAGCTGTTCAGCAGCTGGGATCCAGGTGTGGATTTCTGCTTTTTGGGGTTTTTTTTCCCAAAAAAAGCTCTGGATTACGGCTCTGCTGTTAAATCCCCCAGAATTCCTACAGCAACAGGAGTTTCTGTTCCCATGGGAAAGGAGGAAAGGCTGGAGCTGTTTCTCCCGGCTCCTTTCTCCGGGAGAATTCCTGACGCATCCTTCCTGACCCGAGCAGCGCTCCCAGCAGCTGCGCCGGGGTAATTTTCAGATTAAGACAAAAATATCCCAAAAAACCCCGAAGGATAAAGCCGAAATACCTGAAATTACGGCGATTTTCCGTGCCCCGTGCTCCTCCCTGGCTATCCTCTCCGCCTCCTCCATCAGCAACATTCCGAACCCCTGGAATGGCAGGAAAAACAGGGAAAAAAAAAGGGAATTTCTGCCAAAACAGAGGCTGCAAGCAAGGTCGGAACGCAAACATCGGTTCCCAAAGATCCGGGATTTTGGCATGGGAATGGGATTGGGAATAGAGCGGGATGGGGTTAAAACCCTGATGGAAAAACAGCCTGGAATTTCAAACTGAAAATTCCCAGAGCCACAGGGCGGGGATGGATGGAATCTGGGGAAGGAATTCCCAGCTGGGAGGGTGGGGAGGGGCTGGGCTGGAATTCCTAGAATCCCTGGATCCCTGGGAGTGTCCAGGGAAAGGTGGGAGCATCCCGGGATGGTGGGAATGTCGGGGCGGGAATGGGATGGGATTGAAGGTGCGTGGATCCCAGGCAGAGCATCCCGGGATTCTGGGATCCAGGAGGCTCAGGATCCATCCCGAGGGGTTGGGATGGAAGTCGGGGCTGGCAAAGGGAAGGGAGACCCTTCCTGGAGTGCCGAGATTGCCAGGGAAGCCCCTGGATCCCGAAATTCCTTCCCGGAGAGGAGTCGGGCTGGGCATGGATCCAATCCCGGCCTGGGAGAGCTGGGAATGTCCATCTGGAGAATCCTGGGAGCCGTTTCCAGAGGCTCCGAGAGAGCTGGGATTTGGGAAAGGGCCGCAGGGCCGGGACCCAGGGAATGGCTCCCACTGGGAAAAAGGGGAGCTCGGGGTGGGATCTTGGGAAGGAATTCCCGGCCGGGCTGGAATTCCCAGAGAATCCCTGGGAGTGTCCAAGGATTTGTCAGCTGAGAAACTCAGAATTCCAGCCCAGAGCCATCCCAGCAGCTCCAGAGGATCCCGGACTGGCTGGGAATGAGGCAGCACCGGGAGCATCCAGATCAAGAATTGAAAAAAAAAAAAAAAAAATCTCAGAGCTGCTGGAATCCCTGGAACACGGAAAAAATTCCCATTGGGAAAAATGGAAAAAAATTTCCATTGGGAAAAAAAACCCCCGGAAGCAACACAATTCCAGCAAAATGAGCTGGAATTCCATCCTGGTGCTGCTGTAACTCCGAGAAAAGGACTGGAGTCAGCCACGAAATAAAAAATTCCAATTTCTTGGGGGAGAGAGAGGGAACAAGGGGGAAAAAAATCAGGGAAATTTGGGAAACGAGGGAAGTTTGGGAGCACCTGGTGCTGGAATTTGGAGGGATCGCGGCTGCTGACGGGCACCACGCTGCCGTAGACGTGCAATTCCCGGACGATGGAGACGCCGCCCTTGAGCTCGGGCCGGAAGGATTCCGGGGAGCACTTCCGCAGGCGCAGCAGCCCCACCAGGATGTCCTGCTCGGGATCCTCGTAGGACAGGAACGTCTCCCAGCCCCCGTTGGCCACGTAATCCCGGCGGATCAGCTCCACCTGGAATCCGACGGAGGAGTTGGGAAATGAGGGGAAAAAACGGGAAACGCCAACGCCGATTCCGCGGATCCGTAAAAGCGAGCAGGGAGAGCTTCCCTGAACCTGATTCCAGGCGGGAATGCCACCGCTGGGATCGCCGCGGTGACCTCCGGAATCCTGGGATGGTTCGGGTGGGAAGGGACCTTGGGGCTCATCCCATTCCGGGGACACCTTCCCAGCATTCCCAGGGATTCTGGGAATTCCGTCCCACCCTCCCTGCCGGAGGCCAAGCGATGGAGCCGTGTTTCCCTATTTATTCCATTTTTGGGGAGAAACCGCGAGTTTTCCAAGCTTTCCCGCGGGAATTCTCCGCGCGGCAGAATTCAACAGCATTAAACCCAAACTTCAGTCTCCGCCTAAACCGTTCTCCAGGAATTAATCCCGGTTTTGGGGTATTCAAACAGCCGCCTCTGGATCCCTTAAACCGCGGGCTGGATCCAATTCCCGCTTGGAAATCCAAGGGAAAAATCCAGAATCGTTCCTGTCCTTCCTTAGCGGCAGCAAAGTAACAGGAAGAGAATATTCCCAGGAAAAAGTTGGGTTTTCCCAGGAAGGGGATATTTCCAGGAAAAGGATATTTTCAGGAAGAGGATGTTTATTTTTATATTTTATATAAAATATTTTAATTAGTTAATAAAATATTTTATATTTTATTTTTATATTTTTCAGGAAAAGGATATTTATTTCCAGGAAGAAGATTTTTTTTCCAGGAAGAGGATATTTATTTCCAGGAGGAGGATATTTATTTCCAGGATCCCTTCCGACCCAAAGCGTTCCAGGATTCTGGAATTTCCTGCGTCGGATGCTTCATCTCCAGCTGGGAACGTTTTCCTTTCTCCAGCCATGTTTTTGCAGAATATTTTAGGATTTTAGGAAGTGGAACCACCCCGTGCCTGTCCTGTGCTAAATTAATATTTAAAGCTATAAAAAACGGGAAATTCACCCCAAAAAAGCTCTGAATTCACCTCGCTGAATATCCAAATCTTCATTTTTGTTCCCAATGAACGCGGGGTGTTGTTGGTAATTCCCAAATCCAGATTTTAATGGGAAAAAACAAAAAAAGGGAATTCTTTTTAACTGGAAAAGCTCCAGGGAGTTAAAAAAAAAGGGAATTTTTTACCTGGTACGGCCGCACTTTGTGGTGGATTTCCTGAATTCCGACCTCCCGCGTCCTCACGTCGCGGCACTGGGAAAAGGGAACGACAGAGGGGAAAAACGTGAAGCCCCGGGCACAAAAATGCCAGAAAATTCCGGGTTCTGAACTCCACGGAAGAGCCGTAGGGATGGATTCCCAATGGGAAACCTCCAGAGATGGAATTGCTCATTCCGCCATCCCAATTCCACCCCGGAGAGCGCTCGGAATGCTGAGTGGGAATCTGGGAAAAATCAACCGCCGAGCGGCTCCCGGGAGGAAAACTCCCGGCAATTCCCAACCCGCGGGGCCTGGAGGCAAAGGCAACATCCCGGGAAAAAACAGAGGGAAAAAGGATTTTGGAAAAAAAACCTGCACTGGGGAGCTGGAATGCCGGGAAAATCTGAATCCCTGGAAAAAAAGATCTGGGATCTCAGCAATCCCAAATATCCCGCGGTTAAGCCGACGCTGATCCGGGATCAACGGAGCCGAGGGAATTCTCCCCATCCCTGTGAGGCTCCAGCGATTCAGAGCTGGGCTCAGAATTCCCAAAATTTTTGTGTTTTTTCGGCCAAGTTGCCGGAATTTGAGCAATCTGGGGCTCGTTCGTATCAGCAGAATTCCTGCTGGGGGGGACTCCTCATTCCCGTCTCCAAGGATTTCCTGGGAAGTCCAGGGCTCAGCTGAGCCCGGTTTTAGCCAGGAATTTTACCCCAATCGGGCGTTTTTAGGCTGCAAATGTTTCTCTCATTCCCCCAGAGATCGGCGGGATGAACGGGACATGGAATTATGGAATTATGGAATGGTTTGGATGGGAAGGGACCTGGAATCCCATCCCGATCCAACCCCGACACCTCCCGCTATCCCAGGACAACGTCATTCCCAAGAAACGCGGGATTTGGGCCGGGCTTTGTCCCAGAAAAGGAAGAACTTGGACGTCGGAAAACCCGGAAAACCCAAGAACCGTGGCTGGGGAGGGAGATTCCAAGAGGGAGCAGGGTCGGAGAGGCGCCGGGACACTGGGAATGTCACAACATTCCAGGAAAAATCCGGGCACATTCCCTCCCTCCCTCCCTCCATCCCGTTGTCCTCTGGAATATCCCGAGGCTCCAACCTGTGCTGAAATCTCCCTTGCAGGGTTTTTTTTTTTTTGGAGTTTTTCTCCAATTGTTCCCTCGGGAAAATACGTGGGAAAGACAAAAGGAAGGAGTTTCTGAGAGCAGGAATTTTGCAGGAATTTTCCTGCCTTCCCTGTGATTTCAGGGCTCCAGTTCTGCTCAAAAAAATGGGATTTTCCCCAGCCGCTCCCCAGGTGCGTTCAGGAAGGAGGTGGAAGAGCCGAACTGGTTGGAAGTCACCCCCAAAAAAAAATTCAGATTTTCACAAGAATCATTAAGGGGCTTTTTAATCACTAATTTGCCCTTTTTTTCGTGGTTTTTTTTGTAGGGTTTTTTTGGGGTTTTTTTTTTGGTATTTTGG